>VYZX01018417.1:9438-66578 GCA_013401335.1 Brachypteracias leptosomus
TCTGGGGTAGAGCTCTGTTGTCTAAATTACCACATTGACCCAAACTTCTATTGGATCTGCTACTTTAAATTGTAAGAAAGTAGAAAGAAACCACTTGTTGCTCTCACTTGCATCTCAGGTCACTAGGAAAAAGTTCAAAACATAAGTAGCAGGGATGAAGGAGGCAAGAGGAGGAGATTTTTGTTTGCTTTNGTGGTGTACAATGTAACAAACATACGTACTCTTAACTAATTTTCAAGAGGTACGGCTAGCTTCTCATAAGAACTCATTGCAATTTTAATCACAAAAAATACTAAAAGGTTGATGAAACACCTATCTAAAGCTTAATATTTCAATTTTGACTCAATTCTTTTCTGTGTTACTACCTTCAACTACTACTGAAGGCAAATTTTTGGAATTCTGTGTTCTCATCTGTGTGAGAATAACAAGCTATGTTATGGTACCCCTACTTCCTTCCCCTGGCCCCAGATGAAGAAGCCAGCTCAATACCCATTTTCACTTTTGAGAAGAAAGTAACCCTGCTTAAGGTGGTGAATCAGTAACAGAACTAGTGTCAAAGCTCATCACTGCCCGACTTCCACCAGGCTTTCTGGCAATACCTGTAAATATCAGAACATGGAGCAATTTATGCTTTTTGTTAGTGATCCTTACTTAAAGTATTGGAGTAATGTTCTGGGATAACACAGAGAACAAGTTCTGAAACAAATGGAATTTTGTTGCTAGGACTATAAAATGTGTGATCTTGATAAGCAATGATCTTGCCAATACTACAAATTAGGATGCGGGTGACAGAGCTACTGGAGCTTTACACACGGGCAAGGGAAAGAGGAACTCACAGCAGATTCTGTTTTGTAAGAATATTTAAACCTTGGGAGAGGTGACAAGTATTATGGCCACACTGTTGCCACTTAACATTTCTGACAAGATTTATGTTAAGGAAGTTGCAGTTCTTACCATCTTTAAAACCATACTAGGTGCTCCAGAAATTGAAACCAGCGGGAAGCTTGTATTTGTGGCAAAGCTGCTTTATGTTCAGAGGAGCAGAGGGCTATAGAAATCATTGAAAAGTATCAAAACAAGCACAGCCTGAAAGGTTTCCCAAGTTTGAGAAACAAACTCTTTGGCAGGGCAAGCCACAACTTTTCTTGAATAGAATGGGTGAGAAATATTTAGTTGTTTAAAAAACAAGTATAAAGAAAAAGGTAATGCAAGTATTTGGAGAGTTTTGTCTAATACTACCACCACCCCAAAATTACTCACCTTAAGGTTTAGGATTATTTCCAGTTGTTATTTCTAATTTCATTCAAATGTGTTGCTTGCTTTGAGCTAACTCGTCATTCCTACTCTGCCCTATTTGCACCAAAATCATCTTTGTTTTGGTCCCAGCCAATGCAAATGTGCAATCTGATGAACTCCAGCTAATTCCAATGTTAATAATTTGTTGTGTTTTTTTTTTAAATAGCCAAAAGATAACACCTACATGCTAGCATTTAGATACATGCACTTACCCTTTGATAGAGTTCTCAAATCCCAAGGGACTGTCAGGTATTTATGAGAAGGATGAAAGACACTCAGCTACATTATCTGTCTCCTGAAGCCATGGTGCTCTTTATATCCAATGAATACTGTGCCTTTGTGCCTTTAGCTTTATTCTCAAAGTTTGCTTCTTTGCCAAATGTGCAGTCATGCATCTTAACAATGAGCAGTCCATGCTCTAAAAACTATTTTATTTGAGCTGCAGCTTCCTTATGTAGCTTGGAAACCAGAGGACAGGCACAGAGCTGAAATAAGGAGATAGGCTGAGAACTGGGACAAAGTACAGAAGGTCATTCTGCATTTTATTGTTGTTACTGGATATTTGTTTCCCTCTGATCCCTTTTCCACATCAGAACTGGTAAAATTTGCAAGTTGTCAACCCTCAAGAGGACCCAGCACTCTTGGCATAGAATAACTTGTACTGTCATAGCCTCTGAGGTTTAAAACTTGGAGCTCCTATCTACATTGCAAGTAGGCATCCTTGCTGAATGCTGTGAGGGGTGAAGCATGTATATTCCCTATACTTACTGAAATTGAGGATCCACATACATTTTATACTCAGCAATTATAGCTTCCCAGTCAGAACAATGCTGCTTTAACTTCATAGCTGCTAAAATTAAAAGGAGCTGCAAAAGTCCTTCTGTAGCTTAAGTCACTCCTTTTTAACAGGGTAAGTTTTGATAATTTTCTGTATTCAGAGTTCAACATCTCAATGCTTTCCTTTAATGTGGCTTTAAAATGTTTTTACTATTTCATTCTACTTTTCTTCAAAATAAGTATGTAATGAATAAGGGAATATATTTTGGGAAGGTGTAGCTTCTAGCAAACTGTTGCAACTTGTGTTTTTATTAGCTTGCTTCTGTTAAGTGCCTGCAGCAGGATTCTTTCAGTATTGTGTCTGTGGTGCAATAAATAGGTCAGGCATCCATTAGAAAGCAAAGACAGAGGCTGTTTACCAGGCAGTTTCCTGTATGAGTGGAACTTGGAGAACTGACATTTTGTTGAAACGCAGCTGGTGTTTAAATAAGTTTGAAAGCTTTGCTCACTGCCTGCTGAGAACCTCTGAAGTGACATATTGCTTTTAGGTTAAAATTGATGGGAGCTTTAAAATTATACATCTCATTAAGTGTTAGAATTTCTGTAGCTGTTTAGAATGTGAGCACAAATGAACCTTCCTCTAAAGTAGCTTATCAGAGCAGTCTTGAAAGTGCATGTTTCAAGAATGTACAAAAACTTTCTTGAATACAAGGAGTAAATCTCTTAAGTACATCATTTTTTTGCCTAGTTCATTAGCCTTCAACTCCCACAGTCTCTTCGGGGTTTTTTTAATAAAGCTCATACCTATTACAGTAACAATGAATGACTAATGACACCGGTTTCACCCTTTAAGGGCTCTCACTAATTTAATTCTGGGAAATCTGAGAGCTTTCTGCTACTTTGCTCTTATGGGATACCAGAGATGCACAAAGTTCTTAGCTAAAAGCTTAGCAAAACACCCCATGCACTTGTTCTTGGGATATAAAGGACAAAAGAGTAAATAAGAATAGCTGATGATGCACAGAGTCAGGGGAAAGTGGCCACAGTCTGTTCATTTTAGTAAACTCTCCTCCAAGGATGAATAAACCCAGTTTGTTCCTTTATTTGTATTATGGGTTGGGGTTGAACAGGCATATAAAGATAAAAATAAAACTTCTGAGCACTTAGAGTATAGATTTTGCCAGTAATCGTGGTGTTTGTGGTAAAGGCTGAGGGACTTGGGGCTTTTGAACCTAGAGAAGAGAAGACTGAGGGGGGATGTTATAAATAAGGGGTGAGTGTCAGAAGGATGGGGTCAGACTCTTTTCAGTGATGCTCTGTGACAGGGCAAGAGGTAATGGGCACAAACTTGAACACAGGAAGTTCCATCTCAACAGGAGGAGCAATTTTCTTGCTGTGAGGGTGGCAGAGCCCTGGACCAAGCTGACCAGAGAGGTTGTGGAGTCTCCATCTCTGGAGACAGTCTAAACCCACCTGGATGCCTCGTTGTCTTGTGCAACCTGCTCTAGGTGAACCTACTGTGGCAGGGGGGTTGGACTAGATGATTTCCCAAGGTCCCTTCCAATCCCTACCATTTGGTGATTCTGAGAAAGGCATTCAGGAGTCAGTCAGACTGAGCAGAAAGAGCAAGTTCTTCCTTGATGGCAGCTTATGTTTGTGTTCTGTTATAGCTACTTCCTGATAAATATGTTCATTCTTCTATTCAGGCATATGTTGATATACACAAGCACTGTACAGCTTAGGCACTTTTTTAACAACTTAATATACCCTTAGTAAACTGTAAATTTTGCAAATCTTCATAAATATCCTTTCATCCTTGGATTCAAGTGCAACATGTCTGCTGTACCTGCATGTTTCAAACATGAGATGATGGACTTTGTCCCGCAGGGTTTATGGAATTATTCTGGGGTTGGAAAAAACAATTTTCTACCTATTGCTTTGATCTGTCACAAGAATTTACTTAGTGCTTTCAGTGATGGTCCACTGGTCATTTTTAAAAATGATTTTTGAAAAAATGTAGTACCCTGCTCTAGCTGTGCTGACAAGTGTGTACTAATGGTGGTAAAAACGCTGTAATTAAGCTTTGTAAGGTTTGTATATACCTCTGAGACTATAACATTTGCACAACGAGATGGGAATAGCTGAATAAAAAGGGAAGGGGTGAACAATGGCATGAGGGCAAATAAGGTGTCGTTTACATGTTGTGCATTCACTGTTTCTTGCTTCTTGATCTAAAAAAGACTTGAGTGCTATGAATTCACAAATGTGCTTCTCTTTTAAATGAAATCTTGTTTAATTTTATTTATTCTGTGTTAGCACTTAGAGGATGAAGTTCAGATGTTAGCATGATGGGCTTTGTGGAAAGCATATCTTTTTTTTTTCTTTTTTTTTCTTGAGAGGCACAGGCAGAAGGGAAAGTCAGGAGATAAAGACTAACAGCAGGTCACTTTAGAAAACCTAATTCCCTTTTGCTGAACCTAAAGTAGCTGCTATATCCAGGAGTGTTCAGCACTTTGCAACTGATGGAAGTGTTGGATTACTGAGCACTTCTCCTTTGAATGGCAAGTGCACTCACAGTGATTGTGTATCGTACATACACAGCGTGTTAATTCTAGTCCTTCTTGAACACATACAGAAATGTGGCCAGTGTTTTCCTGTTGCAGATCAGGATCTTCCTATAAGTAAGGGAGTTGTGCTGTTGAAATGGTGTCTGTAAGAGTACGTTGTCAAGGCCTGGCAGAGGCAGTAGGGCTACAATGCAAACAGGGCTGGTGCAAAACTGAAGTACCACTTCTGTCATATAGGCTCAGAATGCTTTGGGTTGGAAACCACCTGAAAGATCATGCAGTTCCAACCCTCCTGCCATGGGTGGTGACACCTCCCCCTAGACCAGGTTGCTCAAAGCCCCATCCAACCTCATTTTCAACATTTCCAATGATGGAGCATCCACGACGTCTCTGGGCAACTTTTGCCAGTGCCTCATCAGCCTCACAGCTAGAAATTTCTTCCTAATTTAAATCTACCTTCTTTCAGTTTAAAGCCATTACCCCTCATCCTATCACTACAAGCCCTTGTAAAAAGTCCCTCCCCAGCTTTCTTACAGGCCCCCTTTAGATATTGGAAGGCTAATATAAAGTCTCCTTGTAGCCTTCTCTTCTCTAGGCTGGACAACCCCAACTCTCTCAGCCTACCCTCCTAGGAGAGGTGTTCCAGCCCTCTGATCATCTTTGTGGCCCTCCTCTAGACTGGCTGCAACAGGTGTATGTCCTTATGTTGAGAGCCCCAGAGCTGGACGCAGTACTCCGGGTGGGGTCTCAGGAGAGCAGAGCAAAGGGGGAGAGTCACCTCGCTTGACCTGCTGACCACACTTCTTTTGATGCAGCCCAGGATATGGTTGGCCTTCTGGGCTGCCAGTGTCCATTGCCAGGTCATGTTTATATCCTCATTAACCAACACCCCAAGTACTTCTCCTCAGGGGTGCTCTCAATCTGTTCTTTGCCCAGCCTCTCTCTGTGCCTGGGATTGCCCTGGCCCAGGTGCAGGACCTTGCTTTTGGCCTTGTTGAACTTGAGGTTGGCATGGGCTCACCTCATGCCCGTGAAGGTCCCTCTGGATGGCATCCCTCCCCTCCAGTGTATTGACTGCACCACACAGCTTGGTGTCAGCAAACTTGCTGAGGATGTGCTGGATCCCACTGTCCGTGTCACTGACAAAGATGTGAAGCAGCACTGGTCCCAGTGCTGACCCCTGAGGAACACCACTTGACACAGAGCACAAATACACAGTGATCGGTTCTTTTAAGGTGATTTTTTTTTTTTCCTTCTCTTCTTGCTTGTGCAGGCACACACAGTAATTTAGCTTAACTGGTAGGTCTGAATTTCTTTCTTTGGCTGAGCTTTCTGTTAAACAGCTCTTGCTTTCCTCTGCAGCTCTGCACTAGTGCTTACTTTAGCTTTCTTCCAGGATGTCCAGGCTGCCTACTGTCTTCTCTGAGGCCATGGGCTTTGTATTTCTGCTGTTGCAACAGTAAGCACCTGGGGAGCAATATTTACATTCCTGAATTGCTCACCCAAAATAGGAAGCTGGGTGGAAACTGTGTGTCCTACATAACTTCCATTGCTTCCTGGCTTGGGTGGGAGAGGAAGTAGGAGCACTGAAACACTGCTGAAGAGACTGTTCTCATGGTGTTGATGACCTCAGTGTAGTTAAGGGAACATAAAACTGGGAGGAAAAAAAACCAGTTTTAATTCAACCCATAAAATGGGCAATTGGAAAATACTGTATGTTCCTAAAGCTTGTGACTTTAGATAGACCTTGATTTTTAAGGAATCTTGTTAAAAAGAGCAAATGCTTACCAGAGTACTTCAGAGATTACTTGATTATCTTCTCCATAATAGAAAGTATGGAGAAGATACAACACAGAGAAGACTTCTCTACACTTAGGTAAAGCCAGAAGTTCAATCTAGTGCTGATTCTGTGCTCAGGCCACAGTACAACATCTGCACACCACTGACAACAGGAGCTTTTAGGGGAAATGCTGAACTAATCAGCCTAAAGGCTGGAGGGTTTTCCTGAATGCTTAAAACTCCAGCTTGAAAACTGATCTTGGGAAGGCTAGAGAGGGGAGGCTTTCATGTGGAGGTTTAAAGTAGTTGGATATCCTTATAATCTGATAATAATTATCTGGTCTTAGTATTAATTTCCTGAAAAATATTGAAGTTTGTATTTTTGCTTTAAATAAGTTTCTGGTAATTCTGTCCTTTCTTTCAGATATCCAAGTGTGCATTGAAGTACAAAAACTTGTACTGAAGTTCTACTTAATTTCTTTTATTTACCTGGCAAAAAAAATTTTCTCTTAACAAGGTGTTTTTCTACTACGTTGCCCTGCAATGTCTCGTAGTCTGCACAGAAGGTGATATTGCCTTCTAGCCTATATATTAAAAAAACCCCATGTATTCAAAAGCAAACATTCTCTCAAATGTCAGTATAAACAAGGTAGATATTTGAACATTCTTGATGTTCAGTGGTTTGGAATAGCCAATTATCAGATTGCCTTTATCTCACTTGCAAGTGACTGCCAAAGGAATAAGAGCTACATGAGCTTGCATAAGCAGAGACATTTCTTCTGATAATCATGGATCTGTCATTCCAGATGTAGGTGCTTCATGCTACAGTAAGGAGTTCTGGTTTCTATGAAATTGCTGTATGAAGTTGTGTATTCTTAAAGTTGTTTTTGCATTCATATTTGCAGGATGTATTTTTTCAAGCCCTTTAAATGCCTTGCCTCTTGTAATTCATGTGTTGAGAGAAGAATCTATAGAGTTTTCCTCTGAAATCTTACATCATTGTATACTTTTACTTGGTTTACAAACCAGGCAATCTAATAAAAGTATAAATTCTGTATTTCAGACATGCAAGAAAGCATTTCAGTCAGGCTGAGGGAAGCCAGCTGGATGAGGTTCGACAAGTGATGGGAATGTTGGCCTTCCCTTCAGACACTCATATCTCCCCCTATAAGGTAACATTCTGTTTGAAATCCAGTGGTGCAGCAGAATAATAAAATGTGTTGTGGTGCTTTTTCCTTACAGGAAAATATGTTGATCATCTGAAGATCAAATGTTTTCCTAATTTACTTTCTAAAATCCACCTTTATAATAGTCCTTCATTTTTAATAACCAGTCCTTGCCTGTGCATTGATCCAAGTAGTACATGTATTGTTGCAGTTGGATCTTAATAGTAGCTCACTGAACTGGGCTTACCACAAACCCAGCAATAAAGATCTTTGGGACTGGAAGCACAATATGCAAATAGACAGCAAGAGGCAGAAGGTGGGGAAGTACAAAAAAATAAATGAGATAGTTTTGTTCTACATACTAGGCTGTGGTTTTAATATGCTACCACCTCTTCTTCATTCAACTACTCAAATTACTGTTCATGTGGTGGCTGAGATGAAGAAAGGACAGATGATTTGAATGATCTGAAAGCAGTATTTTTGATACTTAAAAGTGAGTGTTCATTTATTTGGATTATGCAACGTACCGTACATATTAGTGGAAAAGTCTACATCTAAATTTGAATCAAGCAACATTTGTAGGTAGTTACTGTTACTACAGATTTGGAGTTTATTCTGTGGTCATGTGCTAATTCACTGTTTTTACCTTGGTGTTGGAGACAAGGTAGGCAAGAGTTGAACTGACAAAACAAGACAAGAATCTTGTGAACTGCCAAGCCACTGTGTGGCAGTGCCAGTATAAACATGTTTTTTAAACGACTGATGATTAATTTAATGGTTTAACAAAAGAAATGCAAAAACCCTGAAGCCAACAACCCACGTATTAATGTGAATTTCTTTGCGAATCCTGGAGTCCTAGAAGGGTCCTGGTGTTTTGGATTTTACATTTGATGTGAGTTTTGAGTATAAATGATAGATCTGCTTGAAGACTGGGTGTAAGACAAAGCTTATCATTGTTTTAGCAGTTAGAAAGAAATAGGCAGAAAATAGAAATCCTATATTTTGTTCGAAGGACTAGTTTGGACAGAATGTTTCAATGAGGGAGAGCAAGGAGAAAAGCTGGTATTGTTTCATGTACAGCCATGTAACTGGAACAAATTTCCCACTCCTTTTTCTAGATCTGATTTAAAACATTGTAGTTTATGGAAGTTATGTAATTACCTAGACAAACAGAATTATGGAGTGCACACTTGCTTGGAGATACCTTCAATATGTTGACTAGGAGTTTGTACATAAGTGGTCTTAAGTAAAATCTTAAAAGTCAGATACTGCTTATGTCCAGGATTCTTCTCTTTCCTGTGGATTTGCCTCAATCTTTCTTTTCCTCATGTGACTTCTTCCTTTGTGCTGTTTTTCTTCAGCCATAGACCCACAGTTGATCCAACTGTTTCTGCTGCAAACTTTCCTTTTCTCTCTCATCATTTCTCTCTCACCATTCTTGGTGGCTTTTGAATCTCTTGAAATCTATCACTTACACTTGCACCCTTTTTCTGTTTCTGCAACTTCATAATCTCAGCAAAAATTTACTAGTTGTACATAAACCATTTCTCCCCACTGTTCAAGTAGTCAGTTTTTACATAGAGAAAAGGGATGGAGAAATAACTCTGGGCTTACTCAGACAACTTCTGTCAAAATCCAGTTTAGCACTTCTTTAAATGTTAGCTGTTACCTTGGAGAGCTTTAAGAGGCCAAGTTTATCTGAAATATAGTCTGTTAGTATGAGATTTTAGGATAATAGTGACAAATCTATTCATAAAACACTAAAAGTTCTCTGGTACCATTCAGTAAAAGTTCTCAGGCTAGGCTGATTTTTCTTGGGGCGGGGGAATTCCAGGATGCAGGCTACAACAGAAGGTGATACTGGAGTCTCTCCTTCTCCAGTGTCTTGACTTGAACGAACAGGGAGCTGAAGAGAGGCAGAATAAGCCAAGGTGGCACAGAGCAAAGCATAAAGACTTGTGTCTACATCATGGTAAAATCACTGAATTGGCATGTAACACGTCTTGAATTTGCTGCTACTCCAGGTGTTGTCTGTTGTTAAGTCTTTGATTCTCTTCAAAAGCCTGTTTTATAAACAATATGCTAAAATATATTATTGTTCCCCTAGTTGCCTCAGAGTAACATGCACAGTTGATAAAACGAATATTTCTAAGATAAATATTGTCACTTCTCATGACCAAAATGGAGGTTATGGATACAAAGGAGAAGGGGTGCTAGTAGAGGACGGGAATTAGGTTTTTGCCTGTATAGATAACACAATAAGTATATTTTGAGAGGGTCTTCACTTCTTACATAGCATTTAGGATTTAATATATCCTTGACCTGTGTGTGGTTCTTGCTTCTGTGAAAAAAAAAAATCCATACTTTAACTACTACTCCCTGTTTTTTTACCTAAAACGCAGCATTAACAATATATATTAAAGGGTTTTGTCCTTAAATGCATACCTTACCTAAGCTTTCTCTAACCTGGGGTTGTGCCAGCTCTCAAAATTAAAACCTTTTTACAAAATTCTGTAAACATGATACATTACAAAAGTACCAGCAGAATTAGCCTGACTTGAGGTAAAAAATGCTTCTGACTTTTCAGTGTTAATGGTTCAGAGACTATAGAGTGAGCATTCCACAATACTAATGTTGCTTTATAAGTAGGGCAGCATTCTAGAAAACTAAATGCAAGAAACAGCCTCACCGGGATTTGCATACCTTAATTAGACCATTTGGTAGATGACAGAGGGATATTGAATATTGTCATGCCAGCTATTTTAAGTAATACTTGATTTAAATCTCATTTCTAGTGTTAAAAGGTACTTTCTAAGCAAGTACATTCGTGCTATGCGTGAGCACGTATAATTTTATTTTGTGATAAATTCAACCTAGTAAGTTTTGCACAATTTACCACTCCCAGGCTTTTGCCCTCCGGGACAATTAGATTGAAAACAACTTCTACTTGTGTTGTTTTTTAACAGGATCTCTTGGACCCTGCTCGATGGAGAATGCTGATCCAACAGTTTAGATATGATAACTACAGACTACATCAGCTGGGAAACAATTCTGTTTTTACTATAACACTCCAGGCAGGCCTTTCAGCTATAAAAACACCGTATCCTTTAATGCAGATACTACTGTTGAATGCAAAAAAGCATTCTGTTTTTTTGTGGGGTTTTATATTACTTTATTTTATGGATGCTTGTCAGCTCAAAGAGCAAATGTGACACTTGAATATTTTTGCTTACAAGTTGTTTAAATGGAATATGAATTGTTCTCTCTATTAAATTAAGGGGAGATAATGATAAAAGGCATTATGGTTTAAAGAAAAAAAGCCCAAACCAAAATTTTTAAGGTGAATCTACATTGTGTTTGCATACTAAGGTTGTCCTTGCACATGTCTTAAGTTAGCAAATATATCTGCAAAAGCCAGTGAGCTGGGGCAGAATGACTATTTTTAAGCAGTTTACACACAAATTTACCTTGTCTGTTTTAATGTGTGTGTATATAAAAACAGGTTTTATATGTGTGTGTGTATCTATATAAAATCTGTATGTGTATATATATATATATAATGTATTTAACATATCCAGCATCTGTTGTGACTTAGTTGGTTTTGCTACATACTGTGATGCACTAGAGAAGGACAAGTGCTACTAAAGTGTTCTCCATCAGAAACATTACCTGCGGGGGGTGACAGGCACTTGTTGCTCTTGTTCCTCACAACAAAACAAGCACTTGATTCTTAAATGTACACATTAAACTTGAATTAAATGGTCCTGCACACTCTATAGCCTAGGTCCTATTTGCACAGTTTATCTTTTTTTCCGATGTTTGTCATTAAGGAATTGTTGTTGTGTTCTGTGGTGGTTGTTCCTTAACGTGCTGCTAAACAGACAGTGTTATAAAGAGGATGGGAGCTCAAAAAACCCAGACTGCCCTGTGTGTAGCAAATCCCTGAACAAGCTGGCTCAGCCTCTGCCCATGGCACATTGTGCCAACTCCCGACTAGTCTGCAAGATTTCAGGGGATGTAATGAACGAAAATAATCCTCCGATGATGTTACCAAATGGATATGTCTACGGATACAATGTAAGTGTTGCAATCAATGACTTGCTGAAGTCTAAACCTGCAGTGGTTATAATAACCTTCTATAGGAAAATAAGAGCTTATAAACTCAGAAAGCTTGAATTATCTTCTGCTACTCTATATTCTATAAAATTATATAGCTGTGTTTTATAAAATTTAGTTATTAACAGAGGAAAGATAACTTCTTGCAGTGATTTTTAGAGGACCGTGTGATTAAATTGATCTTCAAAGGAGCTAATGTCTGGCTATATCAATTTATAACATGAAATCAAACAGCATTGGGAGTCTTCCCCTCTGGAGAGCAATAATGGAGAACATGTGGGCAAAGATATTCTGACCTCAGACTATACCATCTTTTTAATAAAAAGAAAGTTTAACTTAGTGTTATTTACCTATTAACTATTGTGAATCTTATCTTTTGATTTCACTCTTTTTCAGTCTCTGCTTTCTATTCGTCAAGATGACAAAGTAGTTTGCCCAAGAACCAAAGAAGTCTTCAACTTCTCACAAGCTGAGAAAGTCTACATCATGTAGGTCCATAGAACACAGGATGAAGTGCCGCTGGAGTTCTGACACAGTGTCTATTGGCACACCCTGCAACGGGGGGGGCCTTAACGTGTGGCAAAGAAGCAAAACCTGCCACCTTGGGGATCACACCTGTCGGTGGCATTATTGTTTCTTGCGACCAAAGATCAATGAGCAACAATAAACACTCTTTAAAAAAAAAGAAGAGAGGAATTATGACTTAAGTTTGTACTTGAACAAAAACAAAAACAAGTTTTGATTGTTAAGGTTTTGTAACATAAGGTCAAAAAATTGGACTCTTCTCAAAAGTACTTTCATCTTCTAAAGGATAACTTTCTTTAAGGATGGACACTTGCACTGGGGGAAAAGTTACAGATACAAAATTAAATCCATTTTTCTTCCCTCTTTTTCACAATTGTCCAAGACCCTTTTGTTATCGAGGATTTCAGTACTACCAATATGTTCTCCTTTAAGCTCCTCTTTGCCTTCTTTCTGATCCTCTCGTGAAGTAATCCTGAATTATGTAACTTATTTCCATGGGAAGATATTAATGTCTTTTGACACAAGACTGGCTTCTCTGGAGGATCAACTAGGGACTGGTTTGAAGGAGCATGAAGTCTTTTTCCAAACCCAAATATTTGAAGGAGGTTGCATAAGTACCAAGAGGAACTGAGAACATTTCAGGCAGACTCCAATGCTTGTTTAAATGTTCTTTTTCCAGTCTACCATAGTGTTAAAGTCCTTCTAAAGTTATTAGTTATGTGCATAGGGTTCAATATGAAATCATTAGTGCTACTGCCTTATTTCTTGCTTTGAGAATGTACTCACATGAAAATGAGCTGGTATTCTTAAGTGTTGGGCAAAGTTTCTGAAGATGCCTTGCAGGATGATTACATAATTTTAGGGTCTAAATAGTATTCATTACTGAAACTAATAGTTCAATTTTAACAACTACAGACCACATCCTTATGACTTTTCAAAAGAATTAAACCATTGTAGTTTAAACAAAACCATATTGTAGAGGTTTGTATTTAGCGCTTATTTTTGCATGTTGATGTTGATTAGCTAATAAAAGATTGTAAATGTAAAACATGTTAATAAAAATTGTTTTCCATTTCTTGATTATATGAAGTTAGAAAGCTGCTTTGTATGTCAGTGTGAAAAAATTCACCCTTTTCTAAAGGTCTCTCTTAAAAGTGCAACTTCCAAGGGTTGTAAATCTGCAAGATTAAAAAAAAAATTTTTAAATCCCCAAACAATCTACAGAAAAGAAAACACAAACAGAAAGAAACCAGCTAAAACATCAGACCACAACCATAAATATTGTTCTTCAGGCCCCAGCATCAGTGTATCTCAGTCAAATAACTTTTTCAACAAATAATTTTTTCCTTTAAACTTTTCATATATGAAAAGTTTAATCTAAATTCTGACAATTTTTTTCTGTTTCCTAGAAGCCTGCCTTCTGGAAAAGTTTCTGGCAAAGTTCCATTTTCAGCAAGTACATTATTGGTGCTTATATCTGGAACACTCCAGCCCTGCCAGCTGGGCAGAGACCAGGGCTGCTGCACTTACTGCTGGAAGGGTCTGTTTCCCTCAGTGTTTCCTGAAGTGGCAGATTGAGTGAATCCTTAAAAGAAAAGCAAGGTGCCAAGAGTAGGTGGAGGCAGATAATGGGAGAACTTGCATCAGTGGCTGGAGTTGTCAGTTATTCATTAATCAGCAACTGATCTCTTCCTCCTGAGCCAAGAGTTGAACCATCATCATCTCAAAAGGGGAGAGGCCTTCACCCTGGGGAGCAGCATCTGTTCACAAACTATTCACAGCATCATGGCAGAGGGGCAAGGATAGCCCTGAGGATGGCAGCTTTGCTTTTCCCTGCTTTACAGAAATGCACAAAAGCCCAAAGCAGGGAGGAAGGAGTAGATTTGCCAGCCCTGAGGAAACCTGTGGTAACTGCACCGCAATTGTAGGGCATGGAAATTGTTGCTTTTGCTTCTCTAAGTATTAGTTAGAGCTGTGGTTTCCTGAGATTTCAGCCCTTTTTGCCTTTCTGTGGCCTAAGCAGAGTGGTGGTGAAATCCACGTTCCCAAAAAACTAGTTTGGGAAGGGAGGGAGGAGAGCAGCTGTCCTACAACAGGAAGGTCTCCATTTGTGGGAAGTGTTGTTTCAGAGGGCCAGGTGCCAACGTGAGGTCTGAAACCCTGATGTGTTATAGCAAAGCTGCTCTGGAAGGAGCCTAGGGGAGCTCCAACTGTTTGTTAGCTATGGTTGCTCGCTTTAGAAACCTGCAATCAACCAACCTGTTTTGGCCACAGCAAGGCCTGTGTGATACTGGTGGTTGTTCCTCCTGGCTGATCCCTGTGGACTGTGTCCACTACATGCACCTACAGGCTGGATTTCATTCTAAAGCATGTTCTGGTACAGCTTTAGAGGCCTCCCAGTTTATGCGGGTCAGAAATGGTGACAGGGATGGATTGCTGTGGCGCAGCTTGGAGTTCTGGTTTACATTCCTTGGCTGCCTTCTGCAGCCTTGAGCTCAGAATCCAACAGAGTTGTCAGTTCATAGCTTCTGTCACGGGTGGCTTCAGACTTCAACCCAAGAGCAGTGGGTGACTCATAGTAAGTATAAACTTGCAGCCTGCAAATGCTCTTTTAATAACTGTTCTCTCACTGCATTGATTCCTGCCCGTGGGTGTCCTGAGGACTCGAAAATATGATTTGTATCACATTGGTGGAGGTGGGACAGGGTTGTGGAGGCTTTCCTCCCAGTTGAAAGTTTGGCTAGAGATCTTATTAAACCCGTCTCATTCCATCAATACCTCACATAGCCCTTGGATCATAAAACATAGGATGGGGGGGTCAGTTGTACAACCTGCCTGTCACCAGATGGAGAAGCTTCAACCAACGTGGTCATAACTTGCTATACAGAAATCAGGTCTTTTCTGTCAACTGGGCATCTCTCATGTTACCAGTGATGCCTGTGTTTCATGTCAATCAAAAAGTGGCCATCAGCTACTTTAGATGAGATTCTTAGTCTTTTTTATGTGGATAACCTGCATCAGCTAAATGCCTGGCAGCGTGCTGAGGTGGAAGACAGAAGACAAGCCCTTTATTTTCTTAAAGGTGCAAGTTACTGCCTGTACAATGAAGGACACCCTTTTGAAATGGAAGAGGTCGATTAGTAAAGCGAAGACTGTCTCCTCTCAAGATCTGGCTGGTTGGGGTCCAAACCCCTCATCTAAATGCCAAGGTTTTTCCAATACTGTGAAAGGAGAGAGAGGTACTGGTAACTGGATATCTTGGCCACTGGTCGCTATGCCACAGGTTTCTTTGATACCTGTTTCAGCTTGAAGTATTCCATGATCCGCCAGGCTGAGAAGACTTCAAGGTGCTGAGTTCACAACACTGTAGGCAGGAAGTAATGAAGCTGATACCATGCTCAGACAAAAGATTTTGTACAAAGCTTGAAAGACTGATGGGCTAGTGTGGTTTGGGGCTTTTTTAATATTATAAGCAGGTTCTTTCCTACTCATTAATAAGGTTGTTTATCGGGGAAAAATATGTTTATTGGGATAGGAAGAATGGGGAAATTATGTACAGCATGGAATCTCACAAAAGGAAGCCTCTGAGCATGCTTCATAGACCACTATTCAGAAAAAAAAAAGTTATACTTGGGACTTTTTTTTTTTCTGCCTGGGGAAGCCTAAGCAGAGTGTGTTGGGAGATGCACCAAGCACTTTATCAGGGCATGCTTTGAGACCCATGGCTACACTGTCACCTTGTGCACTGGGTGTCTTGTACCATGATATAGAGGTCACTTCGTGTAACAAAACGACCATTTAAACTTCTCGTCCTGTTTTTCTGTGTTCTGTAATGAGGTATCAGATTCTGCTCAGTGTGGTGTTTCTTCCTGCTATGTCCTGAAGTCTTCAGCACCATTAAGATTGTCCCAGCAGCAGGCTAATGCACCTTCTGGGCTTCCCTGTTTCAGTCCTGTACTCCTTAGACCAGGGTTTTTGGTTGTACTCTCCAGCATACTCCACCTCGAGGGCTAATTTTTTTATTGTTGACCTGGCTCTGTGGTTTTCTGTGGCCTGAGTTTTTGGCATCTGGCACAAATAATCTGCATCTTTAAAGGCAAAGCCAGGCTTTAGTAACACAAGCTGTCCCAGCTGTCTAGCTCTCTGCTTTCAGAATTAGTGCACCAAGTAAAACTCAAGCCCAGATCAACAGGATAGTTGATCACATCTAATCCTTATCTGATCCTTGAACAGATAAATTGAAAGTAGTTTTGCCTGGTCATCAAATGCTATAGTAACTATTTGGGGTTTTTTGATGTTGAGGGGCATCTGCAGGTTAGATATCCACCAGGACTTCCCTGCCATTATGCTTTCTGAAGATTCAGTGTCTGGTTGGTTCTGCCACACTGAAGGGCAGCATTTTTAAACATTTATTCATTCATTTCAAAGAATTGGTCCCATCAGCTAAGCTTTAAGAAGTTTTCAGCAGCTCAGTTTTACTTTCTCCTTGTTTTAGGAAGAGATCTAGGATGGACAAAGGTGGACAGCAGAATGTCTTCTTATCTCTTTACTAACATATCTTCTTCTTACAGCCAAGTAGGTTCTGTAAATAGAATAAAGTCTCTCTGGTACACAGGCAGGGGAAGAACTCATGGCCAGCAAGAGGGAGCAGGAAGGTACAGAGCCCAGCTACTGTTGGATGTGAGGGCTGAGGAGGTTTTTGGCACAATAGCTATGGAGCCAACACAAAGTAGCTCTACCTTATAGTCAACTTTTGTGAGAAGTTCAATGTGTTTCTGAGCTATTCATTGAAAAATATGCGAAATATAGTCCTGATTTCAGTTTGAACTGAAGTTCTAAGACTCTGTAAGCAGTTCTTCATCTCGAAAATTAAATTAGTCCTTATCAGTGCTAGCTAGAAACAAGGTAATTTAATTGAGGAGCTCACAGTTCTGGATAAGATATTTAAGACTCCATAAAATCATAAAATCCTGCTATTTGACCACATGAAAATTGCCAGAGATCTGTATCCTAAGCCAGAGGAAATCAGCTGTAGGATAATTAGTGCCACAAGAAGAACAATAGGAAACAGCAGAACAAGAAGAAATAGAAAAGACTGTGGAACAAGAAAAGCTGCTTGTTTTGACTTATTAAAAATGAGAACAAGTCTCAGGGTGGAGTTAGGAAGCCAACTATCTTTCAAAGGGATTAAAATAACTGCAGAAGCTTTTAAAAGTGCAAGGAAGAGGAAAAAATTAACATGAAACTCCTCTATAGTAAAGATCCAGAGTTGGTTACAAACCTACACCAGCACCTTGCTGCTTGCTCCTAGCAAAGATGGCAACGTTTGATACTGGTGGGCAGGGTGGAAAGGGAGATATATGGAGAAAAGCTGAAATAACTTGGCAACATAGAACTGAAAAGCATGTGTGTGAGTTATAGCAACCAAGTGATCATTCTCCTAGGATTGTTAATTGTTCAGATCTAATAGGAAGAAGCTGTTCTAGTGTCCTGCCTGGGGATAGTACCACATGATACTCTACTGTAGTCGCTGGTTTTTAAGGGAAGGGGAAAATAAAAACCCATCCTGAAGGATAACTGTAAGCAAGTGTGAAGGGGAGATGTTTACTGAGATGTTTACTGATGACCACTGTTGTTAAGATGAGTCTTCTCAAACAAAATCCAGCTGCAGTGCAGTATTATGTGTGGCGACACTGGCTAACACCTGGAGAAGACTGGGAATTAGAAATTGCATGAGGATCTGGCTAAGGGAGGTGGGATAAAAGGCAGTGTGAAGGGCAGGGTAACTGACCAGGGTTCTGCTGTGGAGCTGATACTGGTTGTAATGACATTCCACAATAAGCTGGAATGTGCTGATGTGACACAAACAGTAGATAGCCCCAGCCCAGAGGATGCTGCAATATTATCAGGAAGAAAAACAGGTAACCTTGAGAAGCGGACTCACAAAAACCCAAGAATTTTTAGTATTAGAGTTCATTCAGCTCTTGATTAGGAATTCACTTGAAAGAGTCCTCATTATACATGGTGATCATGGAGGGCTTTGAGCCTCCAATGATGTTGCATTTTTGCAGAGAAATACAACCCTAACATGGTGATACCATCATGATGACTGGGTGAAGACTGGGGCCTGGTACTACTTTGCTGGAATCTGGAATACTGTCCTGCTTGCTTGTGTCTGTATCTCATACTGAAGCTGGAGCAGAAGCAGCACTGAGTTGGTAGGTGGAGTGGACCAGAAAACCCTTCCCAGCCCAGCTGGCTCAGGATAAGACATTTCCTTCATTCCCAAATTAATGTGGAAAACTAAAACTGGTTAAGTAGGGGGTAACATCCAAGGGGCTGGAACCTGTGTCTGTACCTACTCTTTTGACCCTATTTCTTATCCCATAAGATTAACTTTTATGTCGTGCATTTCTCAAGGAAATAGTTTTATCTGCCCCACAGAGCAGAGGAGCAGATTTTCCCAGGGAGCTCATCTGGGTTCCCAGCCAGGACTTTTTCCTGATGGAGCCACAGGGAAGAATGAGGAGAGAAAGATGATAAAGTCTATTCACTTCAGGACAAAAAGACCATTAACTAACTTAAATATTTGATTCCCCACCCATGGAGATTAAGCAGAATCATATAGACAAATTCCCCAAAAGGAAATAAACAGATAATAAAATCAGTAGACAATTTCCTTTTCCTTCTTTGCAAATCACAGCAAGACAAATTGTTCAGAAGTGGCGAGACCAGAGCTGTGGGAAGTTCTCCATGCTGTATGTGCATACCCCATATGGAGACATCTCTTCTGTTTAAAGTACCAGCATTAGGGACTCAAACCATAGAAACGATTCCACTCAGGGGGGAATTGGTCCTGGGATAGCTCAAATTGCCCTGGATGCAGTCATTAAGGAAAACATTATATAGGACTCTACATTACTTCTTGCCAGGAGGACCATCATCCTGGCATCGTGCCAACTTCTCAGCTGGAAATGGTCCTGCTCTGCCAGCTCTGTCCCCTGCTGACAGAATCATTGTGGAGAAGGGTGCACAAAACATCCCCACAGGCAGTTTTTGAACCATCATCTGCTTGTTGCTGTTCCTCCTCATTTTGGAAGACTGGATGGTTCCTCTGTATAAGCTGTTTTGCTATGTCGTGTGGGAGAAGAGGCTGTTTTTCTGTGAGGATCATGACATGATTTTCTGGTTTTAAACTGTGCACATTTAAGTCACCATCTTATTGTCCTGCACCACCAGAAATTATTTGATCCCCTTCACAGCCATAAGGAACATCAGTTTACAGGTCTGACTTCCACCATAGGAAGTTGAGAGTTCAGGCCAGGTCATAAGGAGATGCACCAGGAGAATGTCTCTGTAGGCGACTGCTGGAGCGAGTGAAGCAGCAGCACTGGCTTGTGCTGTCTCTCTGCCAGCTGCAGAGAGACACCTGAGCAGAATGAGGATATATGTTATGGAGAGAAGGGTAACCCACAGCTCTGATCAACTCAATCTGGTGTAATATTCCTATTTTAGGAGCACACAATCTGCTTCCCGACTCTTTTCTGGAGTCAGCATAAGGCTTGAGCAGAACAGGCTTGACATCTCTGGAGTCTGTAAATGGGTTTTGCACTCAAAGCATTTGCAATTTGACCATCCTCCAGGTATGGAGGGTGCCTAGAGCAGCTACGCTGCCAACCTGCGTGTGGAAACCCAGATAATGCCCCACTGAGGGCAACAGCCCTGGCACAGGATGAATACCATCAAGAGTGTGATCTCACCTTATTAGATGGTCAGATAGTGAAGAATAGATGGGAATGGATGTTGCTGATGCAAATTGATTGGGTTTTTGGTTTGGTGTTTTGTTTTTTTTCTTCCAGGAGCACTTTGTAAATGTTGATTCTTGGATATACACACACTCTGATGATCCAGACTTTATGGTATCTGTTTACTTTGAATTTCACTGTCATATCCATTGCCAGCTCTCTAGCTTCAGTGATGCATTATCCCACTTTCAAAACCAGCGAATTCAAAGGGTGCTGTTTATATAGAAGAGCTAATTATTCAGTTTAACTACTAGAGATAGAAAAAAGCACAGTAGCTGCAGCTGAAGCGCTGTGGTTTGCTCCTGCAGTGAATAACAGATTTTCTTTGATGTAACACTTATCATGTCCTAATTTTTATAACCACTGGGAAGAATGTCACCTGCCCTGTTAAGAGAGATATTACCCTCCCCTTGGCCAAAACATGTTCCCTATCTCTGTTTGGAGCCCTTTTCTGAGGAGGTAAAATTAAGAACTCCTCATTGAAGTAAGATTAGCATTTGCCATATGCAGAGATACCTCTTATTCTAAACCAATTAGCAAAGGATAATGACTGGATTCTTTGCATCAGGAAAACATGAATAACATCCCCTGTGATCTCTCTGTTTGAGGATGTGAGATGCTGGATTAAATTTTGATCTGAATAAGGTATTTGTCTTAATTCTTTCCCTCCACACCTTGTATTTCCAGGAAGAGCATGAAAAGAAATCAGAATGTTGGTACCATTTCTGTTGTCTTGGCTGAAGAAGCCAAGAAGAACCTTCGGGCCAATGAACCTGGCACCGAACCTTCAGTTATCAATTTAAAAAATATTATTGCACTATAGTAACTCCAAGTAGGATCTGACAAGTTTAAAATGAATCATTGTTTTCATTATTTCCCCTATACAAAAAATCAAAACATCAAGATCGTTCTAGCAACTAGAATAAAGATTATGGCCTTGAAAAGCACAAAACATTGAAAGCACAAAACAGAGCTTTGAGCTTCTCCAGAAAGTCTCATGCTCCACTGAAGTGATACTAAATTGTCTAAGCTAAAACATAAAGTCTCACAGAGCAAGTTTCTTGTGTGTTCTAAAACTTTGTGCAAGTTCCATTAAATATACCAGTATGGATCAATTCTGTTAAAAATGCAACCTCCCAACTTCAGCTGCTCCAAGCAGTCCTCCCTGCTGTGGGCAGTTAGAGAGGCTGCTCTTAACGGTTTCCACCATTAGAGGAACCTTCCTATCACCCTGAACTGTCCTTAGGGAATTGAGTCTTGAAATTGGGAACACTCTCAGAAAATTACAGTAATTGCTTTTAACTCAAGGACTCTTCAAAGTGCTGTAATATCCTTTTTTTTAAAATTCTATTTGCAAAATACTCTTCTTCTATCCTGTCTTCTCTCCAGGATTCACTGACAACTTTATAGCAGGAGTAGCCAGGGCTTCTCCTTTAACATTTACTGTCCTGCTGAGCCACTAGATTTTTCATGTCCTGCCACCTCTGTTTTGTGTAAAAAGTCTTCTCCGTAACTTAATGCCTTCCAGAAGAGCCAGGAGCGATAGATCTCCTGTGTCCTGGTTTTAGATGTCAAGTCTCACAACTATTTACAATCCAGAGTTGTTTGGTTACAGCACATCTGTCAGAAAAACATCATCATGAGACAGAGAATCTGTTTCCTCACTGGTAAAATATGTGCCTGGCTTCCAGTTTGAATTCATCTTTTGTTTCTTGTGCTTTTTGCTGCTATCCTCAAGATCATTTCATATGTGATAGGTTTCCCTGGCAATCCTTTTATTTTATGAACAAGTTACCTCTCAATAATCAAAACTGATTTAACTCTTTACTTGCAGGTACTATTGCAACTACTTATTTTCTGCAGTTTGTCCTTGCACTCTTCCTATATGTTACTGGATTTATTTTAAAAACTCTGGAAAATGTATATTATTTTAGTACTGGCCATGCTGCTTACGTGTTTTACAGAGGTCAATGTCCACTACTTACAGCTGTTTGTATTGCTCTGAAACTGTTTAACCCTGCTGTGGCCACAGTTTGATTCAATATAATATAGAATTATAGAATCATAGAGTGATTTGGGTTGGAAGGGACTTTAAAGATCATCTAGTTCCAACCCCCCTGCCATGGGCAGGGACATCTCCCACTAGACCAGGTTGCTCAAGGCCCCACCCAACCTGGACTTGAATTCTTCCAATAATGGAGCATCCACAACTTCCCTGGACAACCTGTGCCAGTGTCTCACCGCTCTCATAGTGAAGAGTTTCCTCCTAATTCCTAATCTAAATCTCCTTTCTTCCAATTTGAAGCCATTACCCCTTGTCCTTGTAAAAAGTCCCTCCCCAGCTTTCTTGTAGGCCCCTTTCAGATCCTGGAAGACTTCTATAAGATCTTCTTGGGAAGGAATAAGCTGCTGAAATAGTAAGAACTGCTGCTTTTCTAAGCAGTAAACCCAGCAGATGGATCAATGCTTCCATATTCCTGTGCAGTTCCAGGTCAGTTACCTGGGGTACTTTTGAGGAGACAATAAAGTGCAGTTTTGCAACGTGTGCATTTGTTTTCCTAAGTGCTACAAACAGGTTTTTATTGCACCATTTGAAACAGACTCTAAGCAGTAATAGAAGCATATGGAGATGAGAGAAATTATATTGATTGTAGACAATTTGGATTCCTTGCTTGTAGTAAGTAAATTTATGCTGTGTTTACACAGATGTACGCGGACTTCTCAGCATTTCCACCATTTGCTCTGGAGTAACTTTAACCCACCTGTGGTTGTGATGCCCATGGCAGCATTTTGGCAACTCCATTGGGATTTCAGTTCACCACCTCTCAAGAAGGAGCCACTTCTCTGCCAGGTGCAGTTATTTGAGCTTTAATACAAAGGGAAAAAGAAGGTTTTTCACCATCATTTTGGTGCAATCAAGCTTTTTTCATTGATTTCTTAACAAGCCCAAATATCTTCCATGCTTTTTTAATTGACTTAAGAGTTTTGGGGGGCTCTTTTGTTGTGGTTTTTTTTCATTTTGTGTTTTTTCAGCCTGGAAAAGAGAAGGTTCCAGGGAGAGCATATTGTGACCTTCCAATACTTAAAGGGGGCCTACAAGAAAGATGAGGAAAGACTTTTTTTTAGCAGTGCCTGTTGTGACAGCACAAGGGCTGATGGTTTTAAACTAAAAGAGGAAGATTCAGACTACATAGAAGGAAGAGATTTTTTCCACTGAGGGTGGTGAGACACTGGAACCGGTTGCCCAGAGAGGTGGTCGATGCCCCCATACATGGAAACATTTAAGGTCAGCTGGATGGGGCTCTGAGCCACCCGCTCTAGTTAAAGATGTCCCTGCTTACTTCAGGGGGGTTGGACTAGATGACCTTTGAGGGTTCCTTCCAACCCAAACCATTCTATGATTTTGGGGGGTGGTTCTGTTTGTTTCAGGTTGGGGGTTTTTGTGGATGTGTGTTCAGATAAAAGGTAAAGTGTGCCACTAGAAACTTTTAATGCTTCTATGTTTTTCTGGAAGTTTTATTACATCCATTTTCCTCTCCAAGCACAGGGAAAGCAGTGAGTGGTTCTGCTTGGAACATAACTCCACCTTCAGTGCTTTCTCAGAGAGAAATGTTCTCTTTTTAATTGTCATTAAAAGCAATTTCCTTGATGGGACACTCAGGAATGCCTTCTTCAAATTAAAGCTCTTCTTTACTTATTTTATTGCAAGACTCTGATCAAGTCAAAGACTCTGATCTGTTTAAAAGTTCATTCCTGGCCAGGAAACAGTGTGGCCTTGGACACAAGATACAAGAGAGTATGTGAGAATGCGTTGTGAGCAGAGTTTTTAAGTGATATTATATATATATATGTGTGTGTGTGTATGTATACATAAATATAATGTGCCACATATATATTAATGTGGCGTATGCATATGTATATGTGTGTGTATATTAAAAAATTTAAATTCCACCTTTGCTTACTGAAAACTCCTGGTCACTGGCTTGTATTAGAGTGTGTCCAGCAGGACTAGGGAAATCATTATCCCGCTGTACTCGGCACTGGTGAGGCTGCACCTCATATACTTTGGGCCCCTCACAAGAAAGTCACTGAGGTGCTGGAGCGTGTCCAAAGAAGGGCAATGAAGCTGGTGAAGGGTCTGGAACACAAGTTTTATAATGAGTGGCTGAGGGACCTGGGGTTGTTCAGCCTGGAGAAAAGGAGGCTCAGAGGAGGCCTTCTTGCTCTCTACAAATCCCTGAAAGGAGGTTGTAGCAAAGTGGGGGTCAGTCTCTTCTCCCAAGTAACGGGAGATAGGAAAAGAGAAAATGGTCTCAAGTTGCACCAGGGGAGGTTTAGGTTGTATATCAGGAAAAATGTCTCCCCTGAAAGGGTTGTTGAGCCCTGGGACAGGCTGCCCAGGGAAGTGGTTGAGTCCCCATCCCTGGAAGTATTTAAGACATGTAGATGAGGTACTGAGGGACATGGTTTAGAAGTGGACTTGGCAGTGCTGGGTTAACAGTTGGACTCAATGATCTTAAAGGTCTTGTCCAACTAAAACAACTCTATGATTTTCACCACTAAGATTTTGGATCTGGGATGCTAAACCCACTGCCACATCTCAGTGCTACAAGCCTGTAAGTTCAAATCCCATACTTTGAAAAGAAAATAAAAGAAACAGTGAAAACCATGTGCTCCCTTGCGGGACGCGTTACAATGCTGAGCAGGATTTCTAAGGCGGTGCTTTTTGCCAAGAACACGTAGCTCAGCCCCAGCTCTTGCCTTGCTGGCCGGGCTACAGGTTCTCCTGCATTGCCATCTGCTGGGGGCTGTGCCCAAAGGCAGCCCCGCCCGGGCAGGGGCTCTGGGGCCGGGGATGCTCTCCGCACCTCACCGCCCTTCTCCAGCCAGCCCTGGAGCCTCTGCTCCTCCTGCCTGCGGTTTAAAGCCCGGCAGGAATGCCGTGGCCTTCTGATGAAGGGGAAAAGAAAGATAATTTGTGTGTATAATTAGCTTGGCTTTTGCTGAAAGGCAAGGAAGCTCAGAGCTTTAGGAAGTTCATTTTTACTCTTATCTGAGAATATAAAGTACATCATACTTCTCATAGCTCTGTCAGCTTAAATAATCAGTTTAGGGTTTGGGTTTTTTCCTAAAAACAACATAAAACTTTAGAATTTTTTCTTTAGCTTGGAAAAAAGGAGACTGAGGGGTGACCTTATTAATGTTTATAAATATGTTAAAGGAGAGTGTCAGGAGGACGGAGCCAGGCTCTTCTCAGTGGCATCCAATGATAGGACAAGGGACAATGCGTGCAAGGTGGAACATAGGAGGTTCCACATAAATATGAGAGATATATACAGAGAACTGGAACAGGCTGCCCAGGGAGGTTGTGGAGTCTCCTTCTCTGCACACATTCAAAGCCCGCCTGGACGTGTTCCTGTGTGACCTGATCTAGGTGATCCTGCTCCGGTGAGGGGATTGGACTAGATGATCTTTCGAGGTCCCTTCCAATCCCTAACATTTTGTGATTCTGTGAAATAAATAAAATCCTTTCAAAATAAATTTAGACGTTTGTTTTCCCAAACAATCAGGAAGCTGTGGCTCTGCCTCTTTTGCAGCCATGTAGGAATGTGGTGGCAAATGCAAGGACAACATTATTTTCTGTGACAGAAAATGAGAGAAGGCCATCACCAGTACCCAGCTCAGACCACTGCTGGCAGCACAGTTTCCTCTGTGATCCCTAGAAATATGTCTTGTCCATTTGAAACAACTGAGTGGCAGTTTTGTGTTCAGATTTTTAAAGAAAAAACAGTTACCTAGAATTCAAGTGACCTGCCCTGGAGCAGAACTGGACACTGGGAGCTCTGCAGGCCTGCACTGGAGGCTGTTGAAGGTGTTGCTCCAGAGCAGACTCCTGCATATCCACAGATCACAGATTCTGACAGAAAAAGGCCTCACCCTGGCTATGTTGTGCCGGTGTATCAATAACTGACTCATTTTTTAAATGAAGGAAATTATATGGGGAACAAAAAGGTTGGTCTTTCATCTACTGTCCATCTTGGAGGGGTTGACCTTTCTGCTGATCTTAGTAGGAAGTGAAGAAAATTTTGTGTATATTTTACTCTGGCATATTCACCACCACTGCTTTTCTAGTATTTGACATAATTTTATTGTTATGACTTGTGGAAAGAGGAAAAGTAGCAATGACATAGTTTACTGGTGACTTGGCTGTGCTGGGTTAACACTTGGACTTGATGATCTTAAAGGTTTTTTCCCACGTAAACAATTCTATGATTCATTTAAGAAGCTTTTTAACACTTGCATGAAATAAGCTGAAGCACAGAACATGGGTGGCTGCATGAGTAACACCACCGAGCTCACACTACTGCAGGGACATGTTGCTGGAGTTGCTGCAGCTCAGGGGATGGAGTCAGAGCCCCAAATTCTGCTTTTCTCAGCTTTTCTGGGAGGCTATCACATGGTCTTTTTAAAATCAACTTATTCTTCCTATGTGTTGGCTGTATCTGCAAGTCTTGTTCCACCTTTTATTGAGGTTCAATTGCCTGAAAGTTTGTGAAAAGTTTTTGGGTTCTCAGTGCACAACAGAAGGGCTGTATGTTGGTCAGTGGGGCTGTCACGATGCACTTGCTGCAGAAATGAGGGCATGCAAAGGGGTCCTAATACATGAAACATAAATAAGTATTTTCCCTTTTTGCTCCCACTTATATATTGAGCCACAGGAGTGCAAAACACCAGAAATAAATGGCTCCAGAGAGTTCACAAGACTTGCTACCTTGTTCTTTTCAAGACACTTCCCTCTTCCTTTTAATGATACTTCAATATTTCCTCCTCTCTCAAGCCGTGGCCTTTGCACTTTATTTTTATCCCAACTACCTTGCAATCTCCTCAAGCCAGGGACTTTGCTTCTGCCTGCACAAGCTGACCTGTACAAATAATCTCTTCATAAAGACAAAGTGTTCTTGTACCATAACAGTAAAGAAACTCCCTAGAAAAGCTTGTTTTGATCCATGTGCCTTTCTTGGTCACTGCTCATAAAAGATGATGGAAATACCAGAAAAGCCTGAGGGCTGAGGACATGCTTGTCTGGGCCACTCTCCTGGCGCTGAGGGAATACAGTGGATTTTGATGGATTACTGAGGACTCGCTCAGTGAATGAGTGATCACAACACCACTGTGGGTTCAAGCAACCTGGTGCCCAAACAGGGCAGAGAAACCCGAAATGGGAAACCACTGATGGGATGGTGTTTGCACAGTGGTGTGCAATGGCTGTGTGACACGAGGATCCATCACCTGTCCATGTCTGACAGCTATGACAACAGTGTCACATCAGGAATGCTCCTCACCACTCCCACTTTAACTGGAGGCAGCACTACAGCTTTAGCAGCTTCGGAGCAGCTCTCTCCTTTTCCACATCCTTGGGAAAAGAGGAAAAATGCAATTCCTTTGGGTACCTGAAGCCACAGCTCTGTGTGGTCTCTCATTTGGAGGAACCAGCTCAAGAGGCTGCTGTTCTATCACAGGTGTGGCTTTCCAAAGATGGGACAGGTCAGGTGTCAGGCAGAATGAGCTTCAAAATCATACCCTCAATGATCAATGTGACACCCAAACCAGTTTCTTTAAGTTTAAGAAACTTCTGCTAACATCATATGTTTGAAAGCAGTCCTATTTGCATGCATGTGAAAGTGGCATTTCTGTTGCTGTATGATTTGGCATCAGAGGGTCTTCAGGCAGAATTTGAGCTGCATTTCCTCTTATTGGAAGCTTAAGGTTCTTCTCTTCCTCTGCACTGTCCTCTTCTACAGCTTAACAAGCTTCAAGCTCCTCCTTTTCTGAACCACCTGATCCAAGTCCTGCATTAAAGGCCGGTATCCCCCAGACTACCAAAGACACAACGGGATATGCCTTGATCTTCTTTGGGTGCATTCATGTAGAAATATTAACTAGTGATGTGGACATATACTGTCTAACAGAAAAATGCTCATTATGTTCCAGTTAGAGTTTGCACAGATCTTTTCATGGAGGAAAAAGCAATTTACCCTCATTGATACTGGCCAAGTGTGTCAATATTGGTGTGCAGTTTCAGGAAATGCTGTAGGATCATTTAAAAAAATTATTTTAGACATGACTATAAGCCACGTGTAGGAAGGTGCTCCTTGATTTGTGGTGGTTCTTCTACAGCTATTCCTGCTCCATCCAATTTATAAATGGTTATTTAATTAGCGATCTAGACCCTACAGAGCAGGTTCATTCATCTCCTCCTATGACAGAATTATAAAACATTACAGTAGGCTGAAGTGTTGTCACACTCAATATTTCACATAATTAGAGGAGGTCACCAAGTATCTTTGGCCTTGCATTATTGATAGTTTAATGAACAGTCTATTTCTCCTTTGAGAACATCTGTGTAAATATAGTTCTCACCCCTCTTGAGACAGTTCAGAGCTTTCAAATAACTGTCATCCTTTTGCTCGAATCAAACCAGTGGTTAAGCATCTATTCATCCCACATAGAAGGCCAGTATTTTATTTGCAACCCAACTGGCACAAACTCTTTGACAATTTGATATCAGTGTTTATCATGTTTCTGCATCTTCAGGCCTGAAACCAAAGTTATTTTAACTCCAAATTATTTGTAGGAAGCTTTTTTGCCCAAGTTCTATTTTGGCAGGAAAAGAAACCCTCCTTTTTAATTTCCTATCATTAAGCTGAATGCAGCTATCTCAAAAGTTCAGCAGGGTTCCTTTCTGCCTGAAGTGCTGTTTTATTGTGAAGTTGAAAAACAATCCCAGGCAAAGAACCATCTAGTAAAATGGTGGTACTATTTCCTACCTACATGTTTCATTTATAAAAAGACTACACCAGAAAATTTAGCATTATACAAAAGTCTGAAACGATCCTTCCTAGAGCCATCAATTTGGCCTTTTAAATTTGTGATGGAATAAATGGCTCTCTGTAATGTAAGAACCCCTAGACTCAAATAATTGGTGTCAATGGACAAAATTCTGGGGTTTTCTTTGCCTATGTATTAGACCAAAAATACTGGACCAACTAGAGATGATCTCTGGATGAACCAATCAGTCATGCCTGGAGGTATCTTGTAGAACGTTCCCATTGCAAATGTCCCTTGCCAATGATGAGAGCGTTGGGTGTGCTGAAGAGGTGGTGGACAGGACAGTGTTTCTAAAAGAGTCTCTGCTCCTGCAAGGTATCTCTCACTTTGGAGAACTTGCAAAGTGTGATCTCTCAGCACAGAGGGGAACTTCAAGAAATGCAACTTCTTGAATCAACAACCTATCACAATCCACGTGACATGAAGCAGCACACTCAGGCTTTGCTGAAACCAGGTGTAAAGTGATAGTAACACTCAACCTTGAGGCTCTGAAGGGGTAGCAGGTGGTGTTTGATCCTGTCTCTGCGCTCCACAGTGTCCTGCATTCCCCTACAGTGAACAGCCCAGAACAGAGGTGCCAGCAGAAGATCAACGCAGGTGCAGAGTGGTTGTGACTTTTGCAGCTAAATTAATTCTTTGGTGTTCTGGCTCTCTTCAGCCTTATCTCAGAATGGTCCAGCTGAAGGGAGTATGGAAATATTTGAATGGTGGATATTTACCACATTCATTAGAAAGAAGAAGGGGAGAGAAACCCAGCAACTTGAGCAAATGCAACTTTATGCAATTGTCTTTGATTTTTTTTAAAAAATATTAAAATTAAATAGCTTACTCTTGCTGGGATTTGCCTAAGGGACTACTATGAATGAGTTGCACAACCCAGCATCCATTCATCAAGTGATTCTTTGCAAAACCATATGGTTCCTTGCAGAGATTCCTTTAAACATTATGCACAGATATGAAATTGGTGCCTTTGTAGATGTTAAGTCTGTTGCTTGAGGCTCATTTTGAAATCCTGTTTCTAGATAGTACAGCAATGCTAATGCTGCCAGCAATAACCTAATAGAAAGCAGTTGTTCAGGCACTTTCAATCAAAGTAAGAAGAGAAATAGAAAAATAAGAAATACTGAAAGACTAAACTGATCTGAACTTTAAAGATGAGCTGTGCCACTGTGTGTGGCTTTCACATGGAAATCCATTTTACTCAGTGGAAGGCAATAAGAAAAGGAGAAACATTATTAAAAGTAAGATGTCATCGGTTTGACATACTGAATCAGAAATTACAGAACCACTGCAAAATGTATATATTCATTAACTACAGTAAACTTGTTTGAAAATATTAGTTCATTGCTTGTAGAAAATGTTGATTGATGTCTTCCCTTATGACAGGAGCCAGTAGAGACAGGTGCAACACCAACTCACAAATGTTGCTTCCAACACATGCCTTAATTGTGGATTAATGGAAATATCATTCAAGTATCCAACAACATTTTCAGATGTAAATGGATAATCTAAATGTCTCCCTTCTTTAGGATGTTCAAAGCAAGGGCTTGATCTTTCCCAGTGGTTAAACTGCACTTTCAGAAACGGAGGCCTGCAGAACATTTCTAACTGAGCACCCAACACCAAAAGGTCAGGTACTGCCACAAGCGAATCCAGGGCAGCCCCACCACCTCCAGTAACTGAACCGTGCTTGTGTGGCTGGTTCAAATGGAGACCAGAATAGGGACGTCTCTCCCACTATAGCTGACCCTAAGGGCAGCAGGACACGTGCCAGGAACTTGTCCTCAGAGTGAAGTGCTGGATGCTTTCCTGCATTTGGGAGAAGAGGAGGGAGCACTTTGGTGAACCACATTATCTAACCACAGCAGAGCACGTACCATGCCCTAAGGATGGGGCCCAGGTAGGCAACACCCCCTTGCTATGCTCAGTACCTCAGCTTCTCTCTTATTGCTGTGACCCTTCATCAGCTTCTCTCTCCATATGCTGAGGGTCACCTATTGCATTCATCAAGCACTCTGAGGTTCTCAAATGGAAGGTATTGTATAGACACAGTTATGCTCTAATACTCCCCTTGAAAGTCCTAGTAGCTGGGCTTTGTACCCCATTGTGTGTCCTTCCAGGAATAGTTCCTTCCAGGCATAGTTTGCATATAAAAGTACCATATTGCTGCAGCTACATGGCAATAATCCTCTCATCCCTGCACTCTTCTAAAGCCAACATAATTTCCAAGTGCTGCAAAGTGGCAGACCTTTCCCAAAGAGAAAATCCATCATTTATATACTGGAAGACAAATGTAAAAAAGCACCAGGAAAAAATACTGTAGTTTTGGGTAGTGAGGACTGGGCTGTGCTTGCTTACTTGCTTATCCCACCATATCTTCACATCTGCAACATATAAATTCGTGATAAGAACCCCAAAGTGTGTTCCACACGTTGTATACAAAGCTCATGTGAGAATGCCATTCAAGGTATCGCAAAAGACTGTATAGACACTCCAGGCTCTGGATAGCAGCAGCTACTCAAGAAAATCTACTTTCTTGTGCATAAGTGAGCAGGGGCCAGGTTTCAGGGTGCCATGAATGAGGGCCTGGATCCCTGCCTTCCTTAATTCATCTCTCGTCTCACAGAATCACAGAACAGTAGGGATTGCAAGGGACCTCCGGAAATCATCTAGTCCAACCCTCCTGCTAAAGCGGGGCCACCTAGGGCAGGTTACATAGGAACGTTTGGTGGGTTTTGAAAGTCTCCAAAGAAGGAGGCTCCACCACCTTGCTGGGCAGCCTGTTCGAGGGCTCAATCACCCTCACAGGAAAGATGTTTTTCCTGATGTTGGGGTGGAACTTCTGTGCTCCAGTTTGTGCCTGTTGGCCCTTGTCCTGTCACTGGGCACCACTGAAAAGAGACTGGCCCCATCCTATGGACACCCACCCTTCAGATATTTATAAACATTGATAAGATGCTCTCTCAGTCTTCTCTTCTCGAGGCTAAAAAGTCCCAGGGCTCTCAGCCTTTACTCATCTGAGACATGTCCCTTAATCACCCTTGTAGGCTCTGTCAGGCTCTCTCCCGTAGTTCCCTGGTCATATTTAGCTTCTTAGAGAGAGGGGGCTGTGGGTGGGGGGAAGAGGGAGGCCAAAGCTTTGACTCCCCTCACAGCTCCAAGGTAGCCCTGTTGTAAGGCGTGAAGGCCTGGGGGCAGCACTCCAAACGCCTGACGTATCACCAGCTTCACCCAGGGGTTCTCTGAGGGGCAGCACTGTGGCTAAGTCCCGTGTGCCCCCTCAGTGCCTGTGTGCCCTCACAGCCCTGCAGCCTGTCCTGGCTCAGCCCTGTGCCAGTCCTCCAGGCTGGGTCATGGCCTCTTTTGCCCTCAAACTGCCTTTTTAGCAATTCTTTGGAAATATTGTAAGTATGTTCACAAGCACAGGGTGTTGCTGGATGGACAGCTGGAGTTCCACACTGGGCACGGGGCCTCTTGCCTCCCTTGGGCTGAGCCCCTGCGCACCACAAGGGGTTAAACACCCACCCCCACAAAGAGAGGGGCTGTAGCTTTAGGGCCTTCCCCTATTCGCGCTTTCGGTTGGTGTGACGTCACGTAGACGTCACCGCGCGGAAGCGGAGCGCCAGTAAAGCCCCAACGGGAGAGGCGGGGCGGGGCTTCCCCAAGGGGTGGGAGATAGCGCCGCGGAAGCGCGGCCGTTCCCGGCCTGGCCCTGAGCAGGGTCCCGGTTCCCTGACGGGGCTCCCCGGGCCTGAGGGGCTCGGCGCGGCGACTGCTCCGGCGGCTCGTTGCCGGCAGCGATGGACCAGCGGCTGGCCGAGCTGGTGGAGGAGCTCACCACGTCGGGGGAGTCGCGGCTGGAGCCGGGCAAGATGAAGGAGCTGAAGAAAATCTGCAAGTACGGCCTCCCGAAGCCGCCCGGCCCGGGGCGGAATGCGGGGGAGTGGGAACCGGGCCTCGCCGCCGCCTCCGAAAGCGACGCTTCTCCCCGGGCCGGGCCGCCGAGGAGACTGCGCCCAGGCACCCTCCTGGGGCCTGCTCTTTGGGCTGGGTGCAGCTCGCTGCCAGCTGCTGGCTTAACGTTTAAAATAACTTTTAAATTGTGGTTTTATGCGCTAAGTATATTTTTTTAATAACTTTTTTTTCCCTCTTTGTCCTTTCTCAGGTGTTCAGAGGAGCACATCAGCCATGCCTATCACCTGCTGATGACGCGGCTGAAGGAAGAACACGCCGAGATGCGGTTCTCGGCTTTCCTGATCGTGCAGGAGTTGTTCACCCGGTCCCATCAGTTCCGGACGCTGGTTATTTCCGACTTCCAAGAGCTCTTGGAGCTGACGGTGGGGATAGACCATGAGCAGCCTCTCCCCCCGCCCAAAGAGGTGGCACAGAAGCTGAGGAAAGTGGCACTGAAGTCAGTGCAAGACTGGCATGAGAAGTATGGAGAGGCCTACAAGAAGCTTTCTCTGGGATACCACTTCTTAAAGCAGAATAAGAAGGTACTCTGTGTTTTTCCTTCTGTGTGTGTTGTTAGGTGATGATTGCTGGGAGATGTTTAAAGCGAGGAAACCAGTAAATATAAAAGAAAAGCTGTTGGAAACAATATTGTCTTTAGGAGGTATCCTATTGACCATGGTCTTTGAAAAACAAACCTCAAACTTCTTGTTCATCTTGCAGTACTGTGAAGTTTTTAAAACCCCAGGCTTGTACTCAGAGCTGGGCTCAACATGCCTTTTCTCAGGGTGCCAAAAGTATTACTTGCCATTAGGCTTTCATCCCTGATTCACCTGAATCTCTAGCCCCTTTTTAGAAGGGAAATTATGATTATGCCTTAAATTGAATGTAATCAGCTATTAAGTTTTTCTGTGTTAGTCTAACCTGATTTCTGTACAGAGCTGCCTAGTTCTAGCCTCCTACTGCTGTACAACTTTCACAGTAAGTGGTGTAGGTGCTGTCCCCTCTGCTGCAGTGTTAGTGTGTTGTACAAGTTTTATTAAAGGCACATTTCTTGTCTGTTAGAACTTTCTTTTAGATCTCCCTTCTAGACTTCAAGTTATGATTGGAACATTCTTCTGCTTTAGTGCCTCATCTGAGGTGCAAACAATGAAATTGGAAAAGCTATTCTGGCATTTACTCTATAATGATAATATCAGGCTTTCAATAAACATATTGATTCTCTTTCTCTTCAGTTCAGTGTTCCTAACAGTAGATCAAAAACCTTTTGTGGTACATGATGTACTTCTGTTGTTCTGGTTCCATACAAAGCTAACAGTGTACCCTACTTGTATTCTTTATTGTGCTATTTTCTTTCTCTATACAATTTTTTGTCATCCACTCACAAAAGGTGATTGTCTTTGAATTCTCCTTTATTGTCTTGTTTAATAAAGAAAACTAAATGCAAGTGACAAGGAGAAGTGCAAGACTGACATGAGGGAGCTTTATCACAAAGTACAGTTCCACCATATTGAACATGCAAGTGTACAGGTAGCCTGCTGAAGTTTTGACATGTCTGTGTGCGCTCCAGTGGTTCGTGGCTGCTCCCCAGATACAACTGGGTGATCACTTGTATATTTGTGATACTGGGCTACCCACCACTGTTGGCTGTACTGTTTTTTAGAACAGCTGAATCTGGCTACTTCTAGAAACTTTAGTACCAATAGAAACAAGCTTACGTAGTTTGGTAACTCTTGTACTTAAAGAGTTAAGATGAGTTAACTGATCAAACTGGCCTTTTTGCCAGCTTGATACTTGAAGAAGAACCAAAAGACTTGAGGCATTTGTATGTCGGTAGTAGTAAAGTACGTAGAATTGTAGAATGGTTTGAGTTGGAGGGACCTTAAAGATCATCTAGTTCCAGCTCCCCTGCCATGGGCAGGGACACCTCCCACTAGATCAGGTTGCTTGAAGGCCCATCCAACCTGGCCTTGTATACTTCAGGCATGGGGCATCCACATCCTCTCTGGGCAATGTGTTCCAGTGCCTCACCACCCTCATGGTGAAGAACTTCCTTACATCGAATCTAAATCTTCCCTCTTCCAGTTTGAACCCATTACTCCTCATCCTATCACTACTAGCCCTTGTAAAAAGTCCCTCCCCAGCTTTTTTGTAGGCCCCCTTCAGATACTGCAAGTCTGCAATAAGGTCTCCCTGGAGCTGCCTTTTCACCAGGCTGAAAAATCCCAACTCCCTCAGCCATTTCACACAACAGATGTGTTCCAGCCCCCTGGTCATTTTTGTGGCCCTCTTCTGGACCTTGCTACAACAGGTCCATGTCCTTCTTGGGCTGAGGACTCCAGATGGGGTCTCATGAGAGCAGAGTAGAGGGGGAGGATCACCTCTCTCGACCTGCTGGCCACGCTGCTGTTCTGTTACAGGTTTGGCACAGTAAGATGGGGCAACCCAAGAGGAGTGTTAGGTCTGTGTGTGGTTTGTGGTTGCTGGGTTGGTTTTTTAGTTGTTGGGTTTTTTTATTATCACCAAAATCACCTTATAAACAGTTGGTCAGAAGATGACAACTGCTACCCTTTTAGTGTGTAATCCTGGAAAGCTACCCACTGTTTTAATGTTAGTAGGTACCGAGACGATACCTATATAAATGTTTGTCTTCAAGAACAAATAATATTTCAGTATATCTAAAAATAATTGTTTCCAAATTCCTTTCTCAACATTTAAAAAAAGAAGAAAGGGGAAAAAAGAAGAAAGATTTCAAATATTTCCAAATTTTTGTACATTTAAGTAGCTGAGTCGTATTATGTAGTATCTTTGTATTTGAGGAATGCATGGATGGAATTAGAGTGAGCTGCAATTATGGAGTGCACAGGATTTTGAGCAGCTCAATATAGGGTGTCTTACAGCTGTACCTCATTATTTTCCCCAAGGTTGCAGTAGTTGTCTAAGACCACTACTTAACACCCTTGAAATCAAGAGCAATTGTTTGCATCTCATCACATCCAGTTCCATAATTACAGACCAATGCCTGAAGGCTTCGTGTAGCCTGCACTGGTACAGAGGCAGAACTGAAGCTTTGATCTCAGTCTGTATCACCTAGATGAGGTTAGGTGGGTTCTGACCAAGTCTGTGAGTTAGTGCTGACCCCTAGGTAGCAAGTGAGTCTGTGCTCACATCTGTAACTCAGGCCTTGAGTTATTCTGACCTTGTGAGGCTTCTGTAAGAGTATGTCCTGTTTGGGGCAACTCAAAGCTTTGTGTGTGCTGTAGGCTTGGCTGGTGATAGATACCTAGCATGTGAGGTGCTCCCTCATTATCAATGGCAAACCTTGATGATATGGGAGATGTTGTAAGAGGGGCAACTGAACAAGTGCCAAAGCATGAAGCAGTGCAGTAAAGCAGCACATGGCTGATCCTTTTGCACAGAGAGGGGGTTGAGAATGGGCAAATGACTTTGCTATAGGGGTTCTGGAATGTGGCAGAAACTGTGGTTTAGGAAACAAGCTATTTCTTATTTTCTGTGCAAGTCTGATCTGAAACAGTAGGTGTGGTTCCTGGGTTCTGTATCTTTGCCCCATTTTTGTGGCCCATGTTGCTCTTTGGGAGGATCTGTTTCTACTGCCAGTGTGTGGAGAGCTATGTGAACTTGGCAGAAAAATCAGATCACAAAACCCAAAAGAGCTCACCCTGGTCATCCAAGTGCTGTTAGTTGTGAAACTCTTTTCCCTACTTTTCCTCTGCCCCCCCATTTCCTAATAAAAAAAATAGATGGATAACTGTGCCTTTCTTCCTAGGCTGATGGAGACTCTCCATGCCAGGTTCTGTGAAAGCTGAACTATCGTTTTGCTCTAGAGGTTTTTATATAAAACACAATTTGTCTATGAAGTATTTGTATAAATAGTAATTGTAAAAACCTTAAGGCTCATTGCACCCAGTAGGGATTATTCAGCAGTAGGAACATTTATATAGCAAGACACTTTACTTCAGCATGTGGTTAAGCCCAAGCTCAAACATTTGTTTTTTGACTTCCATAGTGCTTAGTGAAGTTACCTACTTGCTTAATGCTGAACAAATATTCAAATGTTTCACTAAGTTTGAGATGAGACACCAAAAAAATTCTTGATTGTGCAAAAATAAGAAAACTTCAGTTATGGGATGTACTTGGTTTGCTTGACCCATGGCTGGTAAGTCCATGTACATGCTACAGGAGAGATCTTCTGGGACTTCAGAAAGTGAGGCTTGTCCTGTGTAGAGTGATTTCAGTCTTGTCTGGACCTGTATCTAATACATGAGATTCAACTGCACTGTTTTGTGTGGCTCCAAAACGTTGGTGTAGGATGTTAGTATCTGGGAACCATTACTGTATGTGGACAGGCTTTATCATCTAGCAGTGGCAATAACAACAAACGTTCAGTGGGTGTTTGTAACATAGGTGTAGTATCAGAGACTGCAGAATTTATTAGGAGCAAAGTATGGACTTACACAGCACTCACTGTAATCTGCATTGAAGTTAATGAAAAGTTATTTCCTTTTGATTGCTAGCACATACTTTTTTTTTTTTTGGAGGGGTTTCCTTATACAGTCAAGGCTTCTTAAAACAGAAGTGAAAAATATTTACATTTTCAAGCTCTTCTAACAACAAGCAAACAAAGCCATTGCAAATATTTTAAGAAACAGTGTTTTGAATCACTCAGATTTGTTTATATTTTAGTCATAAAAATTACAACCTTTCCCTCAATCCCCAAATCCAACAGATGTTATTGTAAAATCCCAAATTTGTTTTTTTTTTAATGGGTTTGAATGTCTTCTCTTCTACTTTCCTTGCTTTCAAAGTTCTTCTGTAAGTGATACATATACTTGTGGTAATAGTGCTTATAGATTTCCTAAACTTCCTTTACTAATAGTGGACCTAGTGAGATGTTTTCATGTAATTTGAATACTTCCCCTCTGTAGTCTTTTCCTGCCTGTTCTCCCTCACAAAGCCTAGTTTACTTTTGCAGTTTAGATGTGGAAATCTCAGCGTTTTGTTTTTCTGCCTTATGATTCCTTTCTGGAAGCCATTGATTCTCCACAGTCCCTTATTAGTAGAAGTAAAAACTCCGTCCAGAATTACTGTAGTTATTGATTCTAGGAGGAGAAGAGATAAAAGGAAGTACTTCTGAGCTCCTGGCTGATCGCTGGTGTTAGAGGATTTTTCACCACAGATAAAGATCTTAGGAAATGGATTTTCTATATATTTCTTACAAGGAACATTACACTTTTTTCCTCATTTCCTCCTTAGGTGGATTTTCAAGACGTGAATGCCAGAACTGTGGCTGAAAGGAGGAGGGAAGAGGATAAGCAAAAACGGTTGGATAACATTTACAAAGAAAAAGCCAAAAGAGCTGAAAAAGAAATGGAAGGTGAGTTGGTTCTTTTGGGGTCTTTCTGGTTCATTTTTAAAGCAAACCTTTTTAAGGTTATATAAAACAAATGGTAAGGAAACTATCCAAATAACAGCTGACCACAGAGGACAGGAATAGGACATTTGTTAGAGCTTGACCCTCTATCTCTCCCACCTAAAGAATATCAGCAGAAGCAAGTGAAAATCCTGAGAGCTCAGGTAGTAGGAAGAGATTTAAAAAAAAAAAAAAACAACAAAAATTAACAAGTAAAGGTTTGGTCTGTAATTCAGTAAAGTATGAATGCATAACCTCAGGAAAGCATATAACAAGAGATTTTGGAGTTAGTGGCTTAATTTCTGTGTCGTTGACACAGCACAGACTTCTCAATACCTTGCTGGCTGATGACCTTGTTTATATTGTATAAACAGTCCTGTTGCAGAAGTACAGGTAATGGTCTGCACAGGAATCCTGGATGCAGTGTAGGTTATCTATGAAAAGTATCACACTGCTGCTAAAAATGCCTCTAACTGGGGGCTGAATCTCTATGTACATAGCAAACATATTTCTGTGATACAAAAGAAGAACAGAGATAGTAAGTATTTATATTGCAGTTACAAAGGGTTGTTTAATTAAATTACTTTGGTATATGGAATGCATCCAATTGTGTCTGCATTTATTCTGCATGCTGGAAATATTTTCATGCATGGGAGTGGAATTTTAAAGAGACTTAACCTTCTTAAAGTCACTTGTATTGGTAGCACCTTTTTGAGCCACAGCACGCACTCATGGCTATGCCTACAAGCAACTAATAATCTTGGCTGTAGAATGAATGGTCATCAACATCACTAAGAATATCCCCAATGAACTGTATTCTCTTTCAAATTCTATGAAGTACTTGTGTTATCTTTGCAGAGTGAAATTTTAGAGAGAATAGGGAAAGGAGGAACACTCATTCTAAATTCCTTGCTCAGAAAATTCTAGATTTCCTGCTTAAGAAGAGTGTTGTCACTTTTATAAGGACAGTTTCTGCAGCAGAGAGAGATCTGTATGGCTGAATTATCACTGGTTACTGAATAAATGGATTGTCCCTTTGGCAGTTACATCTGTTTTGTAGATCTGCTGTGGAGACGTTAGCATTTTACATTGTCTAACAATATTCTAAAACAATTATCTCTTGACAGAAATGTCCCAAGAGATTGCCAACACACTGACAGAGATGGAAAACTGTTTTCAACTTCTGATGCCAGATCCTTTCAACTTCACTGTGAATGACACAGAATTGGAACCCAGCAGACAAACGCCTGCTGATGAGGCTAAACCTGCCTTCTCCTTGTCCTCCCAGATGGAAGTTAACCAGCCCTCTTTTGGGTGCATGGATGATGAACAGCCGTGCTGCAGCAAGGACCTGCTTTCTGTTTCTCAGTGTGGTAGAACTGATAAAGAGTTGCATGAGAAACAGGAGAAGCCTGAGCAAGAAGAATTAGATGAAGGCACATACTCAGAAGTTCAATCTGATGTCCCTGCTCTCTATGATGATGATTTCCAGACTTTTATTAGGAACCATGGGCTTATTTCACATAAGTATACTCTAGATCTTGAAATCTCCACAGGTACCTGGAAAAATTTTTCACATGTAGCTGGAGGCAGCCACTGTTTGAAGTGCTTTGTAGTTGTGGAGCTTTTTTTTCTTTGACTTAAGTGCCTGAGTTCTTAGATGCCATTTTGATTTGGGATTCCTAGATGCCACTTTGATTTATTTAGGAGTTCTTTTCTATTTCTGCTTCATCTAGTAACCATTCTTAGGTTTGGGTGTCCTTCTGTATGATTAAGAGATTTTATTAATTATCTTCTAAGACTGAACTTTTGTATTAGTTGTTGTAACCACATTACAGAACTTCATAGTACCTTATTAAAATGAGTTTCCTCATTAAAAAAAAAAAAATCTATTTAGCATATATAATTTTCTTTTTCATGTGCTTCACTGCTCACCTCTTTCTTCTCCCTATAGCTGAGGTATAGGCTGCTAATTTAAAAATCTTACAGTTGAGTTTCCTGCTTTTTTTTCCTTGCTACTAACAACCTAAAGAAGCAGTAAGTAGCTTTATGAGGAAGTCTTAAGGATTATGATGATACCTTTTTATATAACTTTGCTAGTGTGAGTTACTTCTAGAAAAATAAGGAAGGTTTGTATCTTGGTAGTCTTAAGTGAAGTCTCTTAAAAATACTGTCCTAGTGGAATTTCAAATGCAAACAGCCAGTAAGACAAGTATCTACCTCTGTGCTTGCAGACAACAAAATTAGAAACATACCTATGGGGTTGAGTGACATAACAGGTGAAAAGTACCAGTTTTAGTTGGATTAGTGGCATACTTGGCTTCTTTGACAATCAAGTCCCTGTTGCCACTGGGCCAGGGATTATTTTGTATTGAATATGCAGAAACTGGTGCAATAAAGGCCAGTTCATTTGAATTTAGGACAAGATACAATGTAAATAGTAAAACTGCACTTTTCTGTGGTTTATTTGGCCACTCCTTAGTAGTGGTGGCTTAACATCTTTCTAAAAGTCACCACCAGACTGAACGCTTCTTATCTATTCCTCTGGTCTTTTTGAATGTGTGGATAATGATAATTAATACTGAAGAGAGAAACATTCTGATGTTTGTAACTTTCCCTGAAGTGATTGGATATTTTAGGAATGTTCACGTTTAATTCTACCACTTACCTTCTTTAGCTCCTGTAGTGAAGACACTATAAGCATCATGCACTAACTCTTTTTTCCCCTGTTTTGAGCAGATATAAAAGTGCACGAGAATGAAGATAATACTGCCATCATAAACAATGTCATGGATGCTCACAAACTTCTCAGAAATAAGTTCTGGCCTTCTGTGCAATCCTGGATTCAGGTGGGATTAAGAGACAATTATTTTTATTTTTTCTTATAGAAAGATGGAGGAGAAAGGGCCTGGGGTACAGTAAATCTTGGGGGAGAGTGAGGATAAAGGAAATTAAGGTTGGAGAAACATCAGCACAAATAGAAAAGTTTTCTAATTCAATAGGGGTGGACAAAAGGTGACTACAGGGGCTACGTAATTTTGGCAGATTAGGTATGCTATCTATAGTCACACTTTTTTTTTTTTAAGATATAGTAAAATAGGTCTTCTTTGCAAAGGGTTAAAGCTTTTGACAGACATGTCTGTGTCAGAAAAGTAGTATGTCCTTTCTGCCAATTGATATTACTGCTCAGGAGCCTCTGGCATGGGATTTGGCCTATGGAAGGACACTCTCGGGAGATGTTTGTACCAGCTGTTCATTCTTTGACTTTACTAGTTGCTGTTAACTTCTATAATCTAGATATGAAAAGAAGTGGCTTCACTAAATGTTGCTTGTAAAATAAAGGAATTTGTGACAATGTTGTATCATTAATTATGAAGGAAAATTGATTTTTGGCTCAGATGTCTAGAAAAAAGAATAAGAATGTTGATTTCTTGCTTTGCAGTTATTTACCAGAGCAGGAATAAATGATGATCGGCTAAAATGTGCCATCGATCTTAAGAATAAATTGGAAACCACTATGATGAAATACAAGGAAATGAATATTTCCTTTAAAGAGAGAAGAAGAAAAGTGGTGAGTTTCTTAAAATTCTGTTACTAAAAAGGAGCATTAGTAAGGCTTAGCTTGTATACAAGAAATGCACTTTCTCTTAAGCCTTAATCTGGGAAACTTTTCAATGCAATTTCTATTGAAAATTACACTTTCAGCTGATTGTAACTTCACTCAAGGAAGTTGCACTAAACACCTGTATAGTTCTCCAGAGGCCTGGTTATTAGACAAAGCCATATTAGGCTGATTGCTGTTTAGGATAGAAAAGTGGTTAAGTTCAGATTTTATTTGCTCTTAGTTACCTCCTCAGATGCTTTTGTGTGTATTTCTCAGTAAACACTGATCTTACTCATGTTCTTTTACAACTTGCCAAACTACGCTAGTGTCCCACAGTTCAGGAAAGTAGTTTCTCTGCTTTGGGGTGTTTACTCTCTCTAGTAAGCATATAGTGTCATTGGGTATATCTTAAGAGAATTAGTTATTATATAAAGCTTGAAAGTGTCAAAATATTTTACAAAGATTAGCTAGCTATGTCAATTTTTGTGAAATAGGTAAAACTTGTGAATAAACAGGGGCTGAAAGATCACATACTTTATTCAGATCCAAAAAAGTTCTGAATATGAACAAGTCTATGGCTTGTTTATGTAGCTGAAAAGCAGAGCTGCATAATACTAATTTCTGTTGGCTGCAGTCAAATAAAATTACTGTATGGATTGACATGAAAATGAGTGGTTTTGGTCAGTGTCCAGGGTTGTAGAATTTGATCCAGACATTATATTTTGGACTAAACTGTGGTAGCCTTGTTTAGCCATGACTGAGTGTTGTAGACTTTGCTTTCATTGTGCAAATGAAGCTTTATCAAGATTAATCTGGTTCATCTGAATACCTACTGATGAACCACACCAGTCAAAAATGCCAACTGAATGAAAAGTACTGAAAGACTGTCTTGTCTGAGGGTTTTTTTCTCCGGTGAAATATGTGTGCTACCTTTATGCAACCAGCTATGAAGGAATCCAGACATCTGCTGTCATTCCTGCCATTTGCTTGACAGGACTTCATTTGCTGCACCTCTGCATGGAATATTGGTTGCTATATTTCTTGCAAGATATATAAAGGACATTCAAGCCTTGATTCTTGTGTGTGGGTGTGCATATGTGTTTAAAGTGGTATTGTTACCACTTCTGGAGATTCATCAATGCTATCTATATAAAGGTTGAAAGCTAATAAATTCTATTGTTAGAAAGGAAAAAAAAGGAAAATACATAACAGTGCTGACAAAGAATACATTGAAAATGAAGTGATACAGATTGACATATTAACTTCAGTACTGAAAACAATATATAACTATTCACAAGGTTTTTCTCCAGTGGAGTATACCCCAATTTAGTGTTAGTGCTGAGTTACTTTAAATTTATAACCTGAACATAGAGAGCTTTGTACTGCAGAAGGAAACTGTATAAATTATCTTTTATTCACATGTCAAATGACTTTGTTAAAATGTAAAAACACGGTAAAATGAGTCTGATAGAACAAAATAAACAGCATCTCTTAGATCGTGATTATTAAATCCCCATCTGTCAAACATTTACATGTCAGCATATGAAACACTACACACAGCTCCACTTTAATTCAGCGCTGCTGCTTGTGTTACATATTGTTGTTTCTGTCTGCCCATCCACGTGTCATTGGAGCTCTAGTTCTTGGCATGCCAAAGTTTTGCTGTCTTCTGTAGATCCTGGAGAAGAAGCACTCGATACTTCTTCTGAAGTCCTTCAAAGTGCTGGCTCATGGCCACCCTGGCCCAACAGGGCTCGGTGTGTTACTGATGTTATTTGTTAGCATGTGGAGTCAGTGAGTGCTGTTACTTGCTTGTGGGTAGAGAGGAGCACACCTAGAGATGAAGGGGAGCATTTTGTAAGCAGAGAGTGTGTAAATACAGCACCTGAGTGTGGAGGGTCCCGTGTAAATTGTCTGGTTTGTAGCTGATCAGTGACATCCCTATGTTTGGATATGATGGTGGTTTTACTGGCAACTAGTGACTGCAGTCTGGATGCCTGTGGTGTTGGCTGGAGAACCTAAAGGTGAATTGTTTGTGTACTTGCTCACTTTGAGTGTAATGATGATCCTGCACCACAGGCAAGCCTTGCCTTCAGTGAGAAAGTGGTTTTGTTTTATCAACAAATATAAAATAGAATGATAGGGACTTGGAAACTTGGCTGTGGACATGGGCTTGCCCATTCTCTTCAGACTTTCTGGTGTTCCTTTGTACTCATTCTCCATGCTTCTGTGGTCTCTAATCTCATCTCTTTTCATCTGTTTTGTTCTATGCTTTGTTTCTGTTCTGTCCAGGGAGGGGGGAGTAAAGGCTTTACTCATCCTCAAATTGAATCAAGAAAGTTGATAAAGGGAAGGGTTTAGTGAGAGACAGTGAAACTGGGGATTTATTACTATGAACTCTACTATACCTCTCAATTCTGCAGAGATTTAAATGAGAAAAGAGAAGGACCTGGGGTCCCTCGCCATTGCCCTATGTCATTGGTACTCCTGGTTAGCTGAGCAGTTATACAGGCACATGGCTGAGGTGAAAGTAAGGTGTTAATATTTGGGGTAATTCTTGATGCTACAGTTCAATATGAATATACCAGCAATGTAGATGGATGTAAGTTACATTGAGAGGAAGAAGCTAGTGATTACCTGGCCTGCCTTCACAGAAGAATCATTTGATGGGTGCAGGAAGGTGCCTGCTTTTGGCAATCCTCACTGTTACCTCCATGTTTCTCACTTCATTTTCCAGAACACAGAGCACTAGCCCGTGAGGCAGCATTCTCGGGCATCTCAGGCGATCAGAGCATGTTAGAAAATTAGCACAAATTATTTTATCTGAAGTTTTTTTTGTCTTTACTGAAAAAAATCTAAGAGCTCCACTGCTTTGCAGACTACAGGAGAATTTTCTGTAGGTTTATGGAACTTCTCATACAAAATCACTTGAAGGAAAGCACAGAACTTTATATAGTGAAACCCTTTGACTTAGAATTGTTCATAGTGATATGATGTAACCACCTCTTGCTTTTCTCCTCCATAATAGTGAAGAACTCAATCAGAAAGCCTTAATTATAAGGAGGGCCATCATTTTTACGTAACACTTAAAGCCTGCCCACAAGCAGGCTATGGCACCTTTCTGCTCTTACCTCTCAGGATTTGTGGGAGTGGGGGGAAGAGAGCAACAGGGGTTATCCTTTGACTGTCTAGGAATAAAATCAGCTGCAAGGGGTTTGTAGATGTTAATACATCCCATCTGCTCAGACCATACATTCCTTCTCCCCATTGCTGTGCCCTGAGCAGTTCAGAAGTCATCAAGACATTTTTTCCTGAGCTGTTATTTTTTCAGAGGGGTGAGAAATGGACAAAAAATGACAATCTTACTGTGTTGGTCAAAGGCAGGTGAGTTTTTTGCATACTTACAGAAGTTATGTTCCTGTAGTTAAATTCTTGTTTGGAGTATGAATCAAGTGTCGGTTTCTGATAGGAAATGTATTTTGAGAGTATAAAACAAGAGCTTTGAAATCCATTTTTCTGTGAATCTGAGCTTTAGCTGAATCTAGAGGAAGGGAGCAGAAGCTGTCAAGGGGCTTTTATTTCACGGTACCTGGATGCCCGGATAAATCCCTCCCGTGCTCGGAATGTTTGCTGGGGATGGTGTCAGTGCCCAGCAGAGGGAGTGCACACTGCATGCTCTGCCTTTCTCCCCACCACCTTTATCCACAGCCAGCCATCCTCACAGGCTGTGTTCACAGGTGAACTTCCTACACCAGCAATACACCAGAGGCACCTCGAGTTAATTCCTGACTCTATTTAGATGAATTATTAGAGAGGTACAATTGCAACTATTGGCTGAGATTGGTGTTTAAATGGAAATTCCTGTTTCCAGAGGTTTAATTGTTTTGTAGGGATTCCTTATGGCTAAAATGTCCCTTTAGAAATAATTTTTCCTGTTTAGAAAGTTTCATTTGTTAATGTCTCCCATCTTTTCTTAGAATGCTTTTTTTTTTCCTTCTTCAGTGTCTCATTTACAGCTAATTAGATGCAAATGATCTTGAAATTTTAAAAATTAAGAGAGGACAAGTGTGTACTGTATTTTAAATCATGCACACTATCACTTGCTTACATCCTTTCCATAAAGAATTATCCATTAGAATAATATTTGAAGTTTTTACATTATTAGTAGAAATCTAGTTCATTAGCTGTATTTTGTACACTGAGAGTATATTTATATCTTAATTAATTACCTTTGGGAAGCTATAAAAATATTTACAACTCAGGCTGGCTAAAACTTGTCCAAATAGAAGCTAATAGACAACATGATGTGAGAAACCTCTCTCTCTCTTGTCAGCAGAGTGATTGTGTAACAGGCCTATTATCTTTTGAATTTTAAATTTCAAGTTATATTAACAACCAGGAATATATAGTTTTTCATTAACTGTCTTCATTACTTTTTGTTTCACCTTTCCTTATCTTCTGTCAAATCTAAGTGTGTGCTTGGATCTTGATTTATTCATGTATTTAATTTTATTCATGTGAAACATCTGGTTGAATTCAATAATGCCGTTAATAATTTGGAGAAGGCAGTCCTCGTGTTGTGCAGAACCTGATCTGATCCCCAAAACTTACTGCAATACAAGTCTGAATTTTTTTTCTGGAAGAATAACGTCAGAAAATTGTTACAAATTATATTTACAAGTTAAATATTTGCTGGCCATCATTTAGTCTTAAAATATTTTAATGTATACAAATTTTAATATGTAATAAATTAAACCAAGAGCCCTACTAGTTACTTGGCAGCAAGACTATTGCTGACTATTTTTTTTGTCATATCTTCAAATACAGCTTGGCATTTTATCAATGCTAATGAATTATTTCTACCTAATAATTTTGTAGCTTTATAACCAGCTCTTTAAGTCTGTATTTTAGTTCAGTTAGTGCCTGCTTTAAAAAAAGTTGCACTTGAATTTTAGATCAAAAGCAAAGTCTGTCTTGTTTTCTTTTGCAGCTTCTTTCTGTAGCCATAGAGAATCCCTTCCAGCTGGCTACTTTCTGCAACAGCTTCTTGTACTCACATCCTCATTTTTTTTCCTATTCATTTTAGTAAAGTTGTTTCTGGGGGGTAAGTAGTTGTGTGCTCAGGCGTGGTGTGGCAGCACTAAGAACATCTGCTAAAACATACTCAGACCAAGGAGCAAGAGAGACACCTTTGTAAAAGAAGTCTTTTCCTCAGGTGATGCTTTGAAATTGCACACAAATGAAAACCCTGACACTTAACAAAGTTGCCCTTTGAAAAACAGTAGTGTTTAATGTTGAGATTTGAATAGTACCTTGATGTTGATTGTTAGTATGTTTTTTAAAACTTAAGAGGAAGGTAGGAATATTTGATAATTAAATCAGCATTGCACCTAAAGGTGTCCTTTATCAGACTGCCATACATCATTAGCATGTGATGTGTTCAGAATAAAGTTTAATAATGTTTTAATGGGCAAAGTAGTAGCTGAGGCAATATTCTAAGTCTATTTTTTTGTCTAGGTAGCATTTATCAAAAAAACAGATCAACCGTAACTGTCATACAGGTACATATGCTTCCTCTCACCTCCTCCCTCATTTTAACCATCATATGATAATTTCTGTGTAACTTCTCTAATCACTTTTCAGCTAAAAGCTTTTCCAGTTTTTAAGTCTTATTAGGATGTAGGACTAATATAAAACAAAACACTGTAAAATTAACCCTCACACAGTGCTCTCTCGTTCAAGTGTCTAATCAGCTGGATGTGGGTGTGGGGGTTTTTTCTGTTCTCGAGCTGAATGTTGCTGTGGTATATTTTATGCTTTGTGCTGGCTATGCAGGCTGCTGCTGTTAAGAAGTTATTAAAAATATCTTGTTATGCAGATCTAGCCATGAATTCTTAAAGTTGTCACTGTGACGACCTCTGATCCCGATCTGATGCGCAGGTCGCACAATGCAATTTGGAGCTTTTCTAATAGAGTGTAAAATAAAGTAGGATGTTTCCATCATCAAGTTAACCCTTATTTAAGTATTTAAGTTTTTCAGGCCGAAGGGTCATCTCCCTTGATTCATCTATGAATACTGAGCAGTGTGTCCTCTGTAGGTAGTAGATATAAATTCTCTTACTGTTTTTGTCCATCCTACAGTATATTGAAGTGAATTGAGGTTTGTAAAGGTGCATTGCTAAATATATATTTATAAAAATAGAAAAGGAATGTAATTTTCAGGCTTGGAACACAAACACGCATATAAATGTAGTTGATGCAGTAATATTAAAGTCAATTTATTCACACCTAGAGATATCTTTATGCCTAAAATCCACAGTCAGGAATATATCTAAGGTTACGTGCGTCTTGCACAGAACTTTTTGTTGTCTTGTCTGTAATAAATTAGATTGAATTGAGATGTATACTTACCAGTTAAAAGTACGGCATCTGAAATAATTTTTAACAAATGTGTAGTTCAGATTCCTTCATAAACATGATCATTGAAGTAAGCTACAGTTTAGTTGCTGATTTTACAATGTGTGTGTGTGCAGACTTTAGTATGAGATGAGGCCATATATGCCTTGGTGGTGGATATAAAGTTTTAGTGTCACGAGTTTGATCTGGTCTAAGTGATAGGTGATAATCCATCAAGTGCAATAGGACTTTTTTCATCAATGAGCGCTAATGGGAATGTTGTTATATCACATTTTAGATGTAAATCACATTTCCTAAAATTTCATTAAGAAAATGACTAGTAATGAGAATTCCCCCCCCCCAGCTCTAAAATTTAGCTTGTATTATGTATAGGTTTCTGAATCATAAAGAAATTAAATAAGTCAAAATGTTACCTAAGATACTGCAAAGGGTCATAGGAATACTGTTCAACATCTCATAGATAACTTGGACTGGGTGAAAAGCACTGGAAAACCTAAAGACTTGTCTGTGGAGGGGGAAAGAAAGGTATTTTTGGTTGACCTTTGAGTTATCAAAATGAAACAACTCTTTTGTCCAGAAATGGATATAGCCAGTCTCGGAGTTAACTACAGCCTTAAACAATGGCTTTAAACAATTTCATCTGGACTGATGTGCAGGGAACACTGGCTGGAAAAAAGAGAGGTATAGTGGCTCAGGTGTAGTGGCTGTTCAGGGTAACACTTGTAACCTTAATAGTGGTGATATGACAGCTGCTTTCTTTAAGGACAAAAATCAGGGGTTTCCTACTGCTTTTAGGAATGGAAAACATCTTGGGAACTCTGCTCTAGGTACATTCCTGTCTAAGCATGGGCTCTAAACATGATTTCATGTCACTTGGCTTGTTGCTTTGCTGGCTTCATCACACCTCAGTCGTTGAACATCCTTTTATGTTGAGTGAAAAACTGAGTAGGCACTTGACAGAGTTTCCTTATTCATGGCTATCCATGGGTAAAGAAGAAACCAAGTTTGGTTTTCAAGGCACAGGTAACGTGTGCAACACTATTTTATGCTTGCCTCTTTTGTTATAATTATTTAATCCATTCTACAATTCTTGAAACATTCAAAATTAAATTCTAACAGGTGTTTCTTAGTGCATTGTGTAGGTACCAAATCTACTTCTTAGTAGGTGGATTTTTGTACAGGTTGCTGTTGTACTACTTGTGGGAACTGAGCAGGGGAGCAGCTTAAACATTCTGGTAGTGATTTTACAGTTGGCTTAAAAATGATCTAAACACAAGCGCAATCAAAAGGGATGGTCTTGTCTCTATTTTCTCCCCTGACGATTCCCAGTGCCTCCCTTATACCAGCAGCAAAGCTCCTGTTGCAGCAGGGACCTGAACTGGCTGGAACCTAATCCAGAGAAGATGATTTCTGTAGCAGCATTAGGCTGATAGTGAGGCTGTCCCTTTCAGTAAATGAATAAACTCAGGTAATGCAGACCTGATTATGAAGGTCAATCTTTACTTAGAGGACTCAAATTGATGGAGTGATACGTGATTAACTCACTTCCCAGTGTGAGTGAAAAACTGGATGAAAAACACAGCAGATACTACTGTTAAAAAATATTCTTTACTGTGTAATAAGAGTTAGTGCCTGAAGTATGTACAGTAACTGCATGGGAGAAGGACATTCCTGTACTTCTAAAAGTAGGATGTAACCTTCACTTTTGTATAAATATTACATTAAGACATTTGAGAGACTAACACTACGGTCACTTTTGATAAAACAAATTAAATATAGGTATCAAATGGGTGATCAGCATCAATTTTGTAGGAGTCAATTTTTTTTATGTTAGGGAACTTCATTAGCTTTAATAATGAAGGATAGTGGACTTAGCTCTCTGGGGTGCAAGGAAAGGAGGGGCCTTGTTAGACTTGGAAATCTTCAGTGGTTTAAATAAAACTGTTACACCTCCCCTGAATGTGGTATTTATTTTATGAGAAATTTAGATTATGCAAGAGAACTTTGCCTTTTTAATGTACTTTCTTAAGGTTTAGGAATATTTATGGAACCAAGCTCTGTTGACCTTGGTGGATGTTAGGAGCCCAAGTAGTGAGGTATGAAAATATATCTGAGGATACATCTTGAGTGGTTACTGCTAAAATAGTACTAAACTTGCCTTGCAATATCCTCCTGAAATAGTAGTTTTGTTCAATGCACCATTTTTCCAGACTGGCTTTATTTGCTGTCCTGTATGAAGCTGTAAATGCACATGCTAGTCCATTGGGTATGTTGGACATACTAACTTCAGAACAGTGATTCATTAAGATCCAAGGTTTTTTGTACTGTCTTGCACCTTAAGACCTACTGGTTGTCTTGAGTAAATTTTTACTGCTTTTTATTAAAATCTCTACTGAGCTTATCTGGCACCTTGAACCTGCTAGGGGCCAGAGATGCAAGCGTGGAGATGCTGGTAATGGAGTGATACAGGTTTTGTGCAGTGTGCCTCACCACTGTTGACTTCCCAGTGCACACACCCAAGCTCTGTTTGTCACTGGGTGGGATGGGAAGGTCTTTGGCACAAATCTTGAGTAAGCCTCAAGCCTGCACCTCCAGGACTGCGGCAGGACTCCCAGACTCTGGCTAGTGTACGTTGCTTTAAAGAAGAGCTGGTTAATTGGGTAGTTTGTTGCTAATGCCATTTGGAGCAAGGCACGCTGGTTCTCCAGCACTGTACTTAGGCTAATTGTTGGGCTGGAACCCTTTAAGCATTTTTACTAACTCCTGGAAATTATGAAATAGTGTGAAAAGCGCGTTCCTAAATAAAAGTCAGCCGGGCTATGTAGCCCATGTGCTGTTGAGCAACTACAAATAGAATGAATGGTGATACTTTTACTGGTAAACATAAAATGTGATTTGCTTGGACCACATATCTAATTTGCAGTCATCTAGGCTTGAATTTATGCTCAAATCACAGAGCAAAGGAGGGGGGGAGAGTGTGTGGGAGGTCCCTATAAATACAGCTCTTTTAGTAGTTTGTTTTCCTTGTGTTGCACACAGGAAAACTCAAACACAATTCTGAAATCTATCAAAATGCCAGTATTTTATTTTCATATCATCCTGTGTTGGATAATATAAAAGGATGGAAAATGAGGAAGTTGTAAAAGTCCTTACATGCAAGATACACTGTTTGACTATTCAGTTTCTGTTACCAGCACTGGAGAAATTATTTTTACCTAGCCACTGTTTGCTTACATAGAATATCCCCAAATTTAATTTAAGGTGACTGAAGCCTGCTTTGTATTGTGGCCAAATGAAAAATGTATTTGCTTAAGGTTTCCCCTCTAACTAGGTTCTAAGGTGATAAATATTCTGGCTCCCTAACCAAAATCTCCTGCCTCTAGAAAAATATTTAGTTGGCTTTGAGTAGATGCACATGAGATATTGGCATGGTGGAATAATTTGCAAGATCTTCCAGTGAGGGTATTAGCATATAAATAGCAGATGCAATGACGACCATCACAGCTGAGTACATTTAATTTTTAGTTTATAAGATAGAATGGGTTTTTAAATGCATAGCCATCAAGCCTGCTGAAAGACAAATGAAGTTTAGAGTTCACTTGTCTGAGGATGCCTTACATCATTTTTTTTTTAAAAGGGAAACAGACACCCATAAAACTGAACAAAAGTGATTTCTTGGGTGAAAAGTAATTGAGATTGCAAGCCAAGTTAATTAGACCATGCAAAATTTATTTAATGGTCCCAGCTGTAGTTTGTGAGCGGTGTTTTAGTAAGTAGATACGACTTCTTCATGTGCTATCTTTTTTCCTCCTTTTTTCTAAAATAATTAGTAAATGCTGTACATCTAGCCCTATAAAGGGATTGCATTGTATATTTCAGCCATTTTATTGCTTGCTTTAATTATGATGGCAGCAGCTCTGGTTTTTAAATCCTTGTAACAGAATGTAGCAATCAATTTGTATAAAACTGGGAAAAGCACCAAAGGCTTTTCTTTACATCTTTCCAAGTGTTGTGTGGTGGGTGGAGGGGGTTTATTGCATTTATTACTGGTTGGGATGGATGAGCAAGGCTTCTAACTGGAGCTGTGGTTGCACTGAGCTACACCAACAGCTGGAGGCTTGTGGAGTGTTGGCTCCAAAGTAAAAGATACGGTTGCATTTCTGCAGGCATCCAATATTGGTTTTCAGTATTTTTAATGGGATGGAGACTGATAAGGAAACATCTGTATTTTCAAGTTGTTTTATTTTAATGAGTGAGGGAGTAAGTGGTTTGACTGCACTTGTCTGGCTGGAAAAGTCAGCACCATTTTGAGTTTTAATGAAAATAAGGAGAATTGAGGAGTCATTGTTCTAACTCTGATTACAATGAAAATAACATATGTATATTTTCTGCATTTTTTTACTGTATTCACATACACAAATAAGTTCAGCCCAAGAATCTGGAAATTGTTTTACTAAATCCTGTTTCCTCTCACAGCAAGATATCTAGTCAGGAATAGCACCACATTAAAATAAACCCCACATCATTTTGCAGAAGCATGATTCATTTAGATAAATGAATAAATAGGTAAATGTCAGCATTCTAGATTAACACTGAGTGGAAAAACTTCCCTTCTCCATGTGACTTGAGGAGCAATGATGGTGCAGGTGGCCTCTGATGTCTGGAATCTGGTCTCCCTTCAGATGGACCATCCTCTAGGGCCAGAGAGAAGGGAGCTCACCCTTGGGCTCAGAGAAGTCTGCAAACTCTGGTAGTGACTTCCCTCCTATCACCTGATAACGAGAATAGATTTGAGGACGGGACCTTTCTCCCCACGTTCTTTGACAGGTTATTGAGAAACAAGCAGTTGTGTGACTACTTATCTTAGAGGTGTTTAATTCTGTGCACTACAAGAAAAGCTCTACGTTGCATTTATCACTTGAGTTTATACTTTACTTCCTGTCAGATCTGGCACGCTGGAAATGGCATATCACTGGGTTTTATCATACTCCTGCTTCTCTTCTCTGCAAGTACCTGACCACTTGTTCCTAAAGGATTCTAATTTAATAATTCTGCCACCCAATATGTTGTCTTGAATGTTTATTTATTCTGATTTAATTGTGGATTTTATTTAGTTTTTAATTGACTGAAAAAGTTCACCTGTAGTGCAACAGTAGAAAATAGGCAGCTGAACTTTCATACTGCTTCTATACAGCTTGCTTTGGAGCTTCGTCATGTTTGAAAAATAGAATTAAAAAAAAATATATATATACTTTTCTGACTAGTAATGTTGCCCATGAGCTCTCCTCCTTTCTGTAGAAAGGGAATGGAACAAACCAGTGTAAATGGGATAGTTCTGGTGAAGTACCGCCAGAATGAAGAAAATTGAGCTATAAGAACCCATTACTACCATGCAACTTTTTGAGTTTCCACCAGTGATGACTTAAAAAAATTAAAGTAAAAAGATAAATAAATAAGTTATCTTGTTAAAGATTATATCAAATGAAAGACTTTATGTTTATTTGAAGGGAAAAGAGGGCTTAATTCCTTATAATTCCTTATAGTTAGCTAAGCAGTTAATTTATTTTTTTTTTTTACAGGAAATCTAAATTTAATAGAAGTCCCCAGGGAAATTCAAGGGTGTGAACAATAAGCATAATATTTTATGAAAATGACCCCCATATTTAAAATCTGGCATTATATGTTATGCATTGTAGCACCAAGTCCACATCTACCTTTTAGAAAATTAAAACACATAAATTCTGTTTAGTGTTTGATATGCACTGCACTAGCTGAAAGCCATAATGCCCCTAAAACCTTGGGTTGCTTTTCACCTTTCATAAATTCCTGGGTAGATTCTATACAAAAAATAATTTTCAGCTCCGTGGCTCATTGTTATTCAAACTTGATTGATCGTCGTCATTTACCCAGTGAGGAAGTTAAGTGCTCCTGTCATTTCCGAAGAGTATAATTGGGACGTTTCACAGGTCAGCGGTAGTGACAGGTTTCCCTTTTGATTAGTGTTAGACTGATAACAAAAATTACAGTTTCCTATGATTAATGTTTTTTATAGTACTTGAATGCACAGTTCATGGATTGTACCTAAACAAAGTGAATTTGCATCTGATTATGCCTTTTCTCCCTCAAGCTTTTCACGTGCTTTAAAGTTTTAGGCCATGCAGGTATTACAGCAAAGCTGCTTCCAGTGCAGTTTTCAAGTTGAGGCTTGATGAAGCCCACTGAGTTTTAGTATATTAATGTACAGAGAGCTACGTGTCTCCAGTGACATGTGAACAAATTAGGAGAAATTTCAATTAAAGATAGTACCCTTCTGAATTCTTTCTAGTCCTCTCAGATGTGCCGTGGATGCAAGCACTTGTGTTATGCTGATGCTTCACTGATAGATACCCTGATACTTGAGGTATAATCTGTCAATTTAAGTTAAATGATAGTCTGAGCTAGGTTTTCTTTCTCTTACTTGTTTGGTGGTGTTTCTCAGTTCCTTAAACCTGTTGCTGTTTATTTGTTTAAAGACTACATCTGAGTAAAAACTATGGAAACACACTGAATTTACTTTCCCTGTTTTATAATGTGAAAGTTAGACAGCTTTTGCATTATGGTAGAAATTTGTACACTAACATCATCCATGGCAAGTTTTAGCTTGGTAAAATCTTTTTTTCAATAACTAAAGTGGAAAATATGACATTGCCCTGATTCTAGCTAGAGAAATAGGAGTGGATATTATTTCCAAACTTATTAAATTGCCCCTGTAAGGTAAAAATGGATGACAACAGCAGCAGAATTTTGAAACGAAAATACAAACCAATCTCTTCAACCTCAAGCCTTCTTTTGTTGTGCAGAGTACAAACCCTGGTGATGTTTTTCTTTCTAAAGGACATTAAGAAGGTCTTCTCAAAGAAGTTGTGTAGTTGAACACAGATGTTCTTTCATGTCTGCTGCCTTTGTGAGTTTGTGATTAGTGGTAGAATATTTGACCCTTTTTTTGCATTAGAACTCTAGTTTGGTTTCTGCTGCGGGGTCAGGCTCAGCAGGCATCTGTCCTGGCCATGCCAGGTAGGACATGAGTTGCTTCTTTCCTGTAGATGATGAAAAACAGTTGTGGTGGGAAACAAAGTGAACCAGGGTGCAGGATCCTCCAGCATAGCCTGAAGGTTGGCAGCTCTCTAGGTAGACATAATTGGGCTGAAGAGTCTGTTGTGGTTGCTACCTATCTTTGGCAGCAAGGTACTTTCCAACATGATTATGCTGGGATTTTTCAAAATGAGGACTGATTAGGTGTTGTCTGGTAAGAATGCAGTAGTAAATCTACTCTGGTCTTCAGGACAGGGGATATTTTTTCTTTTTTTCACTGGAACTGCAGCTTTCTGAAGTCAAAGTCATTTTGTAGACAAAGGGAAGAATTGTACCTCTAACTTCCACCATCCATTCATTATATGTTAAAGTGTATCAATGTGTATTAATATCAGTTAATGATCTTTGTTAGAAATCGGTTCAGTCTCACTTACAAGTAATACTGACCAAAAAGAAATGCTAATTTATTTTTTATTATTTGTCTTAAATTTTTTACTACATTCCGTAAACCAAGATTGGTTTCTAGGGTTTTTGGCTTCAGTGTCTAGGTATCATTTAAAGGAACTCAGCTGTGCAGCTGTGTGACACACGATTAGAGTAGTGAATTAAATTGGGAAAATTCTGCTGCAGGCAAATCCTGCAGTGTCCTCTGGTGCTTGTAACCAGGAGTAGTTGACACGAATATCAATGTAAGTCAGGTGCAGTAAGAGAAGTAAAGAATATGGCTGAAAATAGTAAAAATGATGCCATTCCTTATCTGGCATTATCGTTGCTTTGGCTTGCTGCAGTAAAGTTGAATAAATTGCTAGCCTGTGGTAAGGTTGGTTTTAGAGGATACCGTTATTGTTTCCTAGACTTGTAAAAGTGCATGGCAAATATACAATCATGTGCTAATTACATGGTTTTTCAGGATTGGGTGACTCCCAAGGTGAGCAAAGGAAATAAAGCCTAAAACCTCCATCATTTCTGCCTTTTTAGTGTAGCTTGCATTTGCTGTTTTAAAGTTCTGATAGTACAGGCCACGTCTGAGGTAGTACAGGTTCTTTTGGCTTATGTGCAGTATAGAAGAAAAATTCATTTCAGGTATGGAACAAGCTTAGGAAAAGAATGTGTAAGTGCCAGCAAGTCTCTACAGTAGTGTCTAGTTGAAATGATATAGGGGAAGACACTTACATGAATGAATTACCCTGGTTTGTTGGTAGGAACTCCATTTTTATTTTTCAACTAGTCATAGATATCCAGTTTCAACTTGCAGTATAGACCAAGTGCACATTTTAAAAATCCTGTTTTGTTGGTCTTGCCCATAGCAATGTGTGCAGCCTAATGGTATGAATGGTTAGAATGTACCAAATTAGTTAAATTAATGTATCAATTTTTATTTTTTGGTGCTGTTGTGAAGAAACACAGTGAAACACTGTGGTGTACAGATGTGTATTATATTCTTACTTTGGTCAATACTAGCTTGCCAGTCCATCAGCTTCCCCTCCTGTTTGCTCTGGTTCTGAGCTCTTAACCAATCTGTGATACTATTTAGTAGGCCACAAGCTTATTTGGGTGCAGCTAAATGAATAAAATCAACCAAAGGAGGAGAGATAAGATTATAATTTGCTCATTAAGTCAAAATCTTGATGTTATTTTAAGATTATTTTTTTTTTGGTCTTATTTTATAGCTTCACACTTTCTCAGACTTCACCAACTGCAAGTGTTCTAATGGATAAAAGTGGCTTTAAAGAAGCCCTTAGGATA
>VYZX01018417.1:72866-98947 GCA_013401335.1 Brachypteracias leptosomus
AATTTTCTGATTTGAAGCAGTGAAAGTCATGCATTTTGGGGCATTATTCAGCAAACTGCACTTGTTTGCATTGATTAGTTATACTCTACTCTGGGCAAAAGCAGCAGACTTCCATGCGTATTGTTTTTAAAAGTTCTACTCTTTTGACTGGCATCAATCAAGACATGCAGGGGACACAATGATTAAAAGAAGAAAAACTGCCTCAGAAATGTTGAATATAATAGAATAATCATTACAGATTAAAAAAATAGAAAAAGTAATTACTAATTTGTCAGAATCTGATTCTTTTATTCTCTACAGGAAAAAAAATCTAAATGTTTTTGTGTAGTCAGGTGCTAATGTTTCATCTGTGTTATGCCTGAATTTGAAGCCTTGCAAGTTTTGTAACCACGTGTTTTGCTGTGTGGCTTCACTACACTCTTAGCTCTATTTCTCTCCTTCATTTTTGCTGTAGTAAGTAGGAAAACAGGGGGGTTAGTTACTACATACAATAGTAATATACTCTTATCCTACATCTATGTGAAGCTTCTCCCATAAAAAGGCTGTTTTGCTGTTTATATAACAGATTTAAAGCTAAACATTGCAAAAAGAGCATGTATGCAAGTGCTGATAAGGCAAAATAGAAACCACTTACTTTGACCTGTGAAGAAATGATGGCTTTCATAGTGGTCTTTTTCCTCCACAGAAGCATCTAACAGATTTAGTTGATACAGAATGATTATCTGTTGATTTTACACTTAGGTTTTCCTCTCTTCCTTGGGTTTTTTAATAGCGCACGTGAAAATCTTCTGGAAAGCACAAATCCCCAAGTGTTGAATTTACGTCCCTAACTACAGCATCTGAACATCTCTAAAATACCCAGTGAAAGAATTGTTTTCAGTCTTTATTAGTCTCTTAGGAAAATACTTTGTTTAGTTTTCTCTTCTTTGGATTGATTAGGGCTTCCTCATGGTAGGCGTGCTTGAAAAACTTACTAAAAGTCATTTTAAATAGCTCTTAAAATGATAGGGTGTTAATCAAGCCTGGGAGAGAGATTGGTTATCATGACACAATGGAGTAGACCACTCAAGGATGACTCAATGCAAATAAGAGAACACAAGTGTGGGATCAGCGCAGCAGCTTCTGTGGCTAGCTGGTAGCTGTATTTCATATAAAATGTATGGGTGGGTTTATTTGGGGTGAGATGTATGTCTGAAGAGCAGCCAGGCCAATTGCTTTCATCAGCTACAGGCCATGAAAATATGCATCACCTTAATTAACCAAATGATTGTGTCCTACCTTAGTTGTAGTGGTTTTGATGGTGGTGTTATTTGGGAATGAAGTTGCCGAGGTTCTGCTGGCTGTTGAATCACTAAATAGACACACATGTGTTGACTAAATGGAAATTAAAAATGGTACTTAAGCATTTTCTTATTACAATGATTTCTTAGTTTGTCTGGGTTCTGCCTAATAGCTTTTTAGTCTGGTGTGATTTGTCTGGTCTTGATACCTCTGGAGCTTCCTGAGGGAATTCTTCCTGCGTGTGAAGAACACAGAGAACAGATTTACATGGAGAAACAACTCAGTGGAGACCACAGTGAAAACAAACCTTTAGACCTCAGAGTATATGAAGCACAGTTCTCAGGACTGAATTGGAGACTTAGAATTACACTATCAGCTAAATAAGGACTTGTGGGTATTACTTGACTTCTTGAAGGGGGGAAAAATCAAGTCAGGTTTTGCAGGGGGAAGAACAGGCTGAGTTACCTACTTATCTTTCATTGCCCTGTGAAATTTGGGTTCCTTTTCCCCACATTTGGAGAATGCAGTTAACACACAGCTGTGTTTCTCTGCCTAGACAAGAGTCTAGTATTTAGAATAAGATTTCTATTAATATTACTATAAATCCTTAAAAAAGAAAAAAAATCAGACATAGTTGTTACATGATTGAAATAATGTCCATTGGTTCACCATAAATGTATAGATAACAGATATTCAGCATTGAAGTTGGAACCCCAGCCCTGAACTGCAATCATCAAATGTGTTACGTGGTCTCAATTTTTCTTAGCATGTACAACATTAGAAGTGTTTAATTATAAGTTTACAACTGAGATTGCCTCATTATATTAGTATGTTTTGAATATATCTGTATATATGTACATGTAAAACATGTTCTACATTGTTATGCTTAGGACAATAATTGAGTCAAACTTATTGTAATACAGTATATGGAATGAAGAGAACTTTGCATGTTTACCAAAAAATCCATAATTAACACTTTCAATAAAGTACTTCTACATCTATGTAGAAGTATTGATCCTAGATATTTCTTCTGATGCGTCCTAATCAGTTAATGATGCAAACCCTTCCTCACTCTCGGGCAAGGTTCTTTTATGTAAATAAGGGGCCCAGAAAATCTGTCAGGACACAGGATACATTTAATTTCTACTCAAGTTCTTAGAAATTAATAGTCACTGCACAGGATGCTAATAATACTTCCGAGTGGTTTGCAGTAGTGGTTTATCTCATAGGAACTATGCAATGGCCAGGGACTGCAAAATGATAAGCAAGAACTTTAAAAGATCAAGATGTAAGGTGTAGAAAGGTCTTAATCTAAACTTTGCTTCTTTGATTTATTCTGATTCTTGGCTATGATTATAAACCAACAATAAATAGGGTTAATTAATGAGAATTAACGTTATAAGAAATTAACATATTCTGTAATTTCAGTAAGCCAAACAAAGTATTTATGTAATATTGATTAACTCCTCTAGTTAACGAACACAGTTGTTACCTTTTTTTTTTAATTTGAATTTCCAAAGCTTAGTTCTAAAATATTTGATGAATGTAGATGAGCATAGCTGCATTCAAAGGTGGTAGGAGCATCTTTTTTGTTTGTTTAAAACCTGTGATTATAAAAGACCCCTTGACAACTTCTTAAAATAGTGTAATTTATACAAAAATATTCATATGTGCAGCTGTCCATGTGATAAGTTACTTCGAGTGCACACACAGCTTGTGTGTGTTGTCAGAATATTTGCTAAGGCCACCTCTGGCATTTCAGCATCGTGCCCTAGTAGCTGCAGACAGCAATTTGTTTAGTGGTGTTCAAGGGTAAGATAAGAAACTGTGGCTATCTAGAATTAAAGAGGAAATTTTCTACCACAATAAATGGTAAGTGTTTTAATCTGTGTTATCCCTGTGTGAATACCTTTAAGGTTTTGTTCATAACAGATTTATTTTTTTCCCCTCCTCTTAGAGTTCTGTGTAGATAAAGGGATACAGAAAAGAACCTGTTTTGTTTTTTGCTTTTTTTTCCTTTAGGTAGAGAGGGATGAAATTTGATCTCAATTTAAAAAAAAAAAAAAATAAAAAATCAAAAAATCCCCAAAACCTGAATATGCCTTTAATTTGTGATAGTTTCATAAAGATCATATATGTTAGGGATGATATATAGTTCAAATCCTCATCCCTTATGGGTAGCAGAACCTTCAGAGATAATGAAGTCTTCCTACCGTATGATCACCTATGCTCATTTTGTTCATACACAAATTTGTGCATGGAGGGGTGTAGCAGAACTGATCCTGGAACACTGAACCTGTTTGGAAGCAGTGCCCAGACATTGACTTGAACCCTCTGGTCCACAATTCCATGTGAAGTAAGATTTGCAAAGTTCTGTTCACTTAGCAGTAAAGCTTATTGTGCTTCCTGAGGAAAATATATGTAGGTTTTTTCATTATGAGCACACTAGAGGGTAAGTGGGGAAATATTGTACCTGAACTGCTGGATTTTCCTGACAGTCTTAGAAGAGTGTCTGTACTAATATAAATCAGGTATATTCAGGTTGACTTAAGATTCAACACATGGGAAACAAAAATTATTGTATTTTCTTTCAGGAAAGTTGAAGTCCATAATACTTGTTTATATGCTCTCTCCGTTTTTTCAATTAAACTTAAGTGAATCTGAAGTAGCTAGATTTCTTCTAAATCCACACAGCTGAGGAAACCTGTGCTTGCTCTTTCTCTGAATTTTCACTGAGGGGCTTTTATCTCCCCCTAATCCCACCATTTCTGTCAGGACATAATCTCTTTCTCAAATTTACATTTTAATTACAAGGCCAGCTGAACTAGCTAAAATCAATAATGTCAGCATTCAGCAGCCTAACTTCAGCTGAAACCCCAGCCTCTCCCTTTCCTCCTATCGATTTATCTTGTGAACACGGTCTACTTTATTGCTTCAGGCAAATAGGTGCCATTTGGTCAATTTGAACAAAAAAGGGGATTTGAACATTTTTATGATTCTTTCTAAAAGCTGCTGTTGGAACAGCCCGAGCCCAGGTACTATACTTGTGTTAAATAAAATACACAGAACAGCAGAATTGTTTTCTTCAGAGGAATTTTACTTTTAAAACTGCACTTAATCTCATCTATGTCTTAAAACCAAAACAAAAACCCCCCACCCTGACATTGGGTACCATTCAGTTACAGCTGTCTGCATGGTGACTTGTCTTTATCTTGTTAGCTAAAGCTAATTTTATGAACCAATATATTTTAAAAAAATCCCCAGTAGAGGTGGTGCTACTGATGTTGTAGTGTATTTACCTTTAGCCATTTTTCTGGTAATGGTTTAAAATAAGAAATCAATGGGAAAATATTTTGTTCTTGTAACTCTTAAGAATTCCTGTATTGATCTTTTGGATGTGATTTTATCTACCTAAATGTCACATTGTCCATTTATCTCTCTTGCCTTTTCGGTGTGTTGCTGACTGCTTGTCTCTGCTGTTCACATCCTCTCCCCCTCAAACAAAACCAGTGCAGTGAATAAGCAATCATGCTTTCCGTAAACAACGTAGGAAAAAATTGGAATAAAAGTAAGGTTTCCTGAGAATTTTTCATACATAGGCAAATATTCTTTTAGAGGAGGAAAAAAGGTGTGAGACATATACCTGCTACCTTCTGACTTTGAGACAGTGTGTAAATGGTGCGCATACAAGTGCTCTCAAAACTGTTGCTTTAAACAGTGCTTTTCAGAAAGATATTCTTGTCCTTAAAAAAAAAAATGTATTAAAAAGACAATTTTAAATATTAAATACAGTCCTAGCAATTCTACGTTACAGGTAGTCTGTCGTGTTCTTCATAGCTAGCCTTGCTCATGCCAAATGGGCCTGCTTTTTTGTAGCTGTTTCTGTCATAAAAGGAAGTTTGCTATTCCAAATCCTGATGATTCTAAAGTGTGGTTCTGACAGAATCTTTTGGGTTAATTCTGTTTCACATTGATACAAAGCACCTGAGAAGGGATTTTTCCCTTTCTAGCCTATGACAGGAGCTCAGATGGGAGTTGTATCCTACCTTTTCCAGATACATAAATTCAAGATTTCTCCTTTAATATTTCACTGAAGTGCTGTTTAAAAAAACATTTTTGTGGATTCACCATTATCCCTCTTGAATGGCAAATCCACAGCCCTAGTAAATGTCATGAGGTCATTTCTTTTGCTATTTAACGTAGCTTTTTCTCTGCTTACTTCCATCCTGTTATGCTTAATGAACATTTCTCTTCTTGCTGGTCCTTTTGCTAATTTTGAGACCCTTTTCCAATGCACATATTAGTCCTTTAAATGATTTTTTTTTTTTTTTTTTAAAGCAATGCTCTTTAAAACCTTGCTGACTTAGGGAAAGGAAGTTAGATAACAAGATGAATGTTCATCACTTTCATTAGAGTATGTGATGTGGGCGTGACTAAAGGAGGAGTAGTGTCAGGCATGCTCAGCAGCAGCACCAGCCAACAGCAAGATGACCTGTGTCTGTCTACAGCTGGTTCTAACCTCCAGTGTGAGGACATGAAAATTAAAAAGGGATGGTCTTCCTTTGCATCACAGTGCATGCTGACTTCTTCCCAGGGAGCACTGGAGAGCTGGAGCTGCCCTGCCTTTGCAATGTGGGCTTTGGTTTTGGGGTGTTTTCCAGAGAGCAGAACAGGGAGTCAGGGAAAAGCTGGTTTTGGCACTGGCTTCAAACTGTGGTCAAGGGCTTTTTTTCCCATCCTATGATGGACGTTTGGCCAGTTTGGTACCTGCTGAAGTCTTTCTGGGACAGCCGCCAGACTGGCACTACTGAAATACCCACCCTCAGATGTGTGTCCCCTCCTGTGGGGTACCTACAGATACTCAAGCAGCCTTTTCTTAGGAATGGTGGAATGCATCAACTTGCCAGAGCTGGGTCTGGTCTCTATGGACATGGGAAAATATTAGCTCACACAAGCTGAATCACAGATGTACTTGCCTCTCCTCAACTGTCTTGTTCAAATAGTCCACATTTCTCTTTTTTGTACACTGGATAAGCAGAAGGAATATATTGAGTTGTTGTGGGAGAGTGAGGAGAAAACAGATCTCTATGAATGCTTATTAGCTGCTGATGGCCAGTGCTCTTTCATTGTCTTTCCTTCTCCAGTTCCTATTTCCTCCCTCTCTTGTTTTGAAAGGGACAGGTAAACCATCTGCCACAGTCATCATAACTGGCCTCTGCCCTGGATCACCTTGCCCTTCAAACATTTTCCTTCATTGTTACCAGCATAAGCCATACTGGAGAGAGACATGGGGTCTCAAATGGTCTAGAAAAGTCCTCATCCTTGAGAGTATTCTGGGGCGCTCTCTCCTTTCTCAAGTCTGTTTTATTAGGAAGATCTAGGAATGACTGAGAAGTGACTATTTGCTGTATGCAGCACAATTTGAAGGCTACGCGTGCACACAAGCTAGATCCAACTGGATGTCTGCTTTTGTTTCCCCTCCTTCTGAGGGGCTCTAGCTTTGTGGATTTTGAATTGGGATTGTTGGCTCCCTTTGGGGAGAGGATGTCCAAGAATTAGGTTAATCAGGGGGTTGATAGAACATTCTTCATGGTGCCCTGAGCCTTGGAAAACAAGGAGATGTCACTCCCTGAGGAAGACCTCAGCTCCTGATCTAGGTACTAGTTTAGACCCATATGTATCTAGAGGGTGGATCTAGAAGGTTGCCAGCTCAGCAACTTGACCTGTGGCTGGAGTCAAGCAGTGCCTTACACCCCACAGGTTACAGAAACGCGTGGTACAAGTGAATCAAGATCAGGATGAATTAATGCAAGACCTTGTAAGGTGGAAAGGAGGAGTCGGGACAAATTGCTCTGATTTTGTTTATGAAAAATAGGTTTTTCTCTGAAATTAAAATCTTTTGTGCACCAAAGCTATCTGCTGCTACAAGTCCTGCAATTTCCCACTCAGAGGACAGGTCATACCACATTAGCTTTTTGTTTTTTACTTGATATCTTGTGATACACTTAATGATTGGCAAAACAAGCAAAGCAAGAAAACTTCTAGATACAGACTGAGGGCTGGCTAGAAGTGGGCAAGAGACTAAAGGTCCCGATTAAATAATGGCTAAAACATGTCAGGTAAACTCGGGTTTCATAGGAAGGCTGGGATAATTAAGATTTTGGTTTTGTGAAACCATGACATTTTTTGTGTTGCTTTAGGTGGTTTTGGGGTGTGAAGCCTTGCATTTCAGTCACTTCTGTTATAAAAAGGCTTTCTGATGGGGAAAATGGAGTTTGTTAGGTTAGTGTGAGGGATCACGTCTTTCCATTGTTAGCTGTCGTTGGCTGAAAAGTTCTGGTTGCTCCAGCCAGCTAATAGAGTTGCTTCTCTAGCTCAGCAGGCAGAGGCAGGTGCTGTCTAACTGCTCAGCCTATCTAATTGCATCATTACAGTCTGTGCTGACTGTCTAATCTAGCTGTATAAAGTAATTAAGTTGCCCCACCACTGAGCTGCTGGTGCTGAACATCAATGCCTGGTGCTACCTTGCAGTGGGCTTGCTCCTCAGGTGTAGCTCAGGCGTTCACTGTCTCTCAAGCATACTCTGTGGTTATGCTCATTTCTTCTGCCAGCACTTAGTTTTTTATCTTTGTAAATCAAGTGGTTTAGTATTTATGAAAGAAGAATGTTCTCTAGATCTTTGCAGATATCTTTAGGAATTGAAAACTCAAACACCCCTGTTCTCAGTGGTGCTGCCCTTTAAAAAATAATAAGAAAAAAAGCTATTTTGTTTTATATTCTCCGCTCTGAAGGGTCAATATGGTAGCTGGGAATTGTCAAAGAACAGGCGTGCGCCTCACACAGGCTTTGTTTTTATTCTGTGTGTGCTTCCCCAGCAGCCATGCTGGGTGACGATGGTTAGCATTCTCCTCAGTGATGTCTTGCAGTGAATCTCCCACCCAGAAGTGGTTTCTCTTTGCCAGACTGCAAGAATTTTAGCAGCGTTTTTTGCTGAGACACCACAAAGAACAGACCTTGGCAGGATATGGATGTATGCCTTTTCTTCTGCTTTCTACTGCTCTTGGGTTTCTTTTGGGACTCTAGGTGCTAAACAGTAATGGCAATAGTTCCTTTCTTCTATTTTACCTTGATACAACCTTGAGTACAGAAATGATGTACCAGCAAATGGATGTGACACTAGAAATTTATATACAAAAAACAGTATTGCAGTTTAGGCAAACAGATATTGTTAAAATCCCTCTTTCCAAGGTGAAGTAACATCATGTTATACAAATTTAAAAGTTGATTTGCTGAAATTTTTTGCAAAAATAACACTCTGTGAGATCGATGTCTAGTGCAAATTGAAAGCAGTAGGACATACAAGCAGCACCCTGAGCTGTTTGGCCCCATTATAAAGTGTTGAGGGTGGGAGAAGTGAGTCTCTCCTAAACATTGAGTTTTTTTGTAGGGTTAGAACCCCAGTCACCTCCAAAGGCATCAGTGGGGAAGACATCACTAGGACCATCTCCACTGAGCTCCCGTGCCCATCTGAAAGGGAATGAAGATGAGCTTGATCCAACCTGTGCAGCTGCCACACTGAAGCTTATCAGAGACAAACTACCAAAGTTACCACCTCCACCTGCCAGGTTATCTTTGTTTTAATTCTTGTAGAAACTTCTTGCTATTACTTGTATTTATTAGTCACAAAAGCACAGAAGAATGCTCATGAACTAGGCAAACTGTTAAGGCTGTCTTGGTTTCATTTTGAAGTTGCAATTCTTTTACTGAGATGTACATTTACTGCATAATATTTGGGATTTTGTTAGTGATTGCACCAGGATCTTAAGGAACCTTTTACTAATCACTTGGTTTTGGTCTTGTTTGGTTTAAATGGTGTCTATGAAAATATGAAGTGTTCTCACAAAAATCCCATTTATTTGGGTAATTTTTGATTTGCAACTGAACAGAACATATCCTAACACTAAATTAGAAAGTAGTTGCAATCATCTGTTGGTTCCTAGTGATTTATGCTGTCAGTGCTGCCTAGAGGCGTGTTTCACTGATTCTAATGACATTCCTGTTGTCAATCCTATTTGAAGCTTGTTGAAACTCCAGCCTTGGCTAGCATTTGTCTATGATTTGGGTATAGACTGGAGTAATCTACTTAGTGGCATGCTCCTGAAAGGACACTTCTGTATGGCCAAGACAGCCCCCAAAACCTAGCAAATTGGAATGTAATGCGAGAAAGGGAGTTGCTTCATTAGAACTTCAGAGTTTGGAGTATTCAGGTGTACATTTTGACTTTCAATCTTTAAAAATTTAATGTTTGAGTAAGGTGACTAAGACCATTTGAAGCTCTGTCAGTGACTACCCGAGGTCTCCGTAGTAGTACTGTGGTTTTTGAGGACTGATGAATTCTGTGATGGTGTTGCACAATGAGTATTGCAAGTCTGCAAGATGAAATTTTGTCAACAAAAGCAAAGACTTTGCAATCTGTGTGGCTGCCATGCAAACATGGGCAGTTTACAGAAGCAAGATCTGTCTAAAAATAGTTTTCCACATCAGTAGCTCTTCTTACAGTACAGCCTGTGTGATCCACTGCTGCCCCCATTAGATCTCTAGGTTTCTACACCCATGGTATAACACATTTTATCTAGCTTCAGCTGAATGTGCAGCTAAGCTTTGTAAGTGCACTTAAGAGCATGTGGTGTTATGGTCTGTATCCTTCGTTTTTCAGCAAAAAAAAAAATGGGAGAAACTTGTAAAGGCAATTGTAGTCCTTAGATCTAAGTGTTAGATCTAACCAATATTAGTGTTGGTGTGAAAATCTAATGAAAAAAGATAAAAAGTTGTTGTGGTCACTGCTGTTCTGTATTGACTTTTCATCAATTTTTTCTAGTGACTCTGCGACTACTGATGCAGCAGCCTTGGGAGAGCCTGACAGTAAGAGAAGAAAACTAGAAGAAGAAAGAGCTAAAGCTCCCCTCATGCCTTTTGGATTAGATCTTCACTACTGGGGACAGGATCAGCCAAGTGCTGGGAAGATTCTCAAGTAATGCTCTTTTTCTTTTAAGACAAATTAAACAAATACATAGGTTTACTTGTACTCAGAGGTCATGCAGTGGGGTGGCTGCTCTTTCTTTTGATAATTACTTTTCTTCTTTTCCCTGTGTTGTAGGACCCATAAACAAAGTCAGAAATTCTACCTTTAAATGTTATTTGTTTTGAGAAGATGTGATACTAATTAAATACCCTTTGATGCTTCAAAGCACTTTTTTTTTTCCCCCTGCTCTTTTCATGTTTCTGTATTATTTGCAGCATGGCATCACTTACTCCCATTTAAATTGGTACCTCCTGATGCAGAGTGCTTTGCATGATAGACGTTTCCTCTGCTGGAGGCTTTACAGTCTAAACAAATAGAGGCAAGGTAGGAGAAAGCCTGGGGAGGTGTCAGGGGTGTTTTTCCTGACTTTACAAGTGGTAACTAGGGAAATAGATACGCTTGTTCAGTCACACAAGCAATAGGTGGCAGTTACAGGATCTGAATTTGGATCTCTCACTTTCCATTTTAGTCTAGGAAGGTTTTGTGTTTCTTGGACTTGAAGCATTGCTGACTTAGGGAAAGCTTTAGCAGTGATGGGGAGAAGAGGTGGTAGGTATACATCAGAACTTGTTTCTAGCAGTCAGTTTTAAAAGCCATTTGTAGCACTAGTATTTTTATGTGAAAGTTGGGATGCAAAGTCCTCCCTCAATGTATAATTTTCATCTAAGTCCACCAGAACTGTAGTGTCTGTGTGTACCATACCTGGCTTGTAAGAGACAAAAATCATTGAGTGGCTGGGTTGCAAATCAAACTCTCATATCCTAAGCAGTATTATTAGTTTTTCTTACCAAAACAAACAAACAAAAACCACAACCCATAATCAGAGTGTTAAGACAGTGTTTGCATAAAGGAACAAGAGGAAGGCTTTGCCCCTGTACCTGATGGCATAAAATGCTGAATATCTTTTAAATTATTGAAAGCTAATGAAATTTGTGCTTTAATGCAGTCACTCCAAGCTTTGGGTTCTGTCTCATGTGGTGTAAGCTCTTCAAAGCCTATAAAATGGTTAAGATTTTCAGCAGGGCTTTAAGAAGTCTTTGTCTGTGGTAATGCCAAAAAGGTAGTAAGGCTTTATTTTACATTGCAAATGAGTTATTCAAGTCATAAGTGAAATCAGAAACGTATTTCACTGCCTGTCTGCCTTATGCTGTACTGTTTTATTTTTATGCTTTCCAATAAAATAGAGGGCACACTTCTCAGCCTTATGGTCTATAACTACAGGTATGCCAATCTAACTAAAGATAATTTAAGTAACTCTGAACACACAATACCAATGACTCCTGGGTATAAAATATATTTATTGAAAACTTAAGATAGTCATTGGCCAACTCCTTTAACTTTTCTATATGCACACATACTGTCTCAGTAAGATGCCTAGATTAAAAAAAAAACCCAAACCAAACAACACATACAGAATTTGAATTTTTAAAATCTGAGGTGGAAAAGTCTTTCCCCTTCACCTGTTTAATACTATATATACTTAATTACAGTGTTTACAATAAATTTGATAGTGAGAATGTAGCTACCAGGAAGCTGATTTTCTAAAGAAGTTTTGTTTGTCTGGTGAATGGTGAACCATTAGCTTCTTTAGAAGGTGACAGTAACTGTAGGCTTTGCAAAAAGTTTGGGCTGAACCATTTTCCCTACTTCACACGAGTCATTAAGCTAATTTAAGAACTCTTAAAATGAGCTTATAGAGCTGTAGTAGTACTTTTTATCTGGGGAGGGTGTATACTGCACAGTGCTGAACTGTGTAGAGGCTGCTGTGCCAGCTTAACCAACTATTTTGGATAGCGTGGGCCTTCCAGACTCATCTACCCTCTTCCTTGAGTTTAATTAGTTTTCTCTTAGGATGAGAGTAAAATAGCTGGTGCAGCACTTTTTACAACTAGGGTATTTGAATTAGCTCATTTAGTGCTTGCTCCATGATCTCTATATGCATCATACTGGGTTTAGAATTTATATTTATTCAAGTTCTTGATAATCTTTCCATCATCTTAGGAATGAAGTTGATATAAATTTGTTGAAAGAGTGCAGCGTTTCTCCAGGAGCTGGACTTCCTTATTGATTTCAGTTAACTATTACTTGTCTTTTATTTCTCCTAATGTATGACTATGTAATTTTCATTAAAGCTTATGTTATTTGTTGTCAGGGTTTAGAGTTAGAGCTGTTCTGTTCTAACTCAAACCAGGACATTTGCCTACATCAGTCTTTCTATGAGTGTGAGTGGGGTGTTGATCTTCTAGTTGATTATCTGTTTCCCTTCTGATCCCTCTTAGTAAAAGGTTTTCCTGATCATACTCATCATTTTTTCAAAGATCTAATGTTCTGCCTTTTGAAAATGTTGCTTAAATTACAACAGCAGGAAATCAGAAAACTTTGGGAATTAACGCTGCTTTGTTTTTTTTCTCACCTGCTTGTAAATCATGCTGGGAGAAAATAAGTGATAAGCTTGTAGTGAACAATAATATTTATGAATATCTGTGTAGGAATTGGGCTATTTTAAGTCCAGTTCCCAAATATAGATCAATGATATATAGAGTAAAACATAATTTTAATTTTCTTGAGATTTGTTGGATGCAGATTTGGGGGGTGGAGTGGGCAGGGGGGATGGAAAAAACTTAAATAGAACTTTTTTTCTAATTGGAAAGGTTGACATGCACGACTGTTAAATGCGTCTTCATTCTGATGTAACTGTAATGTGATAATTTAGAGGGGGAGGGGAGAGCAGACCACCGAAGGACAGTAGAATTTTACTAAGAGGTTCTGTAGGGCTACCTGACACATAGAAATTCTGTGTGGTGTCTTTTTAGGAACGCTTTCCCCTCCTTGTGTCTGTAAGATTAGCAGAGCTGGCAGTCAGTCCTGTTTTCAGGATTGTACTGAAACTAAGCAAATAAGAGATTTATTTCGTTCTTTACTGTCTATTGTACAACCTTGCCACATAATTTCTGAAACTAAAATACTGCCCTATTCAAACATTTGACTAAAGTCATGTTGGTATGTTATAAAGATTCTTAGAGCTTTTTTGTTTAGGCTATAGTCTGCAGAATTATGTGATTGAAAACTTTTTTTAAACCAGAAATTGTAGAAACACATTACTATGTTTAATGTTGAACTAGCCTCCACTATAACTCTTATCTCTATCCACTAATTTACCAGAAGAAAGTTATTGGTGCTTTATGTCAGGTTAAAATTTTTCTGGCACTAGCGAGGTATATTTGATGAAGAAATTATTGGGTGGCATGAATCTCTTTAAGAAGGATTTTACTTGTTGAACATTTTTCTGACTATTTGGCAAATCATAGAATGGCTTCAAAATTGCTTAATCCCTTTTTAAACCTAGTTCTAATCTCTTTACATAGTTTTAAATGATTCAACTATTGCAGTAAAACTAGCATAGATAGATAGATAGATGTTGTAGGTTGCTACGGTCAGATAATTTCCTCCACTTTTCTTTTTTCCTTGTCATCTGGCTCAAAACTTGCTTAAATAAAATTAATCAAAACTCTTCAGTAATTCTTTAAGTATTGGCTTATGTGCTTTCTGAATTGAGATCATTGTGTTTAGTGAAGCCAGTGTTCATGTGTCTGAGGCTCTGCAGTCTACAGAAGGCAAAATCTCAGAAGTAGGAATGACATCCAAAGATACTAATGAGTGTGAGGAATTGGGTATGGATGAGAAAATCCCCTCAAATCAGCCTGGGACTGGTTGAGTAGAAGAGCTATGTGGAAGAAACGGATTGTAAAGTACTATTTATGAATTTTAAGTCCCTATCAAGACATCTGTCATCTAGGTATCTTCATTTTGCTTCTAGTAAGCAGCAGATATGCGGGCTAGAAATTTTTTGCTTAGTTTAGCTATGTTATTTCCTCTTCAATTTCATATTTCCTTAAATTGGGGATAGGATTGTTGTTTTTAACTTCAAATGTCTTGAAGTTAGATATCTAAGATTAAGCTATCACCCTAATTTCTTTTTGTGATTACGAGAAATAAACATTTACTGTCAGAGGGGCAATCATTGTGTCCTAAGATTAGCATCTACAAGAGTGAAGGAATTGCTCTCTGAGGTTGCCTGTTTCTCCTTATATAATTGGCAGCCTAGGGTGGCTAAAATGAAATTACCTACCTGAATACTGTTGAGAAAATTTGAAAATATTGCATCACTCAAGGGTCTTTGCTCCCCTTCACCACTCCCCACATCCACTGACATGATACTAAGTTTCTTTGTATATTTGCCTATATGTGTCTGTAAATATAGGTAAGATCTCTAATTTTAAAATAGATTTTCAATGGATCAGCTTAATTTACTAGAGGAACACACTATGCGTTTCTCAGACTTAAGAACACTATATAGGAGAACCTGGAAGAAAGAATCTCTATAAGGCTCAGATGATTGTTTGCTCTCTTCCTTGGTCTCAGTATATTACAATATACTCTGATTTCAGCTCCTGCTTCTCTGCTGCTACCTGGAATAACATCAAACAAGTTAAGGTCAAACTGTTTCCTCCCTAATCCCTCTTGTGTGTTTAATCATAGAAGTATTTTGTTCTGGAGGATGTTAACCACAGAATTACAAAGTTATTCTGCATATTGGATAACTGATTCTGAATGTCAGATCATGAACTAGAGCCAAGACTTGTAATAGGTGAGCAGGTTAAGCAAGAAATCAATACTAGACAGGCTTTAGTGATATTTTAAAAACATCTTCATAGTATAGAAATCATAAGAAACAATGGTAGACTCCTAGGTCTTTCTAATTCACTACTAAAGCTTCCCTTCCTTTTACATCCAAGTTTACCACAGGATGAAACTGGCACCTTTATGTGTTTTCTTACAGCTTTGTCTAGGAATAATTTTCACTCATTGTTTTTCCAGATTTACTTCTGAGCATCGATTTTGGGCACCCAGTGAAGTAGAGGAAGAGGTGGAGAATAAAGAAATAAGTGAAATGTTAAAAACCAGATATATAACATTTGCTGGCAAGTTTGAACCAGTGAAACATAAATGTCGAGCACCGATGCCTGATGGGAGCCTGTGTGAAAGGCAGGATCGGATTAAGGTGGGCACCAAGTTACACAACTTCCAGTTCTTTAACATCAGGGTGATAGATCAGTGGAATGGGCTGCCCAGAGTGGTGGTGGAGGCCCCATCTCTGGAGTCATTCAAGGTCAGGCTTGATGGGGAGCAACCTGACCTAGGTAGAGATGTCCCTACTTGCGTAGGGAGGTTGGACCAGATGACCTCTGGAGGTCCTTTCCAGCCTAAAACATTCTATGATTCTATGATATGTGCTCAAGGAGGGAGATCTCATTAAAACATGTCCATAAAAGTTTATTTCACGTGGTAAGTATAGCTCAAGGGAGTGGAAGAAAATTGTATCTAGAGAGGTTTGCTATTAATATGGGAAGCATCCTTTTGGTAAGGGAGCTGTAAATGTTTCAGAAACTCTCAAATATTTTGGGGATTGATCATAGGTAATTATATTTTATTTATTGATGTGATATATGAGTACTTGGCAGTACAGCAGAGATGGTTGACAAAAAGTTTTCCTCGTTTAGAGGCATATTTGATATTAACTGGTTTTAGAAACTTGGGTGTTTGAGGGGCAAAGAGATTTTATTTGCAAATTAGGTTTTATGAAAGCTAAATCCTACACAGCCTCAAATTATGAGCCTTATTGAGCAGAAATACTTTACTTAAATACTTTGTTCTAATATCCTCCTTCTTCCTGTGTTATCTGAGACTGAAGGATCTGAATGCACGGAAGTACTTTAAATGGGATTGTTCCAGGGTAGGGATATGGCATGAACAACATACAAGACAGTTTTGGTGCCTGTGTTCCAGACTTGGCAGGACGTGCTACCTGGGCTCTTGAAATTGAAAATTCATATCATAAAGAGCTTACTTCTTTGGGATTCTGAATATGTTAAACACATGAACTTTATGGGATCCTGATGCTTTCTAAAGGGGACAGGGAATCAAGTGTGGAGTTTTGTTGCTTGATTCCAGTGCCTGGCTTTAAGCTATGTTGAATAACATTGTAAGCATTTCCTTTCCATTCAGAAGTTTTGACATATTTTCTCCCTTTCTTTCTGAAGTGCCCTTTCCATGGAAAGATAATTCCTCGGGATGAATCTGGGATTCCAGTTAACGCAGAGGACAGAGCCAGAGAAGAAAAGATGAAGTTTGAGAAGCAAGCAGCTCAGCCAGGTTTGTGTCTGCATAGCATCTTAAAAACAACAACAACAAATGGGCAGAGGTGGGAAATAAACTTTAAATGTGAGTGTAATATCTTTAGTGTACATATAGTGTACAATATTTTCAATATCTACAATATATTTACAGCCTATACAATAATTGTATATGTTGGACAACTATCTCAGTATGCAGTTGGACAACAAATGTGACAGGCTATATGGAGGAAGAGAGACCATTCTGTTGTTGCTAAAGGCACATTGTGCTTGTTCTTTATTTTCAGTGGTTACTATAATGTTCTTAACACTTCTCAGACAGACAAATTATAGTCTTTTTCTTAAGGAATGTGTTTATTAAGGAAAATTAAGCCTATTTGCTGGGAAATGTTTAGCAGTAACTGTTCCCATGCTTCTGAAAAAAGTTTTATAATCTTGCTGGTCCCTAACAGTTGTGATTTACATAACATGATGATAATATTAGGATCATTGTATTACCACAAATATTGACAGAGTGGGTTTTTTTGTCACAATGTGGCTACTTATTTTTCCTATATCTATTTGTATCTATCATATTTTATATTTCCTGTATCTCCTCACTTACTACTTGTATTTTAGGAGAAATCTTGGCATTGTTATGCTGTGTGTCTGTGCAGTATCACTGGTAGCTTCTCTGAATTAGGGAAGTCCCTGCCTTGGGCTTTACTTGATTGGCATTATAACTAGTCTGGATGTTCTAATAGGCCTAATATTTGTGATGGGTTTGAGGGAAAGAGCAAGCAGACCTGTGCTATTTAATTGTTTACATGTTACTATGCAATACTCTGGATTTTGGTTTTAAACAATGGGGTTGGACACCAAAACTAACGGCCTTCTCACCGCACCCTGGCTGCTGCTTTCAGGTGTGGAGGGAAGGCTCATCCTTCCCCAAGATTATTTGGTCAGTTTTAGCCAGGATAAAGCTCTGGAGTGCCAGGTAAGGAAGGCAGGCAGTGAGAAAGACAGCAAGCAATGTATGCACAGGCAGGAAGACTTACAAGGTGAATGAGAGACTTTTTTGCAGTAGTACAACTAAACCTCATTAGTGATGGACAGAAGGTAGGTTTTCAGAGGGTGCTGGGAGGACTGCAACCAGGAAGCTGCTGGAAGTTGATGGACTGCAAAGGAAGATGGGAGAGAGGGATCTATCCAGCAAAGGCAGTGCATAATTGGAGGGGTTTGAGGCTTTTATTTAATCTGCCATCCTCCAGGTCGTCTTAATTTTCTCTGTTTTAAGCTATTTATTCTAGGTGAGTATTCTGCATTCTAATTAACCCATAGGCTTTATCATTTTGATTATTTGTATGATACCCCCTTTAAGGATTTAATTCTCTCCTCAGCTCTGACTCAGGTTTTCACCAATTTCATGTATATTATTAATGATACTACTTAAACCTTCCATGAAACCCCTTCAGAGCATAACAAACAGTTGTAGACCTGCTCCCCAAAAAGGTCTATGTCCAATGAATGCGCATTTAAACATACAACTGACCACCTAGTTTCCTTTAATACCGACTTGGCCTTCTTTGGGTGACTGTGCTTGGCAATTACCAGCACCACAGCAAGGCAGCAGCCACTGGTGTCTGCATGTGTCGAGAAGTGCTACCCTTGCAGGCAGTTTCCAGCCTTGTCCAGGTAGAGTGAAGTGCTCTAAACTGGCATCCAACAGCATGGACACAGTTGGACTCTCACAGCAAAACCAGGACAGGGGTGTGGATGTTATGCTGAGAAAGTCTCCTACTTAATTACAACTAAAACTAGCAATTTAAACTCGTAGGTGTTCTTGAGGGACTAGTTTCAAACTAGAAACTAATACTCTGGTATAAAAATCACTTGCACTGGAAAATATTGATTTATTTTTTTTTCTTGTGAAATTGCTGTTGCTTGAGGCTAGACATAATATTTATTTTTATTACAGTGTCAGCTCAGTGTTGTTAGAGGCTTCTCACCTCTGGCCCACAAGGATGTGTATGTTAGTCTCAAACCAGTGTTGACGTTGCTGCGATGCATTATTGAGTGCAGTTGTTAAGCTGAGATGTCATTCAAAGGTCCATCCTGCCTGTCTGGGGAGATACTGAACAAGTGATGGCACTTTATTTATTGGACAAAACCTTACAGGTTTCTAAAGCCTTATATATAGCAGATGTCACTAAGTCCTTTTGTCTACTGCTTTTTGTTGCTTTCATTTTTTCTGTGCCTTGCAATTTTTATAATTGTTTTATAATATTTTCATCAAGCATTTAAAATTTTTGTTTTGGGCTTGGTTGGCTTACATTGGGGTTTGGTTTTTTTTTACTAAGGACTTGCAGCAAGTCAGAGCAGTGCTGCTATGGAAAATATAGACATTAAGGGCTTTGGTGTTACAATTGACAACATCATTTGGTAATGACAATAGTTTGAAAAATTTTGAAAAAAACGTTAAAATTCGGGCCCCAATTGTGTGGTTAAAATGCATCAAAATTCCTCTTACATCTTCTTCCTATTGGGTAATAGGTTTATTTTCATCCTTGTGTGATTAAAGGGGTAAACAATCATGCAAAGTAATACAGTTCATGTGATAAAGACTATGTTTTGACAACACTGTCATTGTTACTATGAGGCATTTTTTAACCTGGTATAAAATTTTAAACTCTAGCTGATGTCCACCAAATGGTGCTTTGGGCTCTTCAGTCCTGAAACAATAAATCAGGTGGGATTACACTGACCTGCTAATCTGCAGTGTTCATCCTTTTCCAATAGTTCGCACACAGGAGCAAATTAAGTGCCTATTTTTTGTGTCAACCCTGAAGAGTATCTGGTTTTTCAGCCCTTAGTGACTTGTTAACAAACAGGTATCAGGACAGGCTGGTGAAGGCAGGGCCGCTGGCCACTCAGATGTGAAATAGCATCTCTTTACTAACTACACTATTGATTCCTGCCTACCCTTGCAAACTGTGTAATTTTCTTTTCCCTGCTGCTAAACTCAGTAACAATGTATGAAGAGCTTTAGGGGCCCATCAATGCTCAAAAAGGCTGCTCTTCCCTGGCATTCTATTGATTTTTCTCAAAGGCTTTTAAGTTGCTCCTTCATTTTACTCAAATGCTCATTTCATCTCTACTGGATGCCGGCATTTTTTCGTTGTGTTTAAACAATTGCTCCATTCACTGGGTTCCTAAACTGTGACGCCTTCTTATTACTGGGAGATAAACTGTTTAGACAGTTTTCCTTAATCTTGGATTAATCGTTCCTGTATCTGAATTGTGCTGTTCTGTATTCCCTCACTTCAAAAAAAAAAATTAGTCTGTGCAGTCTTATGATCTATCAAGTATATGTGTTCTGTTTTCCCCCTCTATATTTCTCCTGCTTAGTTCTTGCACAGCTTCACTTTCCTCGTGCTTTTTGGTGTGTTGGATTTGAATCAGTCCTTGCTTTCACGTATCATAGTAGGTTAGATCTAACCTTTCCTTGGAAAATTGCTCTGGTGTACCTAAACACCATGTTCTTAAGTGAGGACATTGCCTCTGACCTTCCTGAAATGTTGTTACCATTATTTATCACACTCAGTGACCATCTTGTTGTATAGGTGAAATTGTATAGTCTTTTAGGACTGTTTATTTTTCTTTATCTACATGGCTGCTAAATAAGTGTAGTAAATGTTTGGTGTTACAATTTCTGGAGGCAAGAAAGCTGAGTGACGTACAGGAAACTATATGACAAATGACTGGCAATTACTGCTTGTTAAAATACAGAATTCTGACATTTATGTTGTTTGGACCATGTAACTCTTTGAAGTGCTACTTGCTACATTTTTTTTTCCAACCCATATGCTCAAAGTCTTTATAATGCAATGCCATTTTTCTAAATTTTCCCTTGAAGATAACCGTCCTCTAGACGCATTTTTACCTCCTACTTTGCACTGTTACTTGTTCTGATAAGCAAGACTCTATCCTAAAGGTGAAAGCTCACAGCTTCCTCAAAGCACTTACAGTCTAAATTGTTGATGCTTTTTCCTGTGGTGGGATCTATGATCAGAATCCATTTACAGTGTGTGGTTGGATTCTGAAATGTTAGTTTTGATTAAACTGTAAAATATATTTTTAATAAGATTAACTCTTGTGCTATTGTCAAGAGAAGAAATTTGATTTAAATAAACTGAGGAGGTGTGGGATACTTAAAAAGCAGTATTTTTTTCAGGTGCAAAATTGGGCTTATGGGAACAGGGTCATGTTGACTTATTCAGGAATGCTCTTCAGGTGTCAGGTACCAGTTCATGTTTTGAAGCAAACACAACTCTTTGATGCAGAAAAATTATAATGTTGTTACCTCTACCCTGCTCAAAATGTAACATATTCCATTGTTTTAGGTTTATTTTTAAGTTTATTCAGAATTTGGTTTTGGAGATGCATTCCTCAGCTACATTATTGGCATTTTGTTTAATTTCTAAACAATAATCACTGTGTCTGTGTTACCTCTCCTACGTGGAATAATTTCCTTGGAATTTGTGAATTGTCCATCTGGAGGGGAGTGTGGCCTCCAGGATCACCCCCTTGTCCCCAGACAGTCTCAGGGGTGACCCCATAGCCCCCTCCTTGGTCTTGTGTCCATCCCGTGTCCTGCAGAATCCCACCGTCTAGCTGTTGTCCATCCATCCATCCCGGCTCTCGGAGCCCAGATACTGTGCTCCTGCAAAAACTTAAGTCTTCCTACAAAACAGTTTTATCTACAGCAGCTAATAATAGATCCTAATCCCAGTCTGACAGGGCTTTTTCATCAAGATCTGTCATTTTGGCTAACTGCTTTATCCTCCCCTTCCTTTGTGTACGCCCCTTACAGCGCAGTGACTCTGCCCTCGCCAGTGGGGATGAGAACCTCTGCCTTAGGGGACCGCACGTTCTACCTGGGTTGGGAGTTTCAAAGGACATGCTTTTTTCTTTTAAACAGAGTGGCGAGATCCAGAATTCATGAGGGAAGTTGAAGCAGCTACGGGCATGGATCTTGGTTCCTCTAAAAGTAATGGAAAAGGAGGGAAAAAGAAAGGGAAGAAGAAAAAATACCCAAATCTGACAGACCTGAAGCAGCAGGCTAATACGTCTCGTTCCCGACTTGAGAAGAAGGTCTTCAATAAGTAAGATGCTTATGTGCTCTAAAGCCTGTCAAATTGATGTTTCACTTTGTTTCAATGGTACTTTCTGTTTCTACATTAACATGCACTTAGTAAACAACTTTCTTCTCTAACTGCAGAGCAGGAATGCCTTCCGTATCTCTGGAGGGTAGAGAATACCAAGTACTGATGACCGAGGTTATTTCTTTGAGAATGATTTTCAGCTAATTTATAAAATTTCCCTAAGAAAGATTCTTTTTTCATCCTTCTTAATGTTTTTTTTTAATCCATTAATTGTTGTAGTGGCTTCTCTGGATGATCATTTATTAATCATATGGATGCTACTTTATGTGTGCAAATAGCGCTGGATCTGGAAAGGTGTGGTCAGGGTGACACAACGTACAGCATCAGACGCATTGTAGTAGTGTATATGGAGTGAAAATGAAGTTTCTCCTTTGGAAAGCCTAAGATGGGCTGTGCTGAGCAGAACTTCAGTTAATAAAAGGATCCATCAAAAACCCTTGGCTCTTGGCATGCAGCAGTGTCTTGGCAGTTGCCCTCAAGTATCCAGTGTGTGCTCAGAGACCTTCCCAAGGTTTTGGTTGCTGCCTGGACTCCTGTGTGTTTTCTCTCCCTCTAGGGTATACTCAGTTGCTAGCTGGGCCTAAAGCAAAGCCTTCCAACCCAGTATGTCCACACAGTGATCCCTTCCTGTGTGTATTATTCAATGACATGCTGACATTGCATTTTTCTCCTCCTTTACTGAGAATACCTTGAGTTGGTTAAAAAAAAATATTTGGATCCCTGTGTTATGGTCCTTGTTCACTTAACCCCTGCTGTCTTTTGTAAACATCAAGGACTGGAACCTGCTGCAGGTCTCTTTTCAGTGTAAGAGTTTGGAGATGGTTATTCCCTGTACCAGAGACACGTGGACACATTGTTCTTCCCCCAATGGTGCTGTTTCTACATGTCTCCCTTCCCTCCCAGCACACGTGCAAACAGCAGCTCTTAGCCTACATTTAGCTCGAGAAGAAGCTGTTTGGATAGCAATGACATTCAGACATGTCAAACAAAGGTGTGTCCCTGACTTATGTAGACATATATGAGTTAGCTTAAAAGCAGTTATGCTAGCTCAGATGGAAATGGGAGCCTACAAACCCACCAAGCTGAATGGGGTTTAGAATGTACAGTAGCTCCATATGTCCACTCTGTTGTGCCACTTACCATATCTAGTCTTGGTTAGATGTGGCTGCAACATAAATTTGCCTAAGTATGCTTTGGTCTTTATCAAATGGGAAGCAGCTACAGCTATTTAAAGGGTTTCAAGTGTCAAAAATGAAGTAGTCAAAGGAAAGTGAGAACTTGTAAAGCCTTCAAGTCAAAAAAGTAAAATTATTATTATAAAATCATTAATCATGAGTTATTCCCTGAACATACTGGATGAGTTGAACAGCATTCAAGGCACAATATTTGTTTAAACTCTATTTTCCATTTTCTGATATAATGGCTGTAATAACAAAGCCAAATCCACATTGCTTTTAGTTACAGAAATAACACGTTTTCTGTGAAATTCTCATGTCACCTATCTTAGAAGTCAGAGTCACACAGTTCTAATGATCAGAATTTCATATCAACTTCAACAAAATAAATTTTAAATGCTGGGTTTGGTTTGCAGTAGTTTGTGCTAATGATTTTGAGTGTGTGTCAGTGCCAGGCATAGGGAATCAAACCTGTCATGTTTTTAATAGGGTTCATGCTTTGCAGCACTAAACAAGATGATAACCTTGGCTCCTTATAACAACCCCAAATTACTTGAAATGTGTAGGTGATAAACCCAGGCTCTAGTCTGCCAATAAAGTTAAGTGAAATTGCACACAGATCATCAAAGTGGGATCTCATTTCATTTACAGTATCGCACAATCCACTGGTGCTAATGTAAAACCTACATGACATGAAAGTGTCAAGGCCACTCTGCACTGCTAAAGGCTCACTTTTCTCCTACCAATTAGGCAATATTTGAAGTGCAAAACCATGACCACATTTTCCTTACTCTGGTAACTTTATTGGCAGAATTTTGTTAAAAGTACACCTCTTCCATGGTGGTTTTTCAGGATGTTGGTTTTCATTACAGTTGCTGCTGAGAAAATCTTTAATCCCACCATTTAGAAGCATTATTAAGAAGTATCCTCTGTTTTCAGGTGTTTCAAAATGGCTTTTGAAATGAAGCTATTAGAGCAGTTAGCTAAAACAGAAGTCAACTTGCCTTCAGAGATAACCACAGGAGCATGTTGGGCCTGATCCTGAGACAGGCTGGATCAAAGGGAGTGTCTTGTCTTCATTCTACTGCACAGCCTGCAGCCTCCTCAGAAGTGATAAAGGCAGACTGTGACAACATAGATCCTAACAGCACTGGACTTGAAACCATCCACTTTGTGTGATGGAACTTGCCAACTGCATTTCTGATGTAGAAATTAAAGGAGACATCAGTCAGTGCTTCTTAAATGGGACCTGGTCCCTCAAACCCAGTCCTTAGCTGGTATACCTCTCACACGGGCAGAGTGTCTAGGTCTTTACAGAGATGCGTTAGGAGATAACTTCCTTCTTCATGAACAGAGCCAGGGTGGCATCTGAGAACACATGCAGATATCAGCCTCAGATTTCTGAGCTTTTGTGCTAGAGGCACCTAAAGAACAACAAAATTCCTTGGGCAAGATGCACTCAGCTATGCACAACAGCTCTGGTGTCTGTGGAGACGGATGTGTGCAACACCATTCTCTTGACTTCTGCTACTGCCTTACTTGTGCTTTCTTATCCCTCTCGAATTGTGAACCCATTCCTCTGCCTTACCAGTTAAAGGAGAGATAGGTTTGCTCTCCTTGTGCCTTTTATCAGAGTCTCCTGCTCCTATCCATGATGTCTAGGCATCATTTCCCTCACCTTCAAAATCTGAGCTGCATGATCTTCACTCAAAAGTTTGTGGAGGGAAGAAAATGCAGGTGTCTTCACTCACCCAGCTCAGAAGCATAGTAGTCACTCCCAAAAGAAGAGAAATCTCTGGACACCATTTTTACTGGAGGAAACAATGACAGCAAATAAAGAGCAGCAACACAGGGGCAAACCCTCATGAGATTTAGGAGCACCAGAAAACTTAAGAGCTACAAAGCTCATTCCTTTATTTTCTTTTTGAGTCTGAAGAACACTCCAGAGAACACTTCAAGCACAGCAGGTACTGCAGAGGGCTTGAATGCTTAGCCATCAAAAGGTAGTAGAGATCCCATTCCACTTCCTATAAGAATAAGATACTGGACATGCTGTCCTGGCTATGCTAAGCTCTAAGCACTTCGCTCTTCTGCAGCAGTCATCTGTCCCTCTGCACAGAGATACGTGACAGTCTCTGGTGTCTTCCTAAATTAGTGTTGTGCTTGTGAATTAAATAGTTCTGTTCAGGAATGGGGATGCTCCTGGTGTGAGCAAAAGAGTCTTACTCTGCCCACAGCTGGTGAAATGGATTTGTAGTAACCTGTGAAAGGAAAGTTGCTAAATGAGTTAGAGTTACATGAATTGCACAGCCAGCCCTTTCCTCACAAAAACATTCTGGATTCCTCAGGTTGGATTTCATAAGGGTTTGAGTGTTAGGTTCTTTTAAATCTTGTCAGATACTTGTAGTTCTTTTTTCTCCAGGGGCAGTTAAGTGTTTTTGAGAATCAAACTCGTGTGTGGCTATCAGAAATAACCCTAGAAGGGTGGAATGCACAGCCATTAAACTGAAAGACTTTAATTTGTTTACTCCTGTTAATAAAATCATTGCTGAATTAAACTGTTTGTATTGCTGCAGCTAATTTAGTTAACAAGACAAATTTGTTCAGCCTCATCAGTGCAGTGTTCAGAAGCCTGGTAGTGATTAATCATAGTTCTTTTTTTTTTACCCCCTCAACATTCATAAACATTCTCTGAGATTGTGTAGTGTCAGCATAACTGTTTTTACTGGGTTTTTTGTTTCTCTTACAGAGGTGCTATGAAACGGGTGGTGAAGGCAATGAACCGAGTGGACCAAAGAAAGCACGAGAAGTTTGCCAACCAGTTTAACTATGCACTGAATTGAATTGTTGATCTTCTTCACCCTTCTTCTTTATTACAAGAGTGCAATTGCACAAAACTTTTATTGTGGATCTTCATATTTACACTAAAGTACTGTGCTAGGTGCATTTTTACTGGAGTCATTTTTAAAGTTGTTTTCAACTTTAATTTATTTGATAATGAGCATTAATTTTGACAAAGATGTGGTGTTATAGGATAGAATGTATTTAACAAGTTGATAGTTATTTTAAATGTACATGAAATAGAGCATGTTTTATGATTTGTACATACTCTGGGTAAATTATTCGGGGGGGGGGGGGGGGGGGT
>VYZX01018417.1:99105-111479 GCA_013401335.1 Brachypteracias leptosomus
CCTAAGGGACTTGTGTAATTTATACCTCTTTTGCCAACATGTGTGTTGTGATTTGTCTCCACTTCTATGCTGTCAGAAAAAAAGATGCCTTAGAAACAGTGAGGTTTCTACCAGAGACAGCAACACACAGACTATTTGCTCAGCCTACTATTCTATACAGCATGCCCCATCAAGCAGGACAGTGGCTCCTGCAGTTCCTTTAAAGACCTCATGTGTACACACTAAAGAATCCAAATCAACTGATGCCTTCAGATAACGAATGGAGTAGTTTAGTTTCAGCAAACTGAAATCCAGGAACCAATCCAGGAACCAATCCAGGAACCAATTCAAACATGGTAACTGTGGCACCAGTGGAGAAGCTGAAATGACAAAGGTCATACTGGTCTGCTTCTTGTCTCCCCACAATGGTATCTCAGTATCTTTCAGAACTACATCTGGAAAGCATATTGTGAAAGTTTGTAGAGATACTCAGAGTGTTCTGCAGTTTAACTGATACCAAAAAGCTCCAGTACAAAGTGAAAGTATGAGGTTTTCAAAATCATCTATGTGGCATACTGTACTGGTGAGCTGCCTGGCTTGGACCACTTAAAATTACGTCAGGCTCCAGCCCTGAGAGCACATCTAAGGATGCAGCTACAAACACAAGCATCTGGACTCTTCTCACTCCAGAGAGTTAACACACATGCTGAGGACAAACATCTGGATCCAAGGTGATTTGTTGTTATTAACTGTGTGCTCAACCAGCTCTCCCAAACCTGCTTTGCTGGCTGTAGTCATGTCTTAAGCAGAGTGAACCAAACATTCACCAGTCGTGCTTTTGCAAGGCTCTACAGGTGAAGGAAATTCAGAGTATCAAGGAGGTTAGAGTGCTTGAAAATAAATTTCAAAGTGAACTCCAGAAGTCTTCAGTAAAGTACTGAATTCAAATTAGAATGGCTTTGCTGCAGCACTGGCTTAGTCACTCACCTGTTGGAGGTGTTTCCTCATGCAAAAGACTAAGAATTAAAAAAGGAAAATATTTATACTCAGGGTAGCTTCTGACCACCTCAGACAAAGCTAATGTATGATTCTGCCAAATACCTTTTGACTTGCACAAGTACTGCTTAGAAAGCAATTCATACTGAATCTTGACAGTTTATCTTGCAAAAGCTCTGCGAGCTGGGAGACATTTTCCTCTTCAGCACAGGTATTTAGAAGATGTAGTTCTAAACTACCAGAAATAAAATAGTAAAGAGCCAGATTTCAGAAGATACCTACTGCACTGGAAAGCAAAGCCACTTGTACTGTCAGTCTGGCTAACTTGGAGGCCTCAGGTGAAAATGTAGACGACGACTAACCAAGTTCATCACCAGGTCGGTTCAATCATCTGCTAAACTGTTTTTATTTCTTAAGAATAAGGACACACTAAAAAAAAAATTCAATCCCACAGCCCTGCACATTTCAATGTAATATAGATAATTGGATGCTGGGCTCCAAAATGATCTAAATGAAACTGTTTGATCTCAGAGATTAACATTCAAAAGAGCCACAAAGGGCATTGTGCCATTATTCCAGAAATTCTCAAGCCTGCACAGAATGAAAGTGTCCATTTATAAGACATGTTTTCTCTCCTCCCTCTTAAAAGAGTTGAGAATTTGTATTGTGCAGTGACACTTAACCCTTCTTTGCTTTGGACATGGGATGTCAGCACTAGAAGATTTCCAGCAAATAAAGATGCACTTTACCTCATGGAGCTCCCATTTTGGGCCTTCAGTAAAATTTAAAATAATTTTTTTTTAAAAGCCCAAAGACTGAGATTGAAAAGGGAAATGGTAGAAATCTGTGAGGAAAAAATGTGTGCTAAGTAATGCTCTGTTATGATGCTACTTGGTCACATCAGTTCTAGAATTGACAGCTGAAACTCCCCCCATCTGGACCTAAGTGTCTGACCCACTAGTTAAACCTGATCTTATCCTGTGATCTATATGCTCTGCACCTTTCTTTATTGAAGACACACATGCCTGCCAAGAGTGGTTTTCTAGAGTGCTGTTCTCATGCAGAAAAAAGAATTTGCAGAATTAAGGTTTCCCAGCAAGTGGCTTGGAGCTGGCTAACTCCGGCACAGGTGCAGGGACTTTGGGCTGGGTTAGTGGTGAACTTTTTTAAAGCTCTTCTATTTTTCTTTTCCTGGTTTTGTTGCAAGAACTTTCCTTGTCAGGTGGGGAATATACCCAGATAGGTAGGATCTTTTTTTCTTATTTGTTCTGCCTTGAAGCAAGAAAGACCATTGACTTTTAATTGACTTTACATCCCTGCCTTTGTGCTAGCCTGGCCTCTTACCAGCATCTTCCCTTGATGCAGTGTTGAGAAACCCATGCTTCCCCTCCTATCTTAATCATTGCCTCAATCAAATGATTTTTCTGTAAGGGGAACTCAGCATATATACACACAACAGGTCTTAAGTTTTGCCACTTAAGCATTCTCATTAGACCAGGTCAGACATAGTTCAGAGGATTTGGGGAGCTTTCTCCTTTTCTTGGGTTTATCTGTATCTTCACTGGAGGAAATTTTTAAGGTGGCATCTATCTCTGAAGAACCACCATACCTTCATTGAATAGAAATCCCTTTAAGTTCAAAATAAGTCAACCTACTTTTTAGATATTCACACTTCTTTGTGCATCACTTTACTTACAGCAGTTTACAAATGTGAGGTCTTTGAGCTCACCAGCTTTTCAAACATCTTAGTTGCTAAACTGTGAAATTTCTACTGGAGCTTTTCTGTTCCCATCCTCAGGACTTTTTGGGGAAAATATAATAATAATAAAAAAGTATCATTACAAGAATCTCTTCTGTGTGTTTTTGCCTTTATAACTCACTCAAATGCCTTTGCAGTTGTACTAGAACATACTTCTACTTACTGGGGATACTACACATGACTTCCAGGTACCTAAAGACTTTGCATGATTTGGCCCCTAGGGCGTTGTTAAGGTGAACAGTTATAATACAGGTTGAATATTCTGCATTTCTAAAAGGACACAGTAACTCTGAAGTGAGCTGTGCTGAAGCATCTGAGTCATCCTTTTACAACTAGTGCTGTTTCAGTGGTAAAACAAGAACTGAAAGCAAAGTCTTCTCCACAGTCATTCTTACCTGAGTGCACAGTTGCATCTGGGAAGTAAAAGCCTGGAAGGAAAATGTGATAGAGTGCGTGAATTTAGTGCTGTTTAAGGTTAGAATGAGGATCTGGGCCTCTACTACAAGGCACTTAGTGACATAAACGAGCTTGGTATGGAGTTTGTGAGCAGGGCTTCTGAATAACAACAATCCTTCAGCACATCCTCTCTGATGTTACTGAGACAGGATGATGGGTCCATACCTTTTGCATGATACCTCACGATTTAATTTTCTCTGAATTTACTTGAGGCTCAGCTTTAGCAATCCAGGACTGGCTGAAGATTTCTATTAGAAAATGGTAACCCTTAAGAGCCCTTAGAAATGGTGTTTGAAAGATTTGATTGGGTTGTTTTTTGGAAGTGAGAAAAAGACAGGATTTGTAAGCAGTTCTGCATGGACAATGCCATCATGCCATGTAAAACAGTTTGCAGGTTGGGAAGGGCATCAGTGAGTTTAAGGTGGACATTATTGAAAAAATCCTTTTTCTTTTGTGGAAAACAAAAAATAAATCTGTTCCACCTAAAGTGGCTGGGAACTGGACAATAAGGATGTTCCTGGTTATAAGGAGCTACTAGCCAGAAGCAAGAAGTCCTGGATCTCAGGAACCCAGCCATCAAAAACTCCATTCAGCATGTACCAAAAGAGTTTAGCAGAGATAGACATCTGGTGGTCTCTAACACTCGTGCAAATTCCTGGCTGTGCAACTGTGTTTGTAGCTCACCCAGTGCTATTAAACACATTTGTGGTTTTAATCATGGAGGTGACGTCAATGCCTCTGTAGGTTACGCATCAGGAAAGGTAAGGACATCTGGATGTACAGCAGAGCTTAAGTGATGGAAATGGGTGACTTAAAACTCTACCTTTTGAAATGATACTATCTCATTAGAAAACTTTGTGCCTTTAAATAGTCTGGCCATGGATAGGGGAAGATAGGCAGAGCAAGGGACCTTCTGCAAACTGGCTCAAGAAAGTTCCATATGCCCAAGTTCAAAACTGCAGCCCAAGAAATGCTTAAGTTTCCTGGGCCCCTAACGGTCTGTGTGTGCTGTGGGCTGTACCTTCCCACCAAGACCAGAGTTCATACTGGTCTCATCAGACACCTGATGAGACCCAGGGAAAGAGTTGTATGAGCACTTGAGAGGGCTTGAAATGACATTTATTTTCACATCTTGCCTAACACCCACCAAACATGTACTTTAACAAAACCACTGCTTTTAAATAGCAGTGGCAATCATAGCGCACCTAGTAGCTATAATGCTGGAGCACACATCCAGGTGTCCCTTCTCAACCTAAGAGGTGACAGTCCTATGTCCTTTCTCAGGAGAGAACCTAAGCCACAGGTGACTTAAATGCAAGGGAGATGGAAAGAGACAGGTCCCATCACCCATTCTCCCATGGGAACTGAAACTAAACCACAGTAGAGCTAAAAGTGTCTGATGTAGGAGACTAAACAAAAGAACCTTCCAGGTTACAGTCCCCAGGCTGGACCAAGGAAGGGCTGGATCTGGATCCTCATTCCCTAGACACTTACCAATAAAACACCACTCAGTTTCATGGGCTTCTTGGACACCAAAGCCTGATAAAAGGGTGTTACTCTGATAAATACTGGAGAGCAATTTCTCCATATGTCTGTTTTGGGATGCCCTGGGACAGCTACATTTAAATGAAACCTAAACAATTAACAACATCCTGCTCCTGGGTGAGAATAACACCTGAATCTGCATCTGGAAACATGAAAGAGAGTTCTGCCCTGAAGAGTGTCCAAGGAAAACTCCACAGTGCTGAGAGTGCAGAGTGAAGTCAAGTCCATAGCAAGGCAAGAAAGAAAAAAAAGGGTGGATGGTAGGAAAAGGGGAACCAGGAGCAGAAAGTGAAAACAGGAAGGAGCAGCAGCCTTCCTGACAAGGGGCCCCATCCCACAGGACCCAAACAAGAAAACAAAACTTGGTGATAGTAACAGATCTAGTGACCAGTCAGCAATTACCCGAAAGTCCACCAAGATAAAAGGCAGGTCTGGAGCCAAGTCAGCAAGGAAAGGTAAGCAAGACACAAAGCCAAGCACACCACCAACACCACAGGTGGGGTAAGAGACACTGTTTAAATGCAATTCCCCTGTAACCAATTGGAAGGTGGAGACCCCAGTTAGGTCTCTCACAGCTTTAACTGGTTTCTTGGCAATCTGACCCAAGGTGATGCCACTGTGCTGTATCAGTGCAGACCTTGGGCACCTGGTAAGTGTGTGATGGGGGTACAGAGGAGGATTATAGAGAAAGATGGTGAAAGGCTAATGAGATAAATTAGAGCCTGATGGTACATTCAGATCCCTAAGAGCTCTTAAATGGATGTTGTGATGGTCCTTTCTATTACAAAATCATCTACAGAAATTGAAAGACTTCAAGAAGAAGGTGGGAAGCCCTAACAGAGGCTAAGGCCTCAGAGCAGCAGCTTAGATCAAGACAGGTCTGGACCCTCCTCATGGATGACTCCTTCAGCTGGGAGAGATGCTAAAGACCCCCAAACTTAACACATCCCCTGGAAAATACATGTCGATGAGAGTGGAGTCTGCCTGGCAACTGGACAAATTGTGACCCATGAGGCAAAGTTATTTCCCTTCCAGCTGTGGGAGCCAGATACTGCCTGTGAAGGAAAAGAAGGTAGAGACCTGTTAATTACTTATGTTTCTGAGTTGATGCTTTCCCTCCTCTTCCTCTCCTTTAAAATTGACCAAGTGGAGAAATAAATTAATCCATGTCCTTGTTGAGCCTTTCCTATTAGCTAGGTCTGGGTATTACAGAGCCTAAATGTAGTGCTGGCTTGGGAGAGTGGTCTGGAAGCAGGCTCTGCCATGCTGGGAGGAGGTGATGATCATGCTCGTGACAGGCTGCACCAGAGCTTGGCACACAGGACTAGACTTTACTCCAGTGCAGTCTGTTTCTCCATCCCTAAATGTCTGTAACCTAAAAATTGTCATTTGTCTTTTAGGACAAAGTTCCCCTCGCTTTCCTGCATGTCACTGCTCTCAGCAAAACCCCAGCACTCCTGTGCCAGGGACTCACGTGTTCTTGCATTAGCATCAGGAATTCTCTCTGTTGAGGGGTTAAGGAAAAAGCTTATTAAAATTGTTTAAATGTGGTGCTAATTAGTTTAGATGTAATGAGCAGCATTAGGCGTCTGGTTCCTTCGGAAGGGATTGTTGAATAACCATTTCTGCTGACATTCCAATTTGCATAATGACAAGGTGTTGGCATTGCATCCACCATTAATTTGCTATATTTATAATGCCATTATGGAGCCACTCTTAGCCTCGTGCACTATAAAAGGTATATGGAAATATAATATATGATTCTGCTTGTTTGGAAATTGCTTTTGGATATCTTTGAATTTTTGTAATAGCGTTTTTGGCAGTTGAAGGCTAACAGCACCAGGAGGAGAGCCTGCCATGGGGTTTTACTAGGGCTAAAATTAGATGTACCTTCACAGGTGCATGAGCCTTTATTTTCCCCAATGCTGAAGCAGAAGCAGCCCATGAGAGTGTGATCGGGTATGCTGCAGGGCATGCTCAAAGCAAACACAGCATTTCACCCCAAATCATCACTACAAGGTGTAGTGCTGCCGCTTTAAGTCCCAAATCTCAAAATATTTAACAGGTTGTAAACAGTGCAGCTTGGTACTACGCTCTCTGGGTCAACAGAAGGAGTTGAAGAAACCCTACCAGCAGCTCATCCAAATGCTTTCTTTCTGCACTTCTCTTCCCCATGTGCAGCTTCTGGGGAACAAGGCAGAGGAAATAAAGCTTGTCACCCTGCCTGTGTTAAGGGTGGAAAGGCAGAAAAGGGTCCCTTTATATGTGGGGCAAGTTCTTGTATTATGTGTGTGCTTGGGGGGGGGGGGGAGAAAATAAGCAGTAATTGAGATATTTGTACTGAGGGTAGTAGGTTTATTTTCCTTCTCTTGAAAAAAGCAGCAGTTTACTGAATGGGGTGAATCTTTACTATGTCAATCATCATCCCACATAAATACTTCTTTGACTTACAGATCTTTGCTATGGTGTTTTCCCCTTTTTATTGTCATTGTAAAATGTTTCAGGTTTGTGACATTACAGAGAAGAAAATATAAAAGGTGTATTTGAAAATAAAGTCTAGCACTTGGGGCAGAGCTAGTTAGTTTTAGCTATCTGAACATTTTTGTCCTGTAATGAGATTAAATTAGTAAATCATATACAGGTATTGCCTGACTCTGCATGTCCAGACTTCAGGATCCTGCCCATGGGTTGCCCTCTGTGTCCTTGATGTTCCTCTATTGATACAGGATCCATCCATAGGATTTCCAGCATCCACAGGATTTCTCCTGAACAGGCACTGCAGACTTAGCAGCTCCGGGTTTCCAATGCAGTGATAACCTCCCAAGCTGCTTTGAAGCTTATTCTGTGTGAAGAGTTTACATCTCTGCCAGGAAAGTAGAAAGAGCTCTTACTGTCAGGGTTATTTTCACTGTGACAATCATCATTCTGTCTACCTGAAATGTCTGTGTAACATGAGTGTGTGGTACAGAACCATATGGGCAGAAGGGGAAAAAAAAACACCACCAGATAGAGAAGAATGTGGTTTATGTAAAAGCACTTTGTGAGACAAACTGATGAATATCCTATTTGTTTATTGCCTGTCCCCTTCATCTTCAGTATCCACTCTGTTCTGTGCCTTAGTTTGCGTCCTAGATTCTGGCAAAGTTTTCAATATCATTAAAAAAATCTTTGTTTTATTTGTGGCTCTACGACAACCGTATTTGCTTGCTTACTGAAGACTTACTGAAAACCAGAACATAATAATGTTCCTTTGAGTACTGAAATACATATATGCTTGAGCAGAACAATTTTATACGTGTTAACACACAAGTTAATGGATATTTGCCAATATAGCAGACTACAAGCAGACAACACATTGTGGTGTTTTTTGGGTAAAGGGATTTAAGTTCACTCAGACAAAACTTTATTTTTAACATTTTGCTTATATATTATAAGACTAGAAACATGTAACATGACTGTGAGGTCAATCTGAAACAGAAGGTCTGCAATACATGTGAAAAAACCCGCTAAGAATTAATCTAAAAAAGTAACTCACTAGACCTACGTTCCCTGCTCAACTGTAAATAACGTCAAGAAATTTTGGGGTGCGGTAGTCTAGAACCCTGGTTTCCAATTATTTAGTATAACATCATTGTCTGTTGTGTGTAAGCAATGACACAAAGTATTTTAAAAGATTTTCAATTATCTCCAAATCATTTGGAATGTATCTGTCTGCATTTATGTGGGTTTTTTTTCTGTTATTTCAACTATAAGATCAATTGCTGTTTATTTAGTGAACATAAACAACTGAAACTGTCTCTGAAGGTTTCAATATTTGGAGTAAAATAGATGCAGTTTCCTTCTCTTTTTACCTCATTCAGTCGTATAGTGAACAATGGTAAGATGCAATTACTATCTGAATCATTTCTCACTTATACAGCCTTGCACCCTTGGATTTAACATTGACTTCATAGGAATTAGTTCAAAAATATGCTGATGCCCCAGATCTTTGGTACTTGCCAAAGATATCGCTTGAAAATACTGAATCAGACTCCAAATGTGCTGCTCATTGTATCTGAGATGAGAATTTGTCCTCTGGCAAATGCTTTGCTGAATGTCCTCTTCAATGCATTCCACATTCTGAATCCTCTAAATTTTATGAATGAATAATAAAATAATTACAGAATATTTACTCACAGAATGAACCAGAGCAAACACCTCCTGGTTGTGTCATCATCATCATCTTTCCCTCAGTCAGTAGATTCAACTTGCACTGTACTGGGATCTCAGTTTCTCGTTGGTGACACACTGGAGACAAGCTGCCTGCCTCCAGAACGCTCGGTGCAGGAGCACAGACCATTGCGTGTGATGCTGCAGGTACGTCAGGCAAGTGCTGTGTGGGAATCAGCTTTTGGGCCTTCCTGGGGAGTCAGTATAGGAGTCAGGGGAGAGGGGCTTTTTATGACTATCTAGTAGGAGAATCTCAAATCACTGCATCAAACCCTGTTTTGTTCTCTTACAGAACTGGTGTATCAACAGGCAGGAACATGGATGATGGAGTTAAGATGTCCAGGCAGGTGAGAACATGTAGCTTTAGCTCACCCAGAGCTGAGCATTCAGCCCAAGGATGTTTCTCCACAGCTTCCCTGTGCTGGTACCAAGCTTCTCACTGGCAAGTCAGTAACCATGCAGGCTGATCCAACACCACCAACCAGCTGCAGAGCCTGTGGTCCAGGGAGCAATGTTTAAGAGGTAGCTCTTTGGTGCCGATACTCTAAACAGCCTCTGCATACAGATAATATGGACAATATCCTGTGACCTGAGAGTACCCTGTGCTCTATACTGCTGCAGGGTCTGCACACCAGGAGAGACAGCACTAGAGCTGAGGCTCTGCAGTTATACTCATGACTTCTATGAAATCAGACCTCTGGATGAGGCATTGGAGCAAGGATTATCAATAACTTCCTAAACTATGCTGAGAAAGATACCTGCGGCTCTGTTTCCAGCACTGCTATAAAATGTGAGAAGCCTTGTTAAATCGAGTTTAATGACTAGGAATCTCAGGCTGACTCCTTCATCCAGCAGCTGTGAGTAATAATATGCACATGAACAGGTTTCACTGGCAGGATGTTAACTGACCTGGAGTTGGAAAATCATTTATTCTGAAGCTCTGAGCAGCTCCCTGTTGGAGCTGAATTATTTTCCACCTGGGGGAATTGTTTGGAGTTCCTGGTGTGTAGACAGGGTTTGAATTATCTCTTAATTAAGCTGTGTCATGTCCCATCTGAGCTTCAGATGCTAGTAGCACTCAACTTCAGATGCTAGTAGTTCTGCTTCTAATAGCACTGGCTCAAATCTCGTCAGTAATGGGTTAGTTTTATAGCATGGGAGAGTTTCCCAGTTCAGCTGGCTTGTTCCTACCAGTAAAAGCCGTGCAGAGCTGTACTCCAAAAACTACATGTAATATCCTCTTTGAAGATTTACTTCAGAACATCTTTTACCGTAAAAGTTCTTTTCACAAATACAAATGAGCCTAGTCTGAGACTTGTGGCACTAAACGAGGGGGAGATGAATTCCCGGGGTGGAGCTGGGGTGCCCGCATCCCCCCTGCGAGCTGCTTTGCCCCAGCACCTCCACGCAAGGGAAACCCCGACCCTGCGGGGCTCGGCACCGCAGGTCCGGCTCCGCTCGCCCCTTGCCCCTAATATCAGCCATAGGGACAGGTTTTATTTCCTCCCGACCCAGGTTGGGGAGAGCAGGAAGGGAGAAGGAGCCGAGGGGGTGGGGAGCGGAGCCTGGGCACCCCGGCTGGCGGGGAAAGGGAGATGCGCAGCGCTCATCCCTGCTCTTTGCTCCCCAAAATCGCTCCGGAAAACAACGGTTTCTTAAAATTGGTGCAGGGGAGGCAGTTGTCAAATTTCTGGGATGAAGAAAAAACAGACAAACAACAAAAACAAAACCCGCCAAAAACTAGTAGGAAGAGAGAGTGGTTCCCCGACTTGAAATTTGGGATCGCTCAGGGAGTGTAGGACCGGGCTACAAGCATCCCTTGGCCACCGGGCTAGAGGCTGAAGCCAGCTCGGGCTGCTCGAAGCGCTTGTCGACTTTTTCTTTGAAATTAAGAAAAAACATAATAAAGTAAGGATTAGAAAAGACCGACTTTGATACTTTGAAAGTAATCGGCGGGAAAGAGATTGAAAGATTATTTTTTAAAGTCGCGGAATTTGAATGAAAGCCAACGTATTAAATTAACATAAATCCAAAATATTAGACTCCCCGTCTGCGGAAACAGGAGAGGTCTCGGATTCTTTATGAGAAAAAAAAATAAAAATTTTTGTTGTTGTTATTGCACAACAACAATCGGCAAAACCAGTTGAGAAAATGCTAAGAAGCGAAATAAGAAGGGAAATACCCTCTCTCATACAAGAATATTATAGTTAATTTGCATGTAAGAAATATGCTCTCAGAGTAAACGAAACGAAAAAAGGATGATGCCAGATATCCCTCCAAACGGCTCATGAGGCGTTTTCCAGGGGAAACTCGTCTTACAAAAATTCAGGCAAGAATTCAGGGACGCGCCACTACGGAAAGCCGCCGTTTCCATAAAGTTTATTGATTGATTTAAAGTGTTTAGCAAACAAAGTGCTTTCTATATCATCTCTTGCTCATTACTCCCATACCTTATACATTAATTATAAAGTTAAAACTTCTTTTTTGTAACAACCAGAAATATACAGAAATGATTAACGTAAAAAAACGACCCCCGCGCCCCGCAGCCCCCGCGGCGGCAGCGGCTCGTCCCGCTCCGGGTCTCGCTGAAGAGTGACGTGTGTCAAAAGTAACCGTCGTCACCGTGAGGTCACGGGAGGGAGCGGCGCGTAGTTGCCTCGGCAATGGCGAGGGACAGGACCGATAGTTCTCTGTTTTACCCTGAGAGTCAAATGGGTACATAATCTTTTTTTTTTTTTTTTCAAAAGTCTTTTACGAGTGGCCAGACCAGAATAAAAACGAAGCCAAAAAAACAAACAAACAAACAAAAGAATAAATTAAATAATCAAACCCACATAGCAACGAGGGACGGTGAAAATAAAAATACAGGTAACGATGATTTACATCTAGTTGTATGTACACGAGGGAGGAAGGGAGGTTTTCCTTCTCCTCCTCCCTCAGCAGCGCAGTCCGGACACATCGCTTACAAAAAGGGTCGTAGCAAGGGTTGGGGCGGTCGGGGCGGAGGGCGGCAGGAGCCCCTGGCTGCCCCTTCCACCCCTTTCCCCTTGGTGTGGCTGCCAGGGGGGTGTTGGTTCCACCTTTGGGGGGTATGTAGGGGAGGAAGCCGCTCTGCAACCGGTCCTCAAGCGCCCTGAGGCGCGGCGGGATGGGGACGGAGGGTGAGAAGGAGGAAGGGTCGTCGGGCTTATAGGTGCGGGGTGTAGAAAGCCGGAGCGCCGTAAGTCTGGGAGCCCAGGACGAAGGGCGAGAGGACGGCGGGGCTGGGCAGGAAGGGCAGCTGGGCAGCGCAGACCAGCCCTCCCGCGGGGTGTCCGGCGTAGCTGCCGGGCCCGTGCATGGAGAGCGGGTTGCCCATGGGCGGCGAGTGGCTGAGGGGGCTGAGCCCTCCCGGCAGAGCCCCGCCACCCAGCCCGCCCCCCGCTCCACC
>VYZX01018417.1:119956-137456 GCA_013401335.1 Brachypteracias leptosomus
GGGGTGTTGCTTTTGAGGACGGGATCTGATGCCCTGGTTTTGCAGGGGCAGGGCAGGGCAGGGCAGGGAGGACTCCGCAGAGAGTCCCGCCGGTGCCCGGGCATCCTTCGCCCTGCGAGGGCACCGAGGGGACGCTGTTCTCTCCAGACCGCAGAGTCGAGGCCTCTCAGGGGCGTGCTGGGGGTCGGAGGGGAGGTCCTGCTCGCTCCCACGGATACAGGCGGCTTTCCGCCTCGAACTTAATTAGGTAATACCGAATTTCAAATTAGATTTCATCAAAATCCGTATTAACGAACGATCATGATCTTTTTTTTTTTCTTAGTATGGTTGGGTTTATTTTTTGACTGTTCACCATTCGCCCCACTCTCTGTCCCTGGGGGGTGTGGAGCTCCGGGTAATTAAGGCCATTTATCGCCTCGGTAAAACAATTTAGCAGCCCTCACTGCGTCGCGAAGGTCACTCCGGTGGCTGCACCAGGCGCGGAGCCTCCGCGTCCCTCCGCGCACAGCGGGGTCCCGCCGACGCGGGGCTTTCCGCAGCTGCATCTGCCGGGCTGGGGGGGCCGGGAGGTGCCTTGGGCTTCTCGCCTTCACCTTTTAGTTTCCAGATACAATCGGGCTCTAAAACTCATCTCATCCTGCTCTGAGCGGGTTCCTCTCGTAATATTATTGTTGTTGTTGTTATTATTATTATTATTATTATTATTATTATTATTATTATTATTATTATTATTATTATTATTTTCCTAGGTCAGCCCCTGCCTCGCACATGGTTTTTGGTCTCATCCTGATTTTTGCGCCCCTCTAATGTCTCTCCGAGCAGGGCAGAGCTGGGGACCGGGCACAGGAGGTCACCTCGGCGTGACCGGCTCTCCCCGGGGAGATGGGGATAACCCCCCCTCCGAGTCAAAATCAGGGAATTAATTAACTCTAGCCGCGAAAGCAAATGATTTAGGAAAAAAAAAAAAAAGAGAGAGAGATTCTGAAGCAGATCTCGCCCTCTATCAATGCAGTGTCAGGTCCTCATAGTAGAAGATTTAAAAGCCCTGGGGATTCCAGGTTAGGGTAGTAATGAGCTTAATTGAGGTTAATGCTTCCTGCACAGCTCCTTGATTATTAAATTAATATTATCACACACATGAATCATAATTAGAAGTTTAAATAATGCTCTAGGGGAATCCTCAGAGGATCTATTAAACAGTTCTCTTCCCTCTCGCCGGCTCCCTCCCAGCTCCCCGGCAGCCAGAGGGCAGCCCCGGGACAGTTGGGGGTGGGTGCTAGGGGTGGGGGGGACGCGACACAGGACGGAGGGAGAGATGCTCCCGGGGTGTCAGCTTGGGGAGGGGACAGGGGGGACAGGAGCAGAGGCACCCACGGTCCCTCGTCGCCCTTCAAGCTCGGCAGATCCTCGTTTAAACAGCCGCTCCCCCCCGCCTCTTAATTTGGGCTCTTATCTCCCAGCACCCTGGAGTTTATACAAAATACTAATAAAGTGCCTTGTTGCCGCTTATCGTGGTCAGGATCGCCTATGCAGGGGCTTTTTCACACACTCCGCGGAAGCCGATCCGTTTTGCTGGCAGGAGTCTGTAGACGCTCCGCCGAGGAGCATCCCCGGCCGCCTGCCGGGATGCAGGGCAAGGCAGGGGAGGGGGAAAGGAAGGGGGCGGAAAGACATCCCCCCCACTCCTCTTCTCCCCGGATACCAACCCTCAGCTCCCCGGCCCCCGGCACTGTCGAGACACGCGTGGAAAGCCGTTTTGGGGTGGTGGGTTAGGCCTGGCTGGGGAAGCAGAGCAACTACCCCTTCCTTCTGCCCCCCGTTTCCCGAGCCGGGGCACTGCACCGACAGCATCACCGGCCCGTCCGCAGGGCACCGGGGACACACGCGTGCCTCGGGGACAAGCGGCTCATTTATTTTACTACCATTATTATTACTACTACTGCTCTTATCATTATTTCTAACGAAGGGTTGAAAGAGGGGTGGAAGCGGTGGTGGAGGGGGCACACACAGCCCCTCTGCATTGCTGGGGCTGCACGTGTAAAAGAATAAAATAAAATAAAAGAGAAATCAGATGGCCGGCACACAGGCAGCTCCCGCTTGCTCTCTCTTTCCCTTTCTATTTATTTTCCTCTCTGTTGCTGAAACATATTGAAGGGGGAGAAAAAGGAAACATTAAGATCAACTGTGAGCCTTGCCGACGGTTTAACGATTTCAAATGAGCTCTGACTCTGGTGAAAATCTGACAATTACCCATCAGGATGGCAGATGATGGTTAAAATTACCAGAAATCAATATTCTCACCGGGTGTCCCAGCCTGATAAGAGAGACCAAGACAATGTTGACTATTAAAGTCGACAGCTTGAGATATTACACTATTAGTTATGCTATTTTTAATAATCTATAATATTTGGGCTATAATTAATTAATTATACGGGTCAGATAATATCTGGGGCTGGAATGAGGTCTGAAGGGTCTATTAAGGTTGGTAATGAGAAAGGAGAAATCTAATCTAAGGACGAGGAGCCGTGAAGGAACAAATATACAACAGACTTCAGATAGAGCGAGAGGGAAGGAGAAGGGCTATTGCAGACTCAGTGCACACACCTCTGCTCGTCTCATCTCCCAGGCAGAGGGGCTGCCCGCGATAGCATCTCACCCCGCCCCTTTATGCGGGTACCCATCGCTTGTGGCAAAGGCCTGGCTCTCACTGAGATGCTGTGGTCCCCGGGAAGCTAGTGAAGGAAAAAAGGATTGGAACTGTATTAAGGAATTAATAATTAAAAAAAAAAAAAAATCCCAAATAAACCCCAATAAGTCATCAATGTCTGTTCAACCCCTGGCCTCAGCCACAAATTTCTATTATTGGGATGTGGGGACTCTTGAGGCAGTCATGAAGTTCAACCCTCCCTCCAAATCCTGCTAAGCCCCTCCTCGCAGGTGCAGTTTCTGACATTGGCTGTGGCATCTGAACAGCCTTGGCAGCACCCTGGGTTGTGCAGCCATTTAAGATGTATGCCTACACCCATGCACTAATGGCACATGCATGTGAGCGTAAATACCACTGTCTATGGATACATTATATATGGGCACTTCTTTCTGTAGATACATTTATATAAGGAATGTACAGAAAATACACAAATGTGAAAGAATAAAAACTAACTGCATTGTAATGCACATATGTAAATACATCTATTTATCTATCTTAAAGTGTTTATGTTCGGTTCATGCATCAGCCACATAAAATGGCTTTATTCACTTCTCTGCAAATGAACTTCAAGTCAGGCCCTGTGAATTATAAACCCTCTTCTTGCTCAGCGTTACTAACCAATATTCTAGGTGTGACACTCAGGGCTTTACCTATTTTACATCGATTATAAACATTGTTCCTTCTACTGCTACAATAATCCTTTTTCTAGGGGTGTATTATTTATCATATTAGTTCTACCCTTATTAGTTACAGGAGGGTGTGTTGAACAACATCCTTTTGTGCAGAGTGATGAAAACCACATTTTCTAGTTATGCTTAGATTAGCCGGGGTATTAATCCTTTCTTTTCCCAAGTAACATCTTAATTCCATCATTTTCGATAGGCCTCTCCTGGTCACACTTTTCTCAGTGCTCTACTTATAAGACAGTCCTTGTCCAGATCAGGAAACCATGGGACTATTTAAAAAATGCTTGCAAAGGCAAAGATCCTTCTGGGGTGGGAAACTCTTTGTTATAGCTCAATAGGATTCAGTCCTTCCCCAACCATTCTCTGTTGTTAATCGAGACCCAAAGCAGAGTCTGCAGAAGATGCCAGCAATAGGCTGATGTTACCCTGTCCTATGTCCCCTTTGCACCCAACATAGATATTTTCTTCTTCTTCTTCCCCAGCCAGTGCCATTAGTAAGGCGATGAGGAGCTGATTGAAGGCAAACCTGAGAAGTTGCTAGATGGACACGGGAGACGCAACTTCTGCAGGCGCTGCTCATAGCACCTCCTCTGTCAAGGATAACCCAAGAGCAAATGAAGGTCCTTTTCCCACCAGCCAAGAAAGAAGGGACAAAAAGAGATTTTTCTGTTTCATTCTTTGTTTTTATACGTAAAGGAGTAAATTAACAAGAAGATCTAAATGATTTACTCTTTATATTTAGACAAGAGGTTAACAATACTGCCAGGACTTAGGAGTTGTGATGGGTTAGTGAAAATGTCTCCAACTCTTGTTGATTGTATGATTTTCAAATGCTGGCAGAGCTCGGGAACCATAAGTGTGTGGGGGATGGTCAGAGGGAAGCAGAATTGAGCCTCAAAGTTTTTCAGTTCTGGAGCAAAGCCAGCAGCCAAAACCACCAGCCCAATTAGCTTAATTGTTCAGTAGAATAAACCTGGTGAACTCAATGAAGATTTCCACATCTCTAATTTGCCCATATTGACAGGCTGCTCCTGGCTGCTTATGTTGCCGATACTCCGAGCTACAGAAAACAGTGCCAAGGTGTCACATCCCAGTTTTTGAACCCAACCAACTTCTGCTGTTTCACAGACTTCTGTCCTTCACTGCAGAACTCCACCAAAGTCCCTGCAACGCTATTTGGGATGAGTTTGATTTGGAGGGGACAGAGCAGTTATGAATCACTCTTGTCAAAGACAGTCTCAAATAGGTGAGCAATACTCCTCTATCATGATTTTATTACTAAAGCATTTAGAAATGAAGGTGATAGAGATGTGAGACACACTGAGAATAAAAAGATTATCCTTTTAGATCTAATCTAGAGAGTTAAGTCAAAGGGGCAGCTCTACAAACCGGCACAAATTAGGCTAGTTCCTTAAGCTGATTTGCACCAGGAGGGATCTAGGGCAAAGTTACCTGATGCTTTATTGCAAGACTTGGTTGGTACTTGAAATCCCAGTCTTGTCAGCACAGAGAAACTTCCTGCATATTCAAGTAAGCGTATTGAAGGCACTGCCCAATGTGCTTTCGTAACTAGGTTGGAGTGTTTCAAGGCATGCCTGGCATGCAGTTACTCCTCTCCTGAGATGTGGTAATTTCACTATTTGATTCCAGACTGGGAAGGAGGGAAGGTAATTTTTTAGGCTGCCTAAATACAGATTGAAAGTGTGTCCTCCTATTTATAGCCAAAGTGGGTATACTAGAGCATTTTGCAACCATTTTCTGTGCACTTAGAATAGATGCAAAAAAATGCATCAGGCAAGAAGCAACAGAAATGCTGAATGCCTCAGTGCTAGAGAGAAATGTTTCTTAATTTAGGCATTTGGAAGCCGAATCCAAGCCAGGACTCCCATTTTAGCTATATATTCAACAGGAAAATTTACACTGGAACTCTCAGCCAGGCATCTTGGATTCTGGATCAGATTGATTTATAATTTCAGAATTATTTAAATTAACAACTGGAATATTCATCAAGTTGATTGATTGCTGCAAAAGATCCAAGCACTGTAGGCTGATGTGTATTTGCAGGGAAATCCGTGGGGCACCTGACCTGTGATAAGTGCATGGCCAATTCAACAGGACAAAAGGCTTGTGAACTCCATCAGCCAGGAATCTTAAATGTGAAGGAGAACATCATGAAATGTGGTAAGTCAGTGGCTGATAATACTGTGACATTTGGAAGAACATCCTTTTTTGGTATCAGTGGAACATCAGCTTGTGAAGACTAGGGAAAACTAGGGAAAAGATTTGCAAATAAGACACAAAAGTAACTGAGCTTGAAGTCCAAAGTAGCAAAAAATCCTGTCCCTACATATAAAAAAGAATAGTTAGAAGGATAATATTTTTTGTCATTTGTAGTGAATTATCAATACCCAGAACATTAAAAATCCGTGTCAGCCAGTATAATAATTGCAGTAACAGAAATAACAAACAAAACTACACCCACAGTTATTTATAACTGAAGGGTGCTCGACTTTGCTTTGGAAATAATATCATTCTGTAAATGATACCATTCTTTCCCAAGCAGAGCTGTGTGTCAAACCTGGAGCCCTTGATCAAGTTTAACATTTGTCCATAGGAAGCAGCATTTACTCATGTGTTTTTATCATTGGATGATGTGAATTTAAGAACAGCTGTATATATAATATGGCTTTGATAAGCAATACAATAAATTGAAGGAGAAAAAGTCATATAGATATATAAGTTTGTCTGTAACAATGGTTCTTTCTTGTAAACGTTGTGACTTTTTCTGGCTGTTGAAGCAACTGCAGATACAGGCAACAAGAGTCATCTGTACCTGTTGTTGAACCAGAAATGGGAAAAAAGCTCCCAGCTGCTGGATTCTAGTTATTATTTCTGTTGATAAACTTTGCTTGAAAAATAGATCAGAATGGTTACGAAACGTAGATGAAGGTGGGAAAGATTCCCTGAATTACAAGTTTCATCTTTTAATTCTGCCATCCAAAAGTCAATTGTCTTTGTTAGTTGTCTGGACTGGCACCTTAATTGTTGCATAGAAGAAAATGTTTCTATGGGACATTTCTTTCCACCTGTCTTGGATGGCTTAGGATCTAAGGCGCATGGAAAAATCATGTATATAACAAGCACTATTCCTTCTGCCTTTTCAGGCAGAGAAACCAGTCTAGGTTCCTGGTTACAGCTTTGCTGTTTAACCATAGAAATGTGCATATTGACTTCCCAAGTATTTTTGAAGACTGAGCAAAGGACAGAACCCTTGCTGAAACTGGTGGTCTGACATTTTCTTTTTGCCTTAAATCTGCTTTTATTTCCAAACTGCAATACTAGGATGGTGGGTTTGCATCAGATACTTGTGCCTCTTAGTTCATCCATCAATTGAGTCCTATGCCCTGAGTCTAAGGCTCATTGAAACTGGGGAGAATCTTGGTGTTATTGGACACTGGCTCAATCCCAAAAACTGTTTCAGTCACATCTTCATTTCTTTTTTAAGAGAAACAGTTGCTTTAAAGCTGATGACACATGTATCTTTATTAGACTGACCCAGTTATCAGTACAGGCTCACTGTATGCAAACCCCCTTGGGTTGCCAAACACAATCCGTTTGATGGACGTCAGGTCCATTTCTTTGCGTGATCATTCTTCCAGCAGTCAATACTGAGGTTTTTTAAGCTATTGACCAGACAGCTATTGGATGAGGCAGGGCCGCATGACCTACTGACCTAAAATACTGTAGCAAAAGTGGTGAAGATATGAAATCAATAACTTTATTGAAACAAATATCTGAGGCGACACGTTCTACAGAAGGATTAAATGAGGGGGGTTGTTGTGGAAATGAGTCAAATTCTACATGGCTTATTCATGTAACAACCCAGGCAGGATAATTGGAATTCATGTGTGAGCGAGAGAAGCAGAGGAACAACATTAGGTCCAGTGTCAGAGTGTGCTGGGCTCAATGAGACTGAGAGGTCCAACTGAGGAACGTGCACAGAGTTCTAAGGATGTATCTGCTGGAATATGCCGGAGATGTGACTCCTCTGACTTCTCCAACCTCCCGCTTCTCTGCTCATCCTCAAATGACTCTATCAGCTCTACCGAGGGGCTGCTCTGGGATGACTTTCAAGTCAAATTGTGGATCATCTGTTTCCACTGCTGACTTCAAAGGGGGTTGTGGGTGCTCAGTGACACACAAGTTCTGGCAGGCCCCAGGAGATTATATGTGCATAAATATACTTTGTGTGAGCATAGACTGGTCTTTCATTTGAAACTCTTTGCGTGGCTTTGCAAGGATGGAGGAACAATGGTAAACCCATACCCCGTACATAGGCACATGCTATATTTATTTTGTTAGTGTTTCAGATTTAATGGGTATTTTAAACTAATTAGCATAGCCTCATCATAGCTTACCACAAACTCAGTGATTATGGTGTTTCCACAGTTTTACTTTTCATCCTTGGCTTGTTTTTCCTTAATGCTTGAGTAAAACCTCAGCCCTTTAGGTGAATCCAAGCATTTCTCATAGCAGAAAATGTTGTCATCAGCACCAGCTAGTATGTAAAATCCTGCCACCATTTACCATGGAACCACAAGAAAAAGAATATAATAAAATAAGCTATTTTACTTTCCCAAAAATAACATTTTTGTTTGATTGTGAAACAAAGAGGGAAGAAAGAGTGAAGAAAAGCTCAATAAACAGCCATTTTATTACTGTTACTAGAAATAAAATAAGGATAAGGGAGACTTGGCCACTGTTTTATTGTAGCCGTGAATTCACTTCTTTTATTTAAGTGTCTGTCACATTAGTAGAAAAATACAGATCGTTCCAAAGTGTGTGCACTGGCAATGTCTATGCCCATTTTTCATTTTAAATAACTTTCAGCTCTTCTTTCCTTTCCAGAGTTGGAGGTGGCAGACTGGTGTAGATAGGTGTGCAAAACGAAAGCAGCATCTTTTGGTGGACTCTAGGTCAGAATTTTGCACAAGTATCTGGCTATGGCTTTGCTCAGTTCACACCGTAATACATTTTCAGTTTAATTGAAAGAATTAAAATGAAAAGAATTGGCTTGAATATATGCACTTTATTTAATACTGCCACATTATGTTAAACTTAATAGCAAATGAAATTATTCCCATATCACTTCTCACTGTAGAAAGTGTGTTTTGTGAACTGAAATGAATTAACTATGAAGTCACTTTGCATCAGTGTTTTTGTATGTCAAACATTTTTCTCTATACTACCATGCTGAAAGTCATTCCTAGTAGACATATGCAAGTTTAACTGCATTAATTAAGGACTGAAGCAACTTTAAAATAGGCTTGTAAAATATTTTGTTTATGATAAATATGATGTTTACACTATAAACAATAATAAGCTTTTATATAGTACAAGTATTTGGGAGATGAACTTGAAAAAGGCTTTCTAGTGGTAGAAGACATGCAGGAATTAGGATAGAAATGAACTCAATAATGAAATTCAAACAGGAGTTAGATACCTCCAAAGTATGGGGCATGTTTCCTGCTCACATACAACATCTCTGTAGCACTCACCAGTAAATTAACCTGTAATGTCCCTCTGCATTTTAAATAATACCAGGTGAGACCAACCCTTCTTGCTTTCTGTGAAATCAATTGGGCTGCTTACAGAGCAGAACACTACTGACTGTGAGGAGAAGAAACAGAATATGGCAAAAATGGACTTCAAAGTTATAATGGCAAGAAAGAGCATCGGTGATATTATAGGAGCAACTACACCTATAATGAAGCATGAGGGAGGGAACATGCACCTGTGGTATTTATTTGTCTATATAAACACCTGCCTTCATGAGCTACATTTTACTGTAGCTTCTTCAGAGCTTGAATGTGAGCTAGTGTATTTTTTAGCATGCTTTATATCTTTCCATATTCTCTATATCTATGTGGAAATATCCCCATATGTCCCTTCACCCTGAGTTCAATAGTAACAGGGAGAATAATAATCATCAGCTCTGGGTTTCTCAATTGGTTCTGCCTATGATATTTCTTTGGATTTATGGATTATATTTCTTTGAAGTCACAAAAAAAAGCTATGTTCTGGTATTACAAACACAAGTTTTCTACAAGGTAGTCACCAGCTCTCAGTCACAGCTCACTATTTGGAGAAATTAGTCCTCTGTTAATTCAAAGTCACATAAGCAAGACAGAGTTATTAGACTGTCTTCTTTTTTAGGCTTTATCAAAGCCTCTCTCTGAGACTGGCATCTGAGTTCTGCCTTGAAATAGCAGTTTCTTCCAAGGGTTACCAACCCTTCTAACTTGAATTCTTTTGGCCTCAGTTCCAGCCAGCGGCTTGGGTTTTGTTTTTCTTTGTTAAAGTAAACATCTTTAGCACCCAACTTCCTTCAACTTTACCTACTCACCACATCTTATGCAACTACCTGACTGTCCTTAGAGAAGTAGTCTTTGTCACTTTTCTCCTTCTTCCAAAGCCAGTGAAAGCAAATGGCACTCATGCCATTTCTAAAAGATAAACAAACTAAGGTTTTTTAGTTCAAGGAAGGAGAAAGGATTCCATAGATGAGGACCTTCCCCAGAAAATGGCCTGTTGGTATCCTCGTTTACTCATGGCTCTGCTAACTGTATCTGAAGCAATACAGCATGGGGAAAGTGTACACACTGCCAAAGTCATTGGGCATTCTGCATTCAGGGACTCCTGGATGCACAAGCCACTTGCATTCCAAGTGGTCTGTTCTTACAGGGGGAAATACTCCATAGCTCTGCTTTCATGACGTATTTTAGATAGCATTATTGTTTCTGTAGACTGTCTGGGTATTTTCTGTAGTTGACAACAGAAACCCTAAGGCTTTAGTATTGTATAATAATGGGGATATGGCATGGCATAGATGATTTATGCACACACATATATATATACACACATATACTTTTTTTTTTCAAAGTCTTTCTGTGACAATATGATGTTCTTAATGTACATTTGTAACTTTTTTGTGTCTTTGAGCCCTGATTTGTAGCCCTGCTCTTTGCCTTGCCCTCATTGTAGTTGCTGACAGACTTTAGTTCAGAAGTTGGGGCTCAGGCTGCTTGTGGGAAATCCTCACAGGGATTGAACTTTGTAGAAAGGCTATCTGAATTAAATTATTTATAATGAGCATGCATGGCAATTGAAGCTGTGTAATGCTAGCCACTGGCTGGGTGTGTGAAATGAATACATTATACTCAAATAAGGGGAAGAAGTCATAATGTTTGTGCAGCATGCACTGTTTGCCAATCCATGGTATTTACATTCTCTACCTCTTTCACTTAAATGTTTATACCTTAACAGATATTTTCTCAAGATTGAGAGACCACCTGATATAATAGCAGGTAATCTGTACTGAACCCAAGCATCAACTGATTACCAGGCTTGCTTGAATTACTATATGCTATTACAGTATTTTAGGAACCTGTAATATCCACCATTACTTTCTCTTGTGAGAGTCCTTAGACTGACTTGCCGTTGCCATTTTTCCCTCTTTGGCAAATAAATATTGCAGTGTATCCGATACAATCAGCAGAGTGTAACCAGACTGTATGAGTTTTTAGCACAGATAATTAAAGCCCAATGTTCTCCACTGTAACAATTACAAGTACTTGAGAAAACAATGACAAGGTCATCCTGAGAATGCTGCCATCAGTCGGGGAATTCGCTGCCTTAATAAAACAATAACCCACTTGTTTAGAAACTAACGTACAAAGGAAGCGACAACAAAATTGTTTCCTTGGACATATGTTCCCTTAACCACATAAATGTGGAGCAATAGCACATATAGTATGTTTCGCTAATTAAGACCAATTTCTCCTATCTGCCCCAGGTACCTTGAGTTGTGACTAAATTTATGTTGGAATAGAAAAGGCTGCTTGAATTATGTGGGCATAGATGGGGGAGCCTCTATTTTCCCTTGGGAGTGATGTGATGGCACGTGTGCTGTGTGGGCTCTATAGCAGCCCTGACCTGAAGTGGTGCACGCTGTACTGCCCCAGCAGGACCCACAGCAGATATGATTGCACTCTTGAGTATATACAGATGTGACTCAGTTGTCCAACATCACCTACAACCACATAGTTGCACACAAATTGATGCTTAGGCATGGATCTGGTTTGGAAAGGGAGGATTTTGAGCTTATTCAGTGTCACAGCCTGGGCCCGAGATCTGCCTTTCCATAATCTGAATGGACAGTGGTTACTGAAACATGCTTGAGGGGTCCTATCACAGGGACTTGTGTCCTAGACTTGTCATTTTCTTCACTCAATGTGGACACTTCAGCTGCATCTCTCCTGTCCTTGAAGCTAACTTCCTGGGCTGTCCCTAGTGCCTGGGTCTCTGCTTGAAGGATGCTTCACAGAGGGGAAGGAAGAGTGCTCAGCCCCTACCCTGCCTTCCAGGTGTGCCCTCATGAAATCTGAATTTCCTCATTCTTTGGAATGACCTCAGGGGTACAGAGCACACAAGGCTCTATGTATTACACTATTGCACTACATGCAGCACCCTTGCACTTGGTGCATGAAGGGCTTCTTCAAAACCTCTGCCCATGTCCAAGGCAAGGAATGGGGCTCATCAACAGAGAGCCACCTGGAGCAGTGCATTCTCAGCTCCATGCCCAAAGTCCACTGGGCCCACTGGTCTTCCCAAGGAAGCTGTTCTCCTGCCAGGAGCAACAAAAAGCTGTGTCAGACCTCATGAGGAGAGCAGCAAGTCATAGCTCTCCTGGCCAAAACTAGGATGGTTGTATATTGGTGGTGTATCATCACACTATTTTATTTCCTGATTTGGACTTCTTTGCTTCATTCATTCATGTACTGCCCTAATCCTCTGGCTGAAATGAGAACTGCTTGGTCTGTGATCTGTGAGCTGTGTGGTAAAGACAGGTTTTGTGTTGGGTAGAGAGTGGTGTGGATGACTGCTAGCCCTGAGATTCAGCCTTGAAGCCAGATCCCGTCTCTCCTGTGCTGTGAGAGTCAGACGCTCAGCTTACACTTGCCTACAACTCTGCTTTTCACTTTGCAGTCTCAACACGACTCCCATTCTCATTGGTTCTCCCTTGCTCTGTAGCAGCATCGGGATGAGGTTCTGAAGTCTGTAGTAGAGCCTGGCAGGACTGGAGTAGACACACTGTGTTTGCTCAATAGCTCTTGATGAAATTCATGGAGCAGAGCAAGTCTGTCCTGGCTATCTGTTCCCCAGCACAGCCACTGCAGAAAGAGACAAACCGGGCATGTAGCATGTCCTTTTGCACACCTGCATCTAGGTGTCATGATGCAGGGCAGACATGGAGAGAAGTGACTCTGAGTCCTTGTTTACAATTAGGTTTAGTTTATAATCTACAGGCTGTGTAGTCATGACATGTTTTAAACAACAAGAATTTGAATTGAAATAGCATCTCTCATCTGAGCATCTCAAGTTCTCTATAAAGTTAAGGGCCAGATCCCAAAGGATCAGAAATAGCTCTATGCACCATAATGGAGCTTGACTAGAATAAATTAGTGGAGTATCTGAACAGGCAGCATGGGTTTCAGTGCTTACACAGGCAATATTTCTACCATGAAGCCATCAAGGTCCTAACTCTTAACTATATTTAAGTACCTGAGTCTCAAAGGGAGTTTGCCACCCATAAATTAATTAGATACCTTTAGATTTAGTCTTAAAGAGTCTTTTCTGTTCAAGAACTGCAGAAGGTCCTATAAGTGAAGCTTGAAAAAGCAGCTGAGTACCATGATTTCCAGCTGGGAGTAGACTGATGCATGGGCTAATGGATATGTTGAAGGGCAAATATATCACAAGTAAGGGAAACATCAAATTTCAAACATGATGTAGGCTGCTGACTGCCACAGAACTGTTCTTCAGAACAGTATCAACATGAGCTGCAGAGCAGGTCAGCAGGTGAGGCAGGGATTGAGTTCAGCTTCCCGGTTACCCAGCACCAAATCCATTTTAGTAGCACATTGTCAAGGCTTAGGGTCAGTCCACCAGACCTACAACAGACGCTCTCTGGTAACCCCTCTTCCCCCCCCCAGTTAGAGAAAGAGAAAGAGGGTAAGGAAGGTAAGAGAGAGAGACTTATGGCCCCTTCCAAAATGGGAGAGGAAGGGAATGAGAGAGCGACTTCCAGATTAGAAAAGAAAACTAAAACAGCTTTAATGAAGATAATAATAGAAGGGAATATGTACAAATATATACAAAACCAGTATTGAATCCAACCTTCCCCTGATGGCAACTACGCCACCGTCACCACTGAGGCTGTGGAGCAGGCACTGGCAAAGTCCTAGACTGGGCTCAGCAGCTGATGGGAACTGGGTTCAGGAACACACAAATCGGGATCGAAGGCAGGGCTGAGAAGGCAGAAGGCCGAAGGGAAGGGACCACTGAAGGGAAAAGGCCTGAATGTCCTAAAGAGAGTATACTGAAGGGAAGGCCCAAGGATCAAGACCCTCATGATCCCTCAGCTTTATACTGAATATGACATATATGGGATGAACACCTCATTGGCCAGTTTAGGGTCACCTGTCCTGGCCACTCCTCCCCTCAGGTGCAGCCTTTCACTTTGCACCCCTGATGTGGCACAGAAGGTCTAGCAGTGACCTTGGTCTGCACACACCAACCCCTGGTAGTAACTTTAAACGTCAGGTGTTATCACTGCTGGAGGCAGACACTGTCTGTGAAAACATGCTGTGAGCTTCAGAAAGTGCAGTTAGTTAGCAGAGACTCACAAAAAGTAAAATCACTGAACAGAACTGGTTTGGTTCCAACTCAAACCAGGACACACATGCACCTCCTTTTTTGTACTAGGTAGCTGGAAATGTTATGAAGAAAAGCCATGCAGAAGGTGGGACTCCCAATGTGTGTTAATCAGTTAATAATACACAGGTACCACCTTCACTTCCCACCTTTTAGCCTTGATCTCACATAGAAATGGAGAATTTTCTCATTGACTTCCTTATGATGGGTCAGGTAGAGGGTCTGCTGTTAGAAAACCTTGTGTACAAACTTAAAATTTCCACTATCTGACTAAAGGCTAAAAATTAGAAAAAGCAATTGTGAAAGGAAAGCCTGGTTTCTTTTATGTAATCACTGTAGAATTAATAGATGTCTGTAATTTGTTTTTATTCATGTAATTATAAACTGATGTCTCAGAGACTGAAAGCTGCTTTTATGTTATATACAACTAACTACAAAGGTAATTTTGCAGTCTTCTGTCTTTAATCATTTACATTTATACTCATTACTGCATAAACATGGCAGAACTGAAGTGCAGAACTGTATTTCTAAGGCAACAGTAATTTTTTCAGACACTAATTAAGCCTACTAAAAGTATGGGATCTGCTCATGTTCTCATTCACAGAATAAAGACATCAAAGCAGACAATTCGACATGTTGGATAGGAGATTTTGCGTGTGTGTGTGCAGTTTTATGTCATACTCATTTGTAAATATCTTCTTGAACTCCTCAAGGCCAAATTGTATGAGACTTCCTCAGGACTGGACATGGGAAAATTGAAGAGGTGCACAGAGAGCCATGGTTGTAGTGATAGTTCTTCTATGTAGAAGGCTTTGGCTTTACAAGGTCTCCTCAGCCCCACAGATGCTTTGAGACCTGTATTTGTTCTAGTGGCTCCTACCTCACCATATGCTTCCTAGCTGTGTGAGAATCCTTTCCCCCAAGGAAGCCACCATAGAGTTCAGAAAGGGTTTTCACTCTCCTTTTGAGGAGCCATGAAGCAGCCAAGAGCTGCTGACTCACAAGTCAGAAACACAGGCTTGCACTACACAGCAAGGGTGGCTGTAGGTACCAAAGCTATTTCCAGAGGCTCTCCCATCCCTGGAAATCTGGAATGTCACTAATAGCCCACTGTTATTTTTTGTCAAACCACTGAACTACTGACTGTATCTATATTTAGTGGTGGTGTAACTTAAATCAAAGCCCTGACATTATTAACAGCAGCATGGACATTTAATTGGATTTATGAATCACATTCCAGGCCAGCCCCTCTTCTCAGTTATACCTGGGCAGCTCTGCTAGGATAGATGGGCTTCTGTTCTGGCTCTCAGAGCTGAGTTTGGCCCAATGTATGTCCAAATGGTGACTTTCTATTAAGTTCTGAGCAAACTCAGATTTTTAAAAAGCATTGTCAATTTTAGGGGACAGTAGTGGACACTGACCTGTGGACTAGAACTGTGTATCCGAAATGTAGGCTTATAGGATCATAGGATAATTCAGGTTAGAAGGGATCTTGAGGAGGTCTCTGGTTCAACCTCCTGCTCAAAGCAGGGTCATATCTGAGGTCAGATCAGGTTTGCTCATGGTTTTGTCCAGTCTTGCTTTGAAAACTTCCAAGGATGGAGTCTGTACATCTTCCCTGGGTAACTGTTCCCCTTCTTGATTGTCCCTGTGAAGAATCTCCTGCTTGTTTTCAGTCTGTCTTGTCTCAGCTTGTGCCTATTTTCTCTTGTCCTACCCCCATGAAACTCTATGAAACATCTGGTGTCACCCTTCTGATGACCTCCACATAGGTACTAGAAAGCCTATAATTCACACCAATTCCAAAGGACAGCTGGGGATCTCATCTAGGTTCCCTTTCCCATGAAAAGTTGGACTTGGACCAGATGATCTTTCAAGGTCCCTTCCAACCTGGTCTGTTCTATGATTCATGCCTGATGCCCACTGCTGGCTGTACCTGCTCTGGGGCACTTTGGTATACACTGCATCTCACTACCTGTGTATGTGGTTGCAGAAATCTAACAGTCATTAACACATTTATTTTCTCTTGTAAGCTCTTTCAGTCTAGCAGGTGCACCTGTCCTTTAATGTACTTGTTCCTTCTCCAGTTCAGAGTGGTTCCTCTCCAAGAGTCCTGTTGAAGGTCAGGCAGAACTACTATGGATGTGGAGAGCTGTTTCCAAGTGGGAGTATGAAACTCCATAAGGGATATTTCCAGGTCCCTTTAAGACCTTTTTTAGGTATTTTGGGGCTAATCTAAGTGCCCTAAATGCATGAAACTCTTGAAGACTTTGACTTGATCTTCCCTGGTTGAAGCTGAAGTGAGAACTTGGGGGTGAATGTCTCAGCTCAGCAAAGTCTTTAAGATGCTCTAAAATTCTTTGCAGACTAGGGACAGGCTGAAGTATCCATTTTAAGCCCAAACCTGTATTTAAACAGTTTACTAATGTGTGCTTTCAGCCCATGGACTCAGTATACAGGCTGCATTGTAGTGTGTGTTTTTCCCCATGTTATATGATAAGTATACATGTAAGTATATACATATAAGTAAATATATATATATAAGAAAAAAAGAAAAAAATACTGCTTTAAAAATTTAGGCCATTGTTGTTAGAATTAAACCATATTGTAGGAGGTTTGCTGTTGTAAAAGTGTCAACTCTATACGTAGATAAGAACATCAATCCATTAATGACATCTCCTCTGGCAAATATAACAAGAATTTCCTACTATCTTGGAAATTAGTGATCTTCTTAGCCTGAGATTCAGTTATGCTGACCTCTCTGTCATAACCCTGCCTATATTTCCAAAGTGTATGTTTTTCCCTGTCACAGAAGAAATCAGTAGCAACAGAGATAGAACCAGTTTTCCACAATTCAGTTAAAAAAAAAAGAAGAAAAAAAAGAGATTCTTCTATTATTGTGACAGAACAGATGTTATATAGAAAGGATTGCTTACAGATACATTGTAAGTTAATCACATCTTCTCTAAAGTATATTGAAAAATTCTCGTTAATGTCTGAAATGAAATACTTATGATTACAGGAAATTAAATTACTTACAACATTTTTTTTGCAGCCTCATTCTCAACACATACTCTTTTTTGCACACACATACACACGCATAATTATTGTTAATTAAGACTGTCTCCATTATGGGGCTAATTAACAATTAGCATAAACATAATTAGCTAACGTTGACATTTAACTCATTACATTGTTTAAATAATTTTCAGAAATTGCTCTTAGTGGCATTCTGTCATACTGAAATAATGGCAGCACTTTGTCATGTAAATTAAATGACATTTGTGTTGTTTCTTCTCTAAGTCGTGCATGGAAGATTTTTTTTTTTAGT
>VYZX01018417.1:142456-149901 GCA_013401335.1 Brachypteracias leptosomus
CAGAGCTGACGTTTTCATTGCCTGGAAAAGCTCAGAACCTGGTTTTCATTTAAATGTGTAAAATTATCTGAGTTGTTTTCCCCTCGATAAGGTTTACAAGTGTCTGTATATCTTTAGTTTTAACAGAGGGCAGTTCAGTAGACAGTTTACGAAGTACTGGTCAGGGAGATAAATTACCTTGTAGAGCTGCACAATCACCATTCACAATCTCCTCAGTGACTTTATAGCCAATGATAGGATTTTTCAAGTTCATAGAAAATCATCAAAACCTTTCCTGGTATTTTTTCCTTCTCCATCTAGCTGTTCTCACTTAAGGCATAATCTGTGCTGCTCCTGCTAGGGAGTGAGGGTTTGGTTTGATGCCTTAGGGCTCGCTGAGCATTTCTTTATTTCTGGCAGCTCCTTGGGATTTGTGAACTGGAAATGGGAATGTTTCAGGCTGCTGCAGCACTTTGACATGTTCCTTTCCCAGGGGTCATATCTAACCTCAAATGATGCTTTGTGTGTACTGTTAACAAGTCAAGCTTTGCAGGGTTGCTCTGTAAGGTTATTATCAGGCAACTGAGTGGTTTTATGCTTTCTTTTGCTCTTCTGGAGTCAAGGTTTCACAGCTATATATTTGAAGCTCCCTAGTTCTTTTGTGTGGGTATACTTCAGCCCATAATTTGTTTACATGACTGGCATACAACCTCTTCCAAAAAAAGAGGGCATGCAATACATGGGGCAGCATCTGTGGTGGGGAACTCCTTAAACCTCTTCTCAGTTTCACAAGCCTTTTCTGATCAATGTGGTACATGAAAGTTGTTGGAGACAAAGTCTCCTGTGTTTCAGAACCACCAGAAAGGGCTGCAATTCCCTGGGGCCAAAATCATAGCAAAGTATGCAGGTTGTGCTGGTTTATGCCACTGATGGCTCCAGTGCTGGATCAAATGCCACTCAGGTACCAATTTAGCTGAAGGGGTGTGGCAAAAGAAGGGAAGAAGAAATATGGAAATGCCATTGTCCCTGTAGGTGTGTGTTACTCCATGATGTGATATGACCATGGCCGTGTAGCTGCTCACATCTACATTTAGACTGGGACTATGCATTTCACTGTTAGATAGATGCCCATCTCTCTCCCTGCACAGCTCCGGGGAGATTTGCTGAAGTAACAGTACAACAAATGCAGGTTTGGTTGTGGGTGCTGAGTGAGGAGCTGTTCTCTGCCAGAGCAAGAATGTGCTGAGGACGACTTCCTGAGGTAATGGGTTGGAGCAGAGCCTCCTCTTCCAGGGCAGGGGTTAAGAATTAAATCAGATAAGTATAGGTCCAATTATTATAAGACCTTCCAAGAGATACTTGTGAATGGTCTCAAGTTCTGAATTGATTTTTTCCCCACTTATGTTCTGACTCAAAGCAATCTCTTGTTCTAAACAGGCAGCACATTTACCCTGAGTGAAGCTTCCTGCGTCCAGGGCAGCTCCCCTCTGACAGCACCGGCAGGAGGCATTGCCAGGAGCCTGTAATTAAGGACATTATCAGAGTTGTTTGCTCCAGTCCCAGCAGGCTCTGAACCGGTGGTCAGGAAGAAACTAGAAGCACCTGCTGGGTCTAATGAAGTAGGTTTGGAGTAATGGGGATATCCTATTCCCCCCCTACTCCCCTCTTCTCAGAGGAAAATGACAGAACTTGGTGTCAGGTGGGAGAGGACATGGACTCAATGAAAAAGAAGTAAGTTTTTGTTCAAGCTACATATATTATGATGTTATTGGTGTTTTAGGAGAGTGTTTTTCTTAAAGGGGTTTTATTCCTTTTATTTTTTCTTTTTCCCCATGCTAGTGTTCACCTCAGTCCAACAGAAAAAGAATACTGTGCAACCAGGGGCACTGTAAACTCAGCTCTGTGGTGAGGCCATTTAGCAAGACTTGTCTCATACAAAGTGCTGCTGGAAGAGGAACAGTGAGTTAGTTGAGGAGCTGTTAGTCCCTGTGTTTGGGGGAATTAGCTCAGTCATTAATTAATCTTAACCTCTTCCCAGGCTTTTTATGTCTCACTTTCAAAATGCTGCTTCTTTCCATTCTTGCAGGAATTTACTCTCTTTGCTATTTAGTTCCTGGAGAAAAGCGGACATACACTGTCATGTGTGGTAATGGCTTTATGAAGTAATGGCCTCAAGTTGCGTTAGGGGAGGTTTAGATTAGACATTAGGAAGAAGTTCTTTACTGAAAGAGTGGTCAGGCACTGGAATAGGCTGCCCAGGGAAGTGGTGGAGTCACCATCCCTGGAGGCGTTCAAAAAACAAGTAGATGTGGTGCTTCGAGACATAGTCTAGGGATCAGGGAGATGTTGGATAAAGGTTGGACTTGGTGATCCTAGAGGTCCTTTCCAATCTAAATGCTTCTATGGTTTTGGTTGTCTACTTTGAACTATTTCCTGGGACTGTGACCCAATGAAGTCTTGATCATTAGTACATTTACCTAGGCATTTGTAGAACTTTCTAGCGCTCTATCTATGGCCTGATCCTGCTTGCTGTGAAACTGATGGCAGACCACCTGCCTCTCTGAGGAGATGTAAGTCAGTGTCCATTAGCAGCAGCAAGGAGAGCTGCGTTATGAGCTCGCGGAGGGGATGCATGCTGCAGGTGTCCTGATCTTCCTTTCTGGTACTGGTGGGGGTCTGAACAGTTGCTTCCTTTCCCTGTACATCTTTTCCTTCCCATATTTTGTCTATTAGACGTTAAACAGTGTGCAGCAGGAAAAGTCAGGGTCTTTCAAGTGTCTTTCTCCCAGATGCATGCAACAGTACACGTCATACCTTAATGGATGTGCCTTGGACTGGTTCATGGGAAGAGGTTGCTGATGTTAATGTGTGGGTTGTGTGTGTGATGCTCAGAGGGGTGTTAGGGAGGCAAGGCTTGATCTCCTGTGGCTGTCCCTGGACTGCCGCTGCCTGATCAGCTCCATCCAATGCCCAGGGCAGGAGAGGGGTGATAGGATCTGAGTTTTGTGCTCAGTGCACTTGTCTGCCCTTAGACAGGAGTGCCTGAGTCTTAGCAGGAACTTCAGTTCTGATATTTTGCCTATGAGATTGCAGGTGGCAGCTTACTAAACTAATTTAAACATTCAAAACTGGCTACGTCAAAACCCGAATACAAATTATTGCCCAGATTCCACTAATTGATGCTAAATAGAAAGAAAAATAACGCAGGAGAAAAACCCTCCCAGAAACAATCAATAAATTAAAGATGCTTGGGGATATAAATTCAGCAGTTAAATGAGATACTAATGAAGATGAGAGTTTAATGGTGAGTGCTCTCATTACATTGTTTTAAAAACTCCATTTGATGCAGATTTGGTGCTGGTAAAAGAAAGACAGCCTCGTGACAAACACCCGTGAGAACAAAAGTTGTTCTGGCATATGAGCACAACTACTGCCGCTTATTGCTGAGCAGCTTTGCTTCCCCATTTCTGCAAGTTGTTGCAAGATCTGGGGGGAAATTGTGAAGCAGTTAATTAAAAAACAACTAATGACTGTTCCACAGGGTCAGTTTGCTTCTTGGAGCCTAAAACGTGCAGGATATTAACACATGTATCATTTTTTTGACACTGGAGGACAATTGCAGAGCCCAGCAACACTGCTACTGGTTTTAAAGCAGAACTTAATTAACTAGAGATGGGCTGAGCAGGTTTGGCTGGAAATGGGCACTGTGCTTCCAAAGAACAGAGCTGCTCAGATCTTGCCAGACTGCAAATTAAGGATGCTGCTTTCCAACTCATCTCAGCCTTGTTGAGCAGAACGATGCTGCTGCCACCCTGCTCCTGCTTTTAGCCCCATGGCTGGGTGTCTTCCATGTCTCTTGACTCTAAAAGTGTTTCGTCGAACCTGTTCGAGACAGCTGTCTTAGGATGAGGTGAATTATCATAGTATGGTTTGAGTTGGAAGGGACCTTCAAAGGTCTTCTAGTCCAACTCCCCTACAATAAGCAGGGACATCTCTACCCTAGGTCAGGTTGCTCAGAGCCCCATCAAGCCTGACCTTGAATGTCTCCAGGGATGGGGCCTCCACCACCTCTCTGGGCAACCTGTTCCAGTGATCAATCACTCTCATATTAAAGAACTTTTTTCTAATATCCCACCTGAATCTACCCTTTTCTAGCTTAAAACCATTACCCCTTGTCCTGTCACTACAAACCCTTGTGAATAGTTCTTTCCCTGCCTTCTTATAGGCCCCTTTCAGATATTGTAAGGTCGCAATAAGGTCCCCTGGAGCCTTCTCTTCTGCAGGCTGAACAGGCTCAATTCTCTCAGCCTGTCTTCATAGGAGAGGTGTTCCAGCCCTCTAATCATCTTTCTGGCTCTCCTCTGGACACGTTCCAACAGGTTCACATCCTTCTCGTGCTGGGGGCTTTAAAGCCGGATGCAATACTCCAAGTGAGGTCTCACCAGGGCAGAGTAGAGGGGCAGAATCATCTCTCTCGACCTGCTGGACACATCTCGATGCAGCCCAGGATGTGATTGGCCTTCTGGGATGCAATTGAGCATTGGTGGCTTATGTCCAGCTTTTCATCCACCAGTACCCCCAAGGCTTTTTTCACAGGGCTGCTCTCTAGCATGTCTTCTCCCAGCCTATATTGATACCAGTGGTTGCTGCGGTCCCCCCAAAAAATTTTGGTTGCCCCCAAATTTCCTGTTACTCATTGTGGCCTGGATAACCACTCAGACTGACAAGTCTAGTATTGGCAGTGAGGTAGGACACCCTGGAGTGAGCAATTTTGCAGCTGCTGGCTGCATCCCACTTGTGCTCTGGCTGCCCCAGAAGTGCCCTTGGATAGCAAAAATACAGCAAACTCCACTTCTGCGGGTGCTCCAGCCCCACTGTGGCTGGGAAGAGGTGGTTTGTTAACACCTCTTCTTTGCCTCGTCACTGGTGAGGCATTTTTCTTATGTCACTGTGGAATTCGGTGAACATAATTATTTTCCTTTATCTTGCACTTATGTTTAAACTGCATCTCTGCTGGTACATGCCCTGTTTTGATTAATATTAAACTTCCAGATCATCTTTTTGAATTGGGGCAATTTCTTACGACAAATAGTCCGGAGAGCCAGATTTCTGAGTGATTAGTAGCAGGCTGAGAGCGCTGGATGCTTGGGGAGCTTAACGATTCGTGGCCAGATTCATTCACCATGGTTAGAGTTCTGGGCATGTCACAGCTGTGATTCCTCTGGCAAAACCTCTGCCTGAAATGATTTTAAATCAGGACTTGACTTTTCTATCCCCCTTCTTTCCAGGTTGGCTGTCTTGCTGAGAGGGGAGAGGAGGGACATCCTCCCATCCCAGAATATGCTGAAAAAAATCTGACTGTTAGGACCTGCTGTGCTGTAAGTCTGTTCTTCCATTTTCTCTAAATTCATAGGCACAGAGGAAAAAACTCCCACTGGCTCCAGAATGTTGATCCCAGGTGATGCCTACCCAGATGCCATGCAGGCTTGGGGCCAGACTTGGATGCAGCATCATTTTATTTTGTTCTGGTTTGTTTGTGGGCTTTTTTTCAGGGAAGACACTAAACAGGGGATAGAAAGAATGGCTAAAGGAGATAAACTGTAGATATAACATGGGCTTATGAAACATAAGGAGAAAGAGAAAACCTTTGCTGCTTTCAGCTGTACCCTAAGGGTTTGACACTTGTGGAAGTTCTGGCTCAAAGGTTTTAGGAACACAGCAGTCGCATGTTTGTGGCTTCGTCTCAGGTATACCTGACGAAACCTTCATCCTAAATTCCAGGTATGCCTTAGGTTCACAAAATATTGTTATAGTGCCAATAGGGTTGCAGTAAAGCATATATAGAGTTGTTTCTGGATGAGCCAGAGGTTATGCTCTGGGCTGGGTCACCAAATAGTATGCTACCAAAACGCAGAATGAAAAATACTCAGTGTCTGTTTGGCTACAAATAGACTTCTTTTTTTTTTTAATGCACAAATGAATTACCAACAGTATGTGCAAAAGGTGGATTTTCCCATGCAGAATGTGGAACTGTGGTATGTGCTGGCCAAGCAGTAGAGAGTCAAACACAGATAGGTGAGATCCTGACTGTGTAGGAAAGCAGCAGCAGTGCTTATTGGATGTGAACCTCTTTTTCTTGGTCATTATAAAAAAAACAAAAACAACAACCCACTTAGGTGCAGAATCTGGTTTTCATCAATGTTGATGTTTTTGACCCTCAAACTAATTTTTTTCATTGCAAAAGTACAAATGACCTTCTGAGTTGAATAAGGTCAGGAATTCATCTGGGATATTTCAGGTTGTTATAGAGCAACAAGTACTCAGTGCCTTCAATGGAGGAAACAACATGAGGAGGAACATGATGGACCTGTCACTTCATCGGAGAAGTCACTGCTGTTGCCAATCCTGTGAAATGCTGAGTGCTTGGTGAATGGGAATTCAGGATTCTGAGTGTTTTTAGGATTGGGCCCAAGGCCTGGGTATTCTATTATTGAAGCTCAGAAATTACTTTAAGATGCTGAACATTGATGGTGCATTATATCTTGCTATGGAAAAGGTCAGCACTGTTATTTGTAGAGGGAGGGTGGCCTTTGCTTCATGGCTGGCTGACTTTTTGGGCTACCTGGCATAATTTATAACTACTTATTGTTTGCAGACACCAGGCTGAGGATATTTTGTGTGTGAAATTTAAAATTCAGGCTGTTGAATGTGTGGAACAGAATTCTTTTGTACAGGAAGAAATGGAGACATCTGGTCTTGTCACCCTTGGCTTCCTCTTCAGTTAGAGGGGTGAAAAAATAGGGACTTGCAGGACATGAATTATCTTTTCCTCAAATAGCTGCCTAAAATAGTTCAGATGCACTGAGCCCCCAAAGTAGAGAGAAATGGATACTGGCAATACAGAGAGACTGTCACCATCTCACACAGTAGCATTTATATTGTAGATGTCAGAGGTAGGCTGTGGTAACTCTTATTTCCTGGTGTCCTTCTGTTTTCTGCAGAGCTTGTGTAAAACCAAGGAACTGATGTTAAAGTGCATCAAAATTAAGAATGTACTTAGTGAAGGATTTGGATGCTTGAGTAATTTTCTTAAAATTGCTCACTTGTGTGTCACAGCAAAGTCAGCTGCCTAAAAAAAACATGAAGGAATGTAAATTTCTTAATAAATGCAGAACAATCTATCATATTTTTGGACTGTCAAACTCTGAATTTACAATTCCATGCAGAATTGGTTCAAAACTACCCAGAAATGCATTAGCTGTCATGGCCCATTTCTTCAGTGCAACTCTGGTTTTGAGTAGTAGCATTAGCTTTTTAAGCTGTCTTCAGGTGTTGTTTGATATTTATATAAACAAATGAAATGAGGTCTTCTTATGCCAATCACTATACGAACCCCATTTAAGAGCTGTTATTGACCTGAATAGCTTCCAATTTAATTGCTTGGTTGTTGTCTCCGTTTAGGGCTC
>VYZX01018419.1:38050-55999 GCA_013401335.1 Brachypteracias leptosomus
CCTCACCTCCATCTCCTCTCCATCATCTCCTCACCCTCATCTCCTCCTCCATCCTCTCCATCATCTCCAACCCTCCATCTCCTCACCCTCATCTCCTCGGCCGCCTCCTCCGTGGGCACCACGGGGTGTGCTCGGTGCTCTCGGGACTCCCTGCAGACCAGGCAGATGAGGGCTTGGTCCTCCTCGCAGAAGAGCTTCAGCACCTCCTGGTGCTTCTGGCAGAGCTTCTCCTCCCCCGCCCCTGCCTTGGCCACCACCCTCCGGCTCAGCCTCTTGGCCACCTCCATGACCTTGGCCAGCTCCCGGTTGGGCCTCAGGACCTTCTCCGGGGCCACCTCCCGGCAGCGGGGGCAGGAGAAAGGTCCCCCCAGGTGCCCCCAGAGGAGGTCGATGCAGCCCCGGCAGAAGTTGTGGCCGCAGTGGATGGAGACGGGGTCCTGGAAAAGGTCCTGGCAGATGGAGCAAGAGGCCTCATCTCGGAGGCTTCGGGCGGCCATGGCAGGAGGAGGAGGAGGAGGAGGAGGGTGATGAAGCTACTTTCACTTTCCACCGTCTGGGCCGTTGGGTTCTTCTCTTCCTGGAGGTGTCACGAGGGTGAGGAGCAACCAAGGGGTGGGGGAGGTTCTGCAGCTCCCCAGGGGTGTCACCTCCAACCACAGGCTCTGCCCAGCCCGGGGGTGGGGCCAGGAGAACCTCAACCGGCCCAAGGTCACCCCAAACCCAACCCAGCCCGGGGGTGGGGCCAGGAGAACCTCAACCATCAAGATCTGCCCAGCCTGGAGGTGGAGCTTCCACCATGGGGCTCTGCCCACCCTGGTGGGTGGATCTAGAAGGTCTTTGACCATCAAGCTCTGCCCATCTTGAGGGATGGATCTAGGGGGACTTCAACCATCCAACTCTTCCCCACCCGGGGGGTGGAACCAGGAGAACTTCAACCATCAAGTTCTGCCCACCCTGGTGGGTGGAACCAAGAGAACTTCAACCACCAGGCTCTGCCCATCTTGGAGGATGGATCTAGGGGGACTTCAACCACCCCAAGGTCCCCCCAAGCTCTTCCCCACCCTGGTGGGTGGATCTAGGAGATCTTCAACCATCAAACTCTTCCCTCCCTGGTGGGTGGAACCAGGAGAACTTCAACCACCCCCAAGGTCCCCCCAAGCTCTTCCCCACCCTGGTGGGTGGATCTAGGAGATCTTCATCCCCCCCAAGCTCAGCTCCAGGCTCTACCCGCTCCTGGGGGGTGGAACCAGGAGAACCTCAACCCCCCCCCAAGGTCACCTCAAGCTCAGCCCACCCTGGGAGGTGGACCTAGAAGGTCTTCAACCATCAAACTCTTCCCCCTGGTGGGCGGAACCAGGAGAACCTCACCCATCAAGCTCTACCCACTCTTGGAGGTGGAACCAGGAGAACCTCAACCCCCCCCCACCACCCCCAAGCTCCTCCTTGGGCCACCAGGAAGGAACCTCCTCCCCGTCTCCAGCTGGAGGACGAGAGGAGCCCCCGTCCCACCATGGCCACCCCCCGTGTCCCACCCCGGCTGCCCCCAGAGGCCTCTTGCTCCATCTGCCAGNATCAAGATCTGCCCAGCCTGGAGGTGGAGCTTCCACCATGGGGCTCTGCCCACCCTGGTGGGTGGATCTAGAAGGTCTTTGACCATCAAGCTCTGCCCATCTTGAGGGATGGATCTAGGGGGACTTCAACCATCCAACTCTTCCCCACCCGGGGGGTGGAACCAGGAGAACTTCAACCATCAAGTTCTGCCCACCCTGGTGGGTGGAACCAAGAGAACTTCAACCACCAGGCTCTGCCCATCTTGGAGGATGGATCTAGGGGGACTTCAACCACCCCAAGGTCCCCCCAAGCTCTTCCCCACCCTGGTGGGTGGATCTAGGAGATCTTCAACCATCAAACTCTTCCCTCCCTGGTGGGTGGAACCAGGAGAACTTCAACCACCCCCAAGGTCCCCCCAAGCTCTTCCCCACCCTGGTGGGTGGATCTAGGAGATCTTCATCCCCCCCAAGCTCAGCTCCAGGCTCTACCCGCTCCTGGGGGGTGGAACCAGGAGAACCTCAACCCCCCCCCAAGGTCACCTCAAGCTCAGNTGCCAGAAGCACCAGGAGCCCCTGAAGCTCTTCTGCAGGGAGGACCAAGCCCTGGCCTGTGGGGTCTGCAGGGAGTCCCGAGCCCACCGCGCCCACACCGTGGTCCCCGTGGAGGAGGCTCTGCAGGAGCTCAAGGTAGAGGAGACCCGGAGCAGGGCTGGGGACCCACCACGTGGTGGAGACACCTGGTGGGGGTGGGGGGAGGGAGGTTGTCGCCTCCTCCAGAGGCCTCCTCAGCTCTTTCGGGATGAGTGGAGGCCACGCGTGGCTGGTTCTGCTCTCTGAGGACCTCCCCTGATCTTCTGGTCTCCTGGGGGGGAGGGGAGGAAGGTCTGAACTTCACCCTCTCAAGTCCAAGCCTTGGGGATCAGGGGGTGGTTTGGGTTGGGAGGGACCCTGGAGCTCCTCAAGTCCAAGTGTTGACCCAGCCCCACCAGGGCACCACCTCAGCTCCACATCTCCAGGGCTTGGAAGCTCCTCAAGGGCTGGAGAAGATCTTCGAGGTCGTGGAGCCCAACCCTTGACCCAGCTCCACCAACCCCGGTCCCTCAGCTCCACATCTCCAGGGCTTTGAGCCCCTCCAGGGATGGAGACTCCACCACAGCCCTCCTGGAGGAGACATTTCTCCTCCTGCCCCACCCCAACCTCTCACCTTGAGGCCGGTTCCTCTTGTCCCATCCCTTGAGGGTCTCCCCAGACCCTCCTCTCGGGGGGTTGTGGAGGGTCAGAAGGTCCCTCCTGAGCCTCCTTCTCTCCGGGTGCTCCTCAGAAGTTCTCCAGAAGGACCCAACACGTTCCAGAAGCTTCTTCTCCCCATCATGGGCTTTGTTTCCATCTCCACCGCCCCAGGTCTCCAGCCGAGGAACCTTCTGGCCCAGGAGGGACACGAGGAGAAGCTCTGGAGGAACCTCCTCCCTGGACTTGGGTCTTTCCCCCATCAGGTCTTTGCTTCTTCTCCCCCAGGGCCAAGTCCAGGGGCAGCTGCAGGTCCTGAGGGAGGAGAGGGACGAGCTCCTGAGGAGCCGGGAGGTGGAGCTGAGGAGAAGTTGGGACCTCTTGGTAAGTGGCACCATGAGGAGGGTGGGGGCAGGTCCTGGAGGTGCCTCTTTGGAGATGTCCCCTCCTGGTGGGGTCACTCTGAAGGTACCAAACCCTTGGAGGCCACTTGAGAGCCACCAGCACGTGTAGGACCTTGTTCCAACCTTCTCCAACCTTCTCCAACCTTCTTCCGACCTTCTTCCGACCTTCTTCAACCTTGTTCCAACCTTCTCCACCCTTCTCCAACCTTCTCCACCCTTCTCCAACCTTCTCCACCCTTCTCCAACCTTCTCCACCCTTCTCCAACCTTCTCCACCCTTCTCCAACCTTCTCCACCCTTCTCCAACCTTCTCCACCCTTCTCCAACCTTCTCCACCCTTCTCCAACCTTCTCCACCCTTCTCCAACCTTCTCCACCCTTCTCCAACCTTCTCCACCCTTCTCCAACCTTCTCCACCCTTCTCCAACCTTCTCCACCCTTCTCCAACCTTCTCCAACCTTGTTCCAACTTTGTTCCAACCTTGTTCCAACCTTCTCCAACCTTCTCCGACCTTCTCCACCCTCTCCTGGTGTCCCCCCTGGCAGGACAGGACCGAGGCCGAGCGCCAGAAGCTCTTCTCCAAGGTCCAGGGGCTCCGTCTCCTCCTGGAGGACCATGTCCAGCAGCTCCTGGCCCAGCTGAGGGCCCTGGAGAAGGACGTGGAGAAGAGGCAGGAGGAGACCCTGACGAGCCTGACCCAGGAGATCTCCCGCCTGGACACCCTCATCCAGGAGGGGGAGGAGAAGAGTCACCAACCGGCCACCAGGTTCCTCCAGGTGAGGTCCCACCAGGTCCCACCAGGTCCTGGCCCATGGGGGAGGTTCCAGGAGACCCTTTCCTTGAGTTTCTTCTTCTCATTCCCTTCCAGGACATCAGAGGCACCTGGAGCAGGTGAGGAACCTTCTCAGCTTCTTCTGAGGAGGGACGTGGACCTGCTCTGGGGTGGGAAGGTCTTTGTAGGACCCCCCCCAAGAAGCCCAAGGGGCAGAGGAAAGGTCCCAACCCACCAGGGGACGTGTGGTGGGACCAAAGCTTCAACCAGCTCCTGGTGGACACCAAAGAGCTCCTGGGTCTTCTTGGAGAAGAAGCTTCTTCAGCTCTTCTTCATGTCCTCAGAAGAAGCTTCTTCAACTCTTCTCACCCTCAGAAGAAGCTTCTTCAGCTCTTCATGTCCTCAGAAGAAGCTTCTTCAGCTCTTCTTGTCCTCAGAAGAAGCTTCTTCAGCTCTTCTCACCCTCAGAAGCTTCTTCAGCTCTTCTCACCCTCAGAAGAAGCTTCTTCAGCTCTTCTCACCCTCAGAAGAAGCTTCTTCAGCTCTTCATGTCCTCAGAAGAAGCTTCTTCAGCTCTTCTTGTCCTCAGAAGAAGCTTCTTCAGCTCTTCTCCTCCTCCTCCTCCTCCAGGCTCGAGAAGACAAATTTCCAGCCGCCCCCGTTGGTCCTTCCGGAGCTGGAGAAGAAACTCGACCAGTTTGAGGAGAAAACCAGGACCCTGGAGGAGACCCTGAGGAGCTTCCAAGGTCCTGAGGGTCCCGAGGGTGGGGATGGAGCTGGGACACCATCAACGATTGGGGTTTATTGGGTCTAAATCCCGTTTGATGGCCCGTGGGGCCTCGGGGTGGTGGAAGAACCTCTGGTCATGGTCAGGTCGACACCTTGGGCTGGAGCTTGAAGGTCGTGAAGGTTCCACCTCCATCAATGTCTCGTTTCTTCCCTCTTTTAGATGCTCTGATGTTTGAGCTGCCCGAGAAGGGTGAGTCCCAATCTCCTGGAGGTGGCATCAAGGGGGGGTTGAGGAGTCCGTGATGGGGTCACCTGGGGAAGATCAAACCAAGGATGGAGGGATGGAAGAAGAAGGGATGGAGGGAGACCATGGATGGATGATGATGGATGGATGAAGAAGGGGTGGAAGAAGACCATGGATGGATAGAAGAAGGGATGGAGGGACACCATGGATGGATGATGATGATGGATGGATGATGATGGATGGATGAAGAAGGGGTGGAAGAAGACCATGGATGGATAGAAGAAGGGATGGAGGGACACCATGGATGGATGATGATGATGGATGGATGGAGATGGATGGATGGATGGAAGGAGACCATGGATGATGGATGGATGATGGATGATGGGTGATGATGGATGGAAGAAGGGATGGAAAGAGACCATGGATGGATGATGATGATGGATGGATGGATGGCTAGAAGGGATGGAAGGAGACCATGGATGGATGATGATGATGATGATGGGTGATGATGGATGGATGGAGATGGATGGATGGAAGGAGACCATGGATGGATGGATGCATGGATGAAGAAGGGATGGAGGGACACCATGGATGGAGGGACACCATGGATGGAGGGACACCATGGATGGATGATGATGGATGGAGGGATGGCTAGAAGGGATGGAAGGAGACCATGGATGATGGATGGACGATGGACGATGATGGCTGATGGATGGACCTTCAGGACCTCCCCTTCCCACCCCATGGGCCCCCTCTGGTCCCCCTCTGACCCTCTTCTCCCCCTTGCAGTGGAGGTGACCCTGGACCCCTCCACCGCCCACCCCCAGCTCCTGGTGTCGGGGGACGGGAGGAGCCTGAGATGGTCCCACCAGGACCCCCCCGATGGGACCTCGACCTCCGAGCCCTTCGTGCTGGGCCACCAGGGGTTCACCTCGGGGAGGTGCTGCTGGGACGTGGAGGTGACGCCCGAAGGCTCCTGGGCCCTGGGGGTGGCCAAGGAGACCCCCAGGGAGGAGGAGGAGGAGGAGGAGGAGGAGAAGAGCCCGGAGATGGAGCTTTGGTCCATGGGGGTGTGTGGGGGACAATTCTGGGCTCTCACCTCCCTGGAGCGCGTCCCCCTCCCCCAGCCCCAGGTCCCCAGGAGGATCCGGGTCTCCCTGGACCACGACAAGGGCCAGGTGACCTTTTTTGATGCCCTCAGGAGGTCCCTGATCTTCTCCTTCCCCGCGTTGTCCTTCCAAGGGCAGAAGGTCCATCCCTGGTTCCTGGTGTGGGACGAGGGGTCCCACCTCACCCTGTGTCCCTGAGCTTCTCCCACCACCCCTTGGGTCGCCACCAAACCTCTTCGTGACCTCCAGGGGGTGGTGGGACCGTGGTGGGACCGTCCCATGGGCACCTCCAGGTGGGGGAGGGACAAACGGGACCTTCCACCAACCCAACTTCTCCTCCAACCTCAGGGTTTGGGTGAAATAAACCAAGATCTCGATGCTCCAACGTTCTCTGGCTGGTCAGTGGCTTCTCCTGGTCTTGGTTCCTCCTGGAGATCAGGGTCAAGGGCGGGTCTTGGTTGAGTCTCCACCCAGAGAGGTCCATACGTAGGTGACCTGGGGCCATCCCTTGGCCATGAGTCAAGTGTCCTCCCAACCAGCCACGGAGAAGAACATCACGGGGGGGGTTCCGTGGTCTACAAGATGTTGGAGGAGAAGAGGAACCAGTTGAGGTTGAGGAGCAGCTTTGACCTTCCCACCACCATGGCCGGACCCCACCTTGGGTGGGATTAACCTCGGGCGACACCAGGAGGTGGCTCCATCTCAGGTGGTCCCCAGAGGGTCCTTCATAAGGGGGGAGGTTTTGGGCACCCCATGGGTGGAGGGGGAAGGTCCCAGCACCACAAAACCCCCCAGAAACCCCCTGGTGGGACCCCAGGGATGGGGAGATGGGGCCTCACCAGGAGGTTCCTGCTCATGGCTGGAGGTTCTTCTGGGCCCAGCTTCTCCTGCACCTTCCAACCCGCTCCTGGTTCCTCTTCTTGGGTCTACAATTAATAATTTGGGGGGTTTGGGGTCAGAAATTCTTCTTCTGGACCTTCTCAGGAGGACACGAACCTTCTGGACCTTCTCGGGAGGACCCCAACGGGTTTTGGGGGCACCCATGGAGATGGAAACACCAGAACTTGGGCTCCACCTCCTCCTGCGCTTGAGGAACATCAAATCAACCGCAGGAAAATGATGGAAAAAGGGGATTAATTGGAATTTATATAAAGGAAATGGTGGAAAAAGGGATTAATTGGAATTTATATAAAGGGGAAATGGGAAAAGGAACAATTAGAACTTATATAAAGGGAAAATGAGGGGAAAAAAGGATTAATTAGAATTTATATAATGGGAAAACGATGGAAAAAGGGGATTAATTGGAATTTATATAAAGGAAATGGTGGAAAAAGGGATTAATTGGAATTTATATAAAGGGGAAATGGGAAAAGGAACAATTAGAACCTATATAAAGGGAAAATGAGGGGGAAAAAGGATTAATTAGAATTTATATAATGGGAAAACGATGGAAAAAGGGGATTAATTAGAACATATGAAAGTAAAATGATGGGAAAAGGGCTTAATTGGAATTGATATGAAGAGAAAACACTAACCCAAGGGCTGCGGTTCCCGCCCCCGGCTCCAGATCTTTTCTTTCCCCACAATCCAACTTTTAATTAAGAAAATAAATGAAGTTTTGGGGCTCAGCCCCTTTGGGGGGTGTCAAAAGGGAAGCGCCCAACGTGGGGCTCGAACCCACGACCCTGAGATTAAGAGTCTCATGCTCTACCGACTGAGCTAGCCGGGCTGTGCGGGCGAGGGCCCCCCAGAGCTCTGATCAGCCTCGCAACCCCCGGAGAGCCCGACAACGACCGCGGGAGGCTGAAAAGGGGAAGAATTGGGGGAAAATGGGGTCGAAAAGGAGAAAATAAGGAAATTCGGGGTAAAAAACACTGAGTGTTTCTGCCCGGTTTCGAACCGGGGACCTTTCGCGTGTGAGGCGAACGTGATAACCGCTACACTACAGAAACCCTCCGCGCGCCCCCTTCGCGCGCTTCCCGCCCTGCGCGCGCCGGCCCCTTCACCTCCGGCCGCCGCCATTTTGTGGCCGGGTCCAAACAACCCCCCGGCTAAAGGAGAGACCCCCCCCCACAAAAAAGGGGCTGGATTTGGTTAAAAAAAGCGAATTTTCGTCAAAAAGCGGTAATTTGGGGTTGTTTTTGAGGAATTAAGGGCTAAAAATGAGGGGAGTGAGGGGGGGGTTGGTGGAATTAAGGGGCTAAAAAAGGGGGGGAGTGAGGGGTTGCTGTGAATTAAGCCCCAAAAAGGGTAAAATGAGATTTTTGGGGTGGAAATAAGCCCCTAAAAGGGAAAAATGGACATTTTGGGGAAGAATCAAGGCCCTAAAAGGGGAGAATTAGGGGGGTTTAGGCAAAATTAAACTCCCCAAAGGGTAAATGAGGCTTTGGGGGCAGAATTAAGACCCCAAAAGGGGGAAATGAGCGTTTTTGGTTGAAATCAAGTCCCTGAAAGGAGAAAATGAGGGATTTGGGGCGGAATTAAGCCCCAAAAAGGGTAAAATGAGCTTTTTTTGGGGGTAATTCAGGCGGCAAAAGGTGTGTCAGGAGTGGGATTCGAACCCACGCCTCCAGGAGAGACCAGAAATCCCAGCGGGGGAAGGGCAGAGCCTTGAGTCTGGCGCCTTAGACCACTCGGCCATCCTGACAACGGCACTTTGGGGGTAAAAATGGGGATTTAGGGGCACTAAAACTTCCGCTTTCCCAAGGTTTGTCCTGAGCGGGTCTTTGTTGGGTTTTGGGGCGTGTTTGGCTTTTTTCGGGGTGTTTTTTTCTTTGTTTCTTTTCCCATTTCCTCCTTTTCGGGGCTTGATTGTGGCCAAAATGGGTCGTTTCCCCTTATTTCGGGCTTAATTTTTTCCATGTGGGGGCTTAATTCTGTCCCAAATATCTCATTTTACCCTTTTAGGGGCTTAATTCCGACCAAAACAAGCTCATTTCTCCTCTTTTTGGGGCTTAACTCAGCTAAAAAAAGCTCTTTTCTCCCATTTTGTAGCGTAATTCCGAAAAAAGGGCTTTTTTCCTGTCTTTTGGGGGCTTAATTCCGACCAAAACAAGCTCATTTCTCCTCTTTTTGGGGCTTAACTCAGCTAAAAAAAGCTCTTTTCTCCCATTTTGTAGCGTAATTCCGAAAAAAGGGCTTTTTTCCTGTCTTTTGGGGGCTTAATTCTGAAAAAAAAAAAAAGAAGCTCATTTCCCCCTTTTATTTGCTTTAATTCCGCCCCTAAAACCTCATTTTTTGGTCAGAATTAACTCCAAAAAGGGGGAAATGAGCTTTGGGGGGACTTAATTCCGCCAAAAACCGCGTTAATTTCCCCCTTTCGGGACCTCATTCCTCTCCCAATTAATTAGATTAATTTGTTGCCTTTATTTTAGAGGGGGGTGGGGGGGATTATCAACTGCAAAATACTCAAAATTGGGGAATTTGCCCCAAAAGTCTCCTCGCCCAACGTGGGGCTCGAACCCACGACCCTGAGATTAAGAGTCTCATGCTCTACCGACTGAGCTAGCCGGGCTCCCTAAATCTCCTTTTTTCTCCTCATTTTGGTGTCAGACTCTTTTTTTAACCCTTTCCCCCCCTTTTTACTCCCTGTCTTTTAAGCAACGAATTTTGAGTGAAACCCACCCAAAAATCACCCCCCCCAGGCCTCACGCTGCGATTTTTAGTTGAATTTCTGCCATTTTGGGGGAGTTAAAAAGCTTCAGGAAACAGCAGCGGTAGCAAAAGGGGGGGGTTGGGGAGAATTCGTGGGGAAAACTGAAAAAAAACCACAAAAAACCCTAAAATTGGGTATTTTGGGGTTAAAAAAGGGTTGGGGAGGAGGGTGATGGCTGAGGGAGCCCTTAAAGGAGCCGCAGCGCGTTTCTGTAGTGTAGTGGTTATCACGTTCGCCTCACACGCGAAAGGTCCCCGGTTCGAAACCGGGCAGAAACAGCCTCTTTTTACCCCAAATTTACCTTAATTCTATTTAATTTCACTCCATTTCCCCCCATTCCCCTCCTTTATTTCCCCCCGTTATCCCCCCTTCTCCCCCTTAACTTCCTCCCCCTTTTATATTCCCCCTTTTTATTTACCTCATCCTATTTCACTTCTCTATCAATTTATTCTATTTTTTTCCATAAACCGGGCAGAAACAGCCCTTTTTTACCCCAAATTTACTTTAATTCTACTTAATTTAATTCCATTCCCCCTCTTTATTTCTCCCCTTAATTTCCACCCCTTTATTCTCCCCCTCTTTTATGTCCCCCCCATTCCCTCCATTTTTATTTCCCTCATACTCTTTTCCTTCCTTCTCTATCAATTTATTCTCTTTTATTTCACAAACCGGGAAGAAACACGACATTTTACAGAAAAAAAATTAATTTTTTTCCCCCTGTTTTTTTTTTTTTCCCTCGAAATGCAGCAAATGGGGGGGAGAAAATTGATAAATTTGGGTTAAATGCAGTAAAATCTCTGGGGGAACTTCCCTGACCGGGAATCGAACCCGGGCCGCGGCGGTGAAAGCGCCGAATCCTGACCACTAGACCACCAGGGACCTGAATGGGCCCCAAATTGCCCCAAATTTCCCCCAATTTCTGCAAATTTCCATCAAACTTTTCCCAAATTCCCCCATTTCCCCCCCCTTGGACACCCTCAAGGTCAAGTCACATGTTCCTGCTCCAGGGTGGAATTAATTGTTCTTGGGACGTGACCTGGAAGAGTGACCAAGGTCTTGAGCTCCTCACACTCAATTAACCCCCTCAATTAACCATCCGGCTCCATCTCTGCTCCCTTACGGCCCCCAAATTAGGAGGTTCTCCCCTAAAACCAGGAGGTTCTCCCATAAAATGAGGAAATTTTCCCCAAAATTAGGAGGTTCTCCTGTTAAATGAGGACATTTTCCCCCAAATTAGGAGGTTCTCCCCTAAAACCAGGAGGTTCTCCCATAAAATGAGGAAATTTTCCCCAAAATTAGGAGGTTCTCCTGTTAAATGAGGACATTTTCCCCCAAATTAGGAGGTTCTCCCCTAAATTAGGAGTTTCTCCTGTTAAATTAGGAGGTTCTCCCCCAAAATGAGGAGGTTCTGAAGGATCAGCCCAATCCCCTTCCCATGACACCACCCCCAACACTATTTATTTTTTACAGCCCAATAATCTGCTCGTTCCCCCCTTTCTACCACCCAAGCAACGAAGGAATCGGTGACTCCGGAGGTGTCTTCTCCTCGCCTGAACTGACCAAGCTTGGGAAGATCTTCCAGCTCTGGTGGAAGCTCCTTGTGTTTGGGGACAAGTTGTCCCATGGAGGAAAGAGGTGGGGAAAAGCCATTTGGGGACCTCAAGACCCTTCTGAGGTAACTTCTGGAGCCCCAAGTGTTGGAGGACCCACCATGGAGAACCCACCATGAGGAACCTGCCATGAAGGACCCACCATGAACCCACCGCAGGATGGGAGCAGCAGAACGACCCCCAGAAGGTCTCATCTTGGGGGGGTTTTACCCTTTAACCGCCGGAGGGAGGGGGTTAAACCCATGGTGGGACCTTTCTATGGACCAAGCAGGACCCAAACCCTTGATGACGTCATAACCCGCGTTGTGTTTGGCGGGAAAAGGCCCCGCTCCCACCTCCCTGGTGGTCTAGTGGTCAGGATTCGGCGCTCTCACCGCCGCGGCCCGGGTTCGATTCCCGGTCAGGGAAGGACCGTTTTACACCCTCAAATTCATAATTTTTAAGGTTTTTTTACAAATTTACCACAACCAGCCCCAAAATGGACCCTCCCAACCGCCCCTTCACCCCCCGTGGGGTCAGAATCCGCTTGGATGGAGACCAAAGGGGGGCGAGTTGGATGATCCCAGGGGGAGAAACGAACCCAAACCTCCCAGGATGGGGTTTTTCCACCTCGATTGGCTTTTTTGGGGTGAATTTCACCCAAAATCTTCCCCCCACCCCCCAGTTTCATTGGGTAGATCTCAGAGGCTGCACCATCCCCTTTCCCTACAGTGGCTGCACCATCCTTGCAGCCCGCACAGCCCGGCTAGCTCAGTCGGTAGAGCATGAGACTCTTAATCTCAGGGTCGTGGGTTCGAGCCCCACGTTGGGCGAGCGAATTTTTGGGGCAAATTCCTCAATTTTCAGCTTTTTTTGCGGTTGATAATCCCCATAACCCCCCCCAGTCCCCTCTAAAAACAGGCGACAAATTAATTAGGAGAGGGATTAAGTGCTAAAATGGGGGGAATGAGGGTTTTTTTGGCAGAGTAGAGCCACAAAAAAAGGGAAATTAGCTTTTTTTTTGGTGGAATTAAGTCCAAAAAAGGAAGAAATTAGTTTTTTTAGCTGAGTTAAGCCCCCAAAAAGGGAGAAATGAGCTTTTTTTAGCTGAGTTAAGTCCCAAGAAGGGGGAAATGAGCTTTTTTTTTGATTGAAATTAAGCCCTGAAAAGGGACAAATGAGCTTTTTTGGACAGAATTAAGCCCCAAAAGGGGAGAAATGAGGTTTTTTGGTGGAATTAAGCCCCTAAAAGTGAGAAAAGAGCTTTTTTTAGCTGACTTAAGCCCCAAAAAAGGGGAAAATGAACTTTTTTGGTCAAAATTAAGCCCCCAAAAGGATAAAATGAGCTTTTTGGGGGTCAGAATTTTTTTCCCTCCCCTTTTTTCCCAACCCTACCAAAAATCTGGGGCCTTTTCCTTTCCACATGGACATTGAGAAGGTCCCCTCTGGGTCTTCTCCATCCCCAGCCCCGCCTGGAGATGTTCCAGTCCCACCATCACCTTGGTAGGACCTTCTCCAGGAGCTCCTCATGGAGAAGGTGCCACCTCCCCCAGAGCAGAAGGTCCCTGAGCTCCTCAGAAATCCCTAAAATCTCCTTTTTTTGGGTCTTTTCCTGGGTTTGAGAAGGTCCTGGAAGGTCCTTGGTGAGGAGCCACCTTGGCCCAGGTGCAGCAGCTCCATTGTCCCCACCACACAATGGTCCCCACCCGGGTCGTTCAGGTCCTGGAGCAGCTCAGGAGGAGGAGGAGGAGGAGGAGGAGGATAAAGGCCGAGGAGACACGTGGCTGGAGGACACTTGGAGGAGAACCCAAAGCCTGGTAAGAACCATCATGGGGGGGTTGGGGACTTTTTTGGGGGGATTTGGGGACTTTTGGGGGTCTTTTTGTGGTTTATCCTTCCCAACAAACCCTCCCAAGGAGGAGCTTCAACTTCTTCAACACTTTTATTTTTAAATTAGGGGGGGAAATGAAAATTTTAGCTCAAAATTAGGGGGAAAAATTAAATTTGGGGCTCAAAAAATGGGGAATTTTCCCAAATTACCCCAAAATTCCCAATTTTAAGGAGAAAAATGGTGGAAATGGGCAATTTTGGGCAGCCTGGGTGGCTCAGCTGGTAGAACAGGAGATTCTTAAACTCAGGATTGTGGGTTCAAGCCCCACGTTGGATATAAATTGAATTTTTTCACCTTTTTTCACCCAAATTTGTTTATTTCTGAGTTCAAACCGTCCCTGCCCCTCCTGCAAGAGGTGGAAAAATCCTAAAAAAGGAAGAAAATGGGATTTTTTTCTTTATTTCAGGTGTTTTCTCCAAGCAGGAGGTGGAAACATCTTAAAAAATAAAGAAAAATGGGATTTTTTGTGTGTTTTAACCTCTGGTGCTTTGTCCAAGAGGTGGAAACACCTTAAAAAATAGAGAAAATTGGGAATTTTTTTTGTTTTATCGAGAAATGTGGATTTTTTTATCACTTTTAAGATAATTTTCTTCACTTTGGAGGTTTCTACCCCAAAAATTTGGGGTTTTAAGTGAAGCAAGAAGGTGAAATTCTCCATATTTCACTTTTGAAGGTTGTCCCATGAGGTCCTTTGACTTTTTTCTGCTGGTTTTGCCCCAAAAGGGGCATCACCAACATCTCCATGAGGGTTTTTTGGACCCAAATTGGCCCCTTCTAGAAGGTTCTAGAAGGAGGAAGCTCCTTATGGGGTCCAGTGATCTACCAGAGTCTTCTTCACTTGCAGGGACCCCCCGTGTTGGGCTGAGGAACATCTGGGAGGTCTCCACCATCTCCATTGTCACCATGAAGTTGGTCTTCATGGCCTTGACCCTGGTCTTGTTCATCGGAGCCGGTCAGTGGAGGGGTCAAAGCTCCAGGGGGGTTGGTGGAGGGTTGAGGGAACATCTGGAGATGGTTGGATGGGTCTCAACAAGCCCTTGGATACCTCAGACCCACTTGGGTTGGAGGAGACCTTGGAGATCATGAGGTCCAACCATGACCCCAGCATGGCCAAGTCCACCAGGTCCCTCAGCTCCACATCTCCAGGGCTTGGAAGCCCCTCCAAGGGTGGAGACTCCACCACAACCCTCTAGGAGGAGACATTTCTCCTCAGGTCCCACCTCAACCTCCCCTTGAGGTCCCCTCAACCTCCCCTCTTGGTCCTTGATGGTCCCATGGTCCTGCTGTGGCTGGAGCCCACCAGGGGCTGGGAGGAGCCCACCAAGGTTGGATGAACCCCACCCCCACCTTCTCCATGGGTTGTCCTCCTAAGGCCACATCTTCCAAGCTCCTCCAAGTGTCCTCAGGCATCTCCTCCCCTCCCGTTGAGGCCTCATTGGTTGGTCTCCAAGTGAAGGTGACACTTGAGACCTTCTCCACATCTTCTTTGGGGTCTCCTCCATGGTTCATCGTGGTCCTCTCCGCCTCCTGCAGTTGAGGTTCTCCAGTGCCAGGTCTGCAAGTACAAGCTGCCCTTGGTCGGGTGCTTCCGAGGAGCCAACGTCACCACCTGCGAGAGGAGGGAGAAATGCGCCGTCATCAGGACCTCCCTGGGTAGGTGGAGGAGATGGGGGGGGTGGTGGGACCCCAAACCCACGTGTGGGCCTCTGGAGAACCAGGTGGGTCTGTGGAGGAGATGGGGGGGGTGGTGGGACCCCAAACCCACGTGTGGGCCTCTGGAGAACCAGGTGGGTCTGTGGACCCAATGGGGATGACACGAGGAACCTGCTGAGATGCCTCCTCCTGGTGGAGGTTGCTCCATGTGTGGTTAGAAGAAGGTCCCTTGGGGGGCAGAGGAGGGGCTTGATCTCCTGGAGAAGCTGCTGGAGCTTGGTCTGGGTGGTGGAGTCTCCATCCCTGGAGGGCTTTGGAAGCTGGGGAGATGTGGAGCTGAGGGACACGGGTGGGAGGAGACCTCTGGGGGGTCACCAAGGCCACGTGGTGACCTTGGCCATGGTGGGTCAATGGTTGGGATCCATGATCTTCAAGGTCTCTTCCAACCAAGATGATTCCATGAGATGTTTGGGGGTGAAGTTGGGTCCTCACCTGGTAACTCCAAGTCTTCCATTGACCTGGGGATGTCTTCTGCTGACCCTGGACCTTCTCCCCAGGGAGGGTGACCCTCTACTACCAACAGGGCTGCACCTCGGCCATGAACTGTGGCCGGGAACGGGCGTCGGACGCCGAGTCCCGTCTGACCTCGCGCTACTCCTGCTGCGAGACCGACCTCTGCAACCAGGACTGGGAGGAGACCTCCATGGAGTGACCTCCAGCAGAACCTGGGCCACCAGGGGCACCCGACCTCCAGGAGAACCTGGGTGACCAACCCCATCAACCTCCAGAAGAACCTGAGCCACCAACCCCATCAATGGGCCACCAACCCCACCCAACCTCCAGAAGAACCTGGGCCACCAACCCCATCAATGGGCCACCAACCCCACCCAACCTCCAGAAGAACCTGGGCCACCAACCCCATCCAACCTCCAGCAGGACCTGGGCCACCAAGGGCATCCGACCTTCAGGAGAACCTGGGCCACCAACTCCACCCAACCTCCAGAAGAACCTAAACCTGGGCCACCAACCCCATCCAACCTCCAGAAGAACCAAGATCATCCAACCTCCAGCAGAACCTGGGCCACCAACCCCATCCATGGGCCACCAACCCCATCCAACCTCCAGCAGAACCTGGGCCACCAACCCCATCCAACCTCCAGAAGAACCAAGATCATCCAACCTTCAGCAAGAGCTGGGCCACCAACCCCACCCAACCTTCAATGAGGGCCCCAATCAACCTCCAGCAGAACCTGGGCCACCAACCCCATCCATGGGCCACCAACCCCATCCAACCTCCAGCAGAACCTGGGCCACCACCCCCATCCCACCATCTCCAGGTCCTGAGTCCCCAATCCCTTGGTCCTCACCCCAAGTGGAGATGGTTGGACCCATCCCCCGGGAGCTTCTTGGTGTATCTGCCCAGGGTTTGTCCCAATAAACCTCCCCCTGCGTCGGTCTCGTGTCCATCTCGTCCTTCTCCTGGTGGACAACTCTCCAACCCAACCTTCCTGCTGCTCCTGCCCATGAAGAGCCTCCAACCCCAAGGTCCTTTCCCTTGGTGGCCTCCCAGAACCTTCTTTGCTGGGATCTCTCCACCCAAGGTCCCACCAGGAGGACCAAGGGAGGTGGTTTCTTGCCCCCAGAAGTCCCTAAATTGGGTCCTTCTTCTGGTGTGGACCATGAAAGGTCCTTGAGGAGGCACCAAACTCCTCCTGGTGGCTTCAGATGCTGCCACCACCTGCTCTGGTCCAGCAGGAGCTTCTCGTGGAGCTTCTTGGGTGGCTTGGGGTGGCTGAGGAGCTTCTTGGGGAGCTTCTCAGGGGGCTTGAGGTGGACGAGGAGCTTCTTGGGGAGCTTCTCGGGTGGTAGGTGGGACGTGTTCTCCAGGAGATGTTCTTGCCCTTCTTCTCCTGGTGCCACCCCAGATGTGACCTGGGGATGGGTTTGGGGTGGGTTGGAAGCTCCTCCTTGGACCTCCTGCTCCTCAAGGAGGAGAAGAGGGACCTTGGAAAGGGTTAAAGGAGCTGGAGGAACCCTGGGGAGAAGATCCAGCTCAGGGACAGGTGGTGGGAGGTGCTGGAAACCCGAGAAGACCCTTGGCAAGGAGGAGAAGAGCAGAGGAGGAGGAGGAGGAGGAGGAGGAGGAGAAGGGGGTGGGGGAAGGGAGGAGGTGCCAGATGGGGCCCACCAAGGGTTGAGGAGCTCCAGGAGCTCCAGCCAGAGATGTCCCATCTCCCCAGAGCTCCTCGGGCTGGTTTCCTCCACCAGACCCTGCTGGAGAGACCTTCTCGGGTCTCCTCCTCCTCCTCCTGGGCCACCAGCAGCTTGGGGGCTTCTCAGCGACCCCCCCCCAGCACCTTCTGGGTGGGGAGGTGCGGGAGGACCTCCTGGGCCTGCTCTGCTCCTCAGAGGTAGGGCTGGGGTGTCCTTGTCCAGATGTCCGTCCTCCGTGGTGTCCCCATGTCCTCCTTGGTGTCCCCATGTCCTCCTTGGTGTCCTCACGTCCTCCTTGGGTCTCCTCCACCTTCTCCATGGTGTCCCCATGTCCTCTTTGGTGTCCTCACCTTCTCCTGGGGTCTCCTCCACCTTCTCCGTGGTGTCCCCATGTCCTCCTTGGTGTCCTCATGTCCTCCTTGGTGTCCCCACGTCCTCCTTGGGTCTCCTCCACCTTCTCCGTCGTGTCCCCATGTCCTCCTTGATGTCCCCATGTCCTTGGTGGTGTCCCCATGTCCTCTTTGGTGTCCTCACCTTCTCCTGGGGTCTCCTCCACCTTCTCCGTGGTGTCCCCATGTCCTCCTTGATGTCCCCATGTCCTTGGTGGTGTCCCCATGTCCTCTTTGGTGTCCTCACCTTCTCCTGGGGTCTCCTCCACCTTCTCCGTGGTGTCCCCATGTCCTCCTTGATGTCCCCATGTCCTTGGTGGTGTCCCCATGTCCTCTTTGGTGTCCTCACCTTCTCCTGGGGTCTCCTCCACCTTCTCCAGCTCTTCTCTGGAGGTGGCTCCTCCTCCTCCTCCTCCTCCTCGGGCTCCTCTCCCTCCAGGGTGAGAAACTTGGGGAGGGATTTGGGGGAAAAGCCCCAAAACTGGAGAATTTGGGGGTGTCTGGAGCAGGAGCAGGAGCAGGAGA
>VYZX01018420.1:68229-88469 GCA_013401335.1 Brachypteracias leptosomus
GCAACATTTCTAAAAACACAAATACATATCCTGTCCAGATAAACAGTAAAGGAACTAATCTATGTGGAATACATTTGCCGTTTTTAAGTGGGTCTAGATAGAAAAATGTTGACACAAAAGAAGCAGAGACACAGCTGACACCTCTGACTGTTGTCTGCTAGGAAAAAAATGTACTTAATATATCATTTACCAACTAAACATCTACTTACAGAGTTAGAGTGGGGTGTTCTTGGGAAAGAATACAAACTGCAGTTGCACAGAAAACTGTTTGGTAAAGTATATAGTTCACAATTTTGACATTTTATAAGCTATTTTAAAACCTGTTGTTAAAATGAACACATCCAAATCTGCTGAGGCTGACCAACCAGCAAGTAGATTAGAAAGCTAAACTTCACAAAATTCTGAGACCTGAACCTGACAGCAACATATTACAGCAATTTTGTCAATTCATCTGCAAACAGGTTGGGGTTTTTAAAGCCACCTTAAATACAGTCTATACATAATAGTGTCTAAAGTTTTCTTAATATAATTTCTGACATACAAATGAAGACTTACAGGCACACCAGTTTCCAAGTGCTTGTTAATGGTCGGTGCTTTTTTTTGAGAATCTAAATTGAAGAATGCTTAGACATCTCAATTCTTGAACACAGTATATCAAGTTAGTTAAAAACTTCATGTATCTCTTGACACACACATTTTTATCCCGCTACTATTTATGTATGATAAAAGACATAATAGTTACTTTGGCCTTAAGTTTTTAGTGGTTTAGCTAAGAGCTCTGGTTGATTTTAATAACAGAACTGAAAATGAAATGAACAATTTAATCACTGAGATTAAGTTTCTTCCTATCTCCTTCACTTTGCTAGTAAAATCATAGAATCATAGAATGGTTTGAGTTGGAAGGGACCTCCAAGATCATCTAGTATCAAGCCCCCTGCCATGGGCAGTGACACCTCCCACTAGACCAGGTTGATCAAAGCCCCTGCTCAATTTCCAGGCTCTAATCACAGAATCACAGAATGTTAGGGATTGGAAGGGACCTTGAAAGATCATCTAGTCCAATCCCCTTGCTGGAGCAGGAGGAAGTTGTGTATGTCCCCTCCTTGGAACTGTTCAAGGCTGAGTTGGATGGGGCTTTGAGCAACCTCATCTAGTGGAAGATATCCATGCCCATGGCAGAAGGTTTGGAACTAGGTGATCTTTAAGGTTCCTTCAAACCCAAACCATTCTGTGATTCTATGGATCAAAGATAAGCTGAATGGACTTAACAAGGTCTTAACTTCATGTAGCAATTGGTACTGAAGGTAAGCAGCCAAGATGTTTTACAGGACTTTTAAACATTGAGAACCACTGCCATGAAACAGGCAGAGGTTATCAGTCCTGAGATTCTAAGACTACAATTTATCAGGAACATCAAAATAGTCACACACTCTCCAGAGATTTTTCTTACCCACCCTACCTTTCACTGACCAGCCAGCCCTCTACTCAGTTTCTATACAATAAGCTCCTCACTCAGCAGAAATGTTAGATGGCTTATCATTCCTTCGTTGTTTGCACACACCTACACATCCTCTTCAATGATTCACAAGGGGATTTGAATAGCACAATGTGATCTGCCAACAGCTTAAGTCTAACTTTGCTACAACTACTGAAAATCACAATACTAAATATTTTAATATTTAGAAGTGCAATAAACATTAATTACACCATAAAAATGTGTAACAGATGTTTATCCAAATCCAGACATTTACATCTAGATAATGCACTCAAAACTTGTATTAAATATCAGGTAATCTTCAAACATAGTATGAGCTGCCTAAAAAAAGAAAGAAACTGGTAATTCCCTTATTGATCTTAGTTCTAACTACAAATGACTTGCTATTTTGTTCAAAATAGCTTGTCTTGCTCAAAAACATGTCAGGTATTCCAGATGTAGACAGCAAGACTGAGTTGGTACATTTCAAGGACACATTCTGATTATAGTCCTTAACTTTGAGGAAAAATTGCTGTCATTTTGTAATCAATGGCAACCCAAGAGTTGCTCTGTTTGGATTGAATTCATTTCCAGTTCCTAATATATTGAGACCTGATACATTTTAGGATAGTACATATGCACAGTAGGACTCTTGCAACATTGGTTTTGAAGAGAAGAGCATTCATGATCTTGGGGTTTTTTGGCTTTCCATTTGAAGTAGGTAGAAGAGAACTAGGAGATAGAACAACAGTATCTATATGGAAAAAGTCTCAAGCATTACTCATTTAGGGTAGTATTGAATCTTGTTCCTTCCTGTACAGTGTTATGTTTTATTCATTAAATTGAACCATAAACAGAAAATAGTGAATTGGAATACTTTTAGAGAATAAAGGTATTCAATCATGGTATAAATTAAAACAAACGAAGAGAAAATCTAAACATATACCACAAAAAAACCCCACAAACCCCCCAAAGCCAGCAAACAAGCAATCACAAATTTGCTTTTGTCTTTCTAAACTTTTATAATTGTTTGTTAGAATTCTTTCTTTCTTATTTGTTGCTGTTAATGTTTATAATGGTTTTCATTAACCAGTTATTATTTGACTAATGAAGTTAGTTAAATGTGTTTGGAGTTAGTAATGACTTTTTCCAGGAGCTTATTTTCTAACTCTGAAATCTATCAAAATGATCAAAGAGCTCAAGGAAACAGCACACTGGTGTTTTTTGGTGCATTTTCCTTGCACAGTATGTAGTTTCTGTTATCCTGTGATCAAAGACTACACAGCTAATGCCACACTTACATTGTTGCCCCACGAGGAGAGAAATAAATAGAGAGTGCTTATAAATTCTCATCTTCATGAGAGCTTTGGGCTATTGAAGTTTGTGGTATTTGGACAGAGTAGAATTTATCTAAGAATGCCCTGAATTGTGAAGGAGTTTGTTTGGGAAACGAGGCCTGCATAGGAAGACTGACTTCATTTAACAAGGCAGCTGCAGGAACATGAGAGGGGTTAAATCTCCCTCACTTAGAGAGACTGAACTCACCCTGTACACTGGTAGAGGCTCAGTGCCCTGACCTACAAGCTGCAGCCAACTGCAGGACCCACCGGGACACACACAAGCACCGGTTGTTTGCTCTGTGGACAGGGACTTGTCCCTGCCCTCCGGGAGAAAACTTATCACCTGCTGGTGGTCACCTGATGGTGGGTGGGGCTGGCTCCACCCAGGCTCTCTCAACTGACAGCCCATCAGCTGACAGCCCCAGCACAGGCAAAGGGTGCACATACACATGCAAAGCACATCCCGGCTTCACAAATCCCCCAGAAGAGCTTTCCTTCAGCCCTTTTTCCTGCAGAAACCTCCCCCAGTGCAGTCTTACCTGCTCTGAAGCTGATCTCCACCACAAACTCTTGGACTGCCTGCCCCTGGTGTTCCAGACATGATGTCAGCATGGTCTTGAATAGCTCAACTTCTGGTGAAACTTAACCCTATCCTAGCCAAACCAGGACAATATCTACCCATTATTCTATATACCATGTCATGCCCAGCAGCCATTTAACAATTAACAAGGTACAACATAATTCACTGGCAGTTCTCACCCAAGATTAAGTCCCCTTGTGGTACACATTGGACCTCTCCGTCCTCCTGCATCATCCATTAGGTGCACCCAGGTCCTTGAGTAAAAGTAATCCCATGGATGGGTTTACCTTTGCCTGAAGCAGGACTAACCCAGACCTTTTTTCCCAATACATTCCTCACAGGCACTACAGGACCTTATCCACATTTACTGCACATGGAAGTTTTGACTGAGCAGGGCCAGCTCTATTGGCAGACCAGGAAGCTTTTGCTAGATGTGTGTCCCAGTGTTTGAAGGTTCCACCTCCCATTGCTTTCAGTGTAGTTTTTAACAGAAAGGCTCAGAAGGTAACAGAGTACAGACCCTAGAATTCAGGAAAGCAGTCCTCAGGTTCTGAAAACTTCTAAGTACAATACCATGAGAGGCAGCTTTAGATGGTAAAAGAGCTGAGGGACTGGCAGGTCTTTAAGGCAAAAATGGTTTCTTTTTTTTTTTTTTTGTATTCTGGATGACTCAAATAAACCATGTAATTCAGACAGCTATTTGCAGATTTACTGTTAGTAGTGTTTCCACCTTCACATGTTCAGTATGAAGTACCCAACCAAAGTGCAATAATGCAAGGATTTATTTTTCTCAATAAAGCCCTCCTGATTGGGATACTTCAAAAGACATAACTTTATTAATAAGGGTCAGCTCATTCATTCATATATGCTTAAGTAAAGAAATGAAACATTAGCCAAAGCTTCATGTGCAAAAGGCACAGATAGTCTTCTCACTGGGCAAAACCAGTCCATCCTGATAACTGGGAAGAGAAGTAGATGTCTGAGGAGACTGGCTTGGCTAAGCGGGGAACTCCTGTCAAGTTCTAGTAGAAACAGTACAGCACACAGGAGGTGGAATCAATGACAAAGGAGGAATTCCAGTGTTTCCCAGACATATAAGCATGATATTAGAAAAGCCATAGCTGAACTGAAGTTTGTTATTTCAAGGGTAATGTAACACAGCAGATGAGGAACAAGTGAGGAGTTGTGTGCCACACAAATCTGTGGTATCCAATGGGCTGCATGCAAAGGTGCTGGGGGAACTGCTTCATGGCTTGCAAATTTGGGAACAGTCAGCAAGGATTTAGCAATGGTGAATCATGGCTGATCATCACAATTGCCTTCCATGACTAGAATAATCCCTTTACCTTTCCTCCCTAAAAAACATGAAAAGTTGAATTATCTCAATAGTTTGTAAAATATCTGGAAATTCATGAAAGTTCCATAAAATGGAAGAAACATTTTCCATCTTGAGATTTTTCTATTCATCAAAACCACCTCAATCAGGTGTGCCTAAGAGATGCAAAAGGACTTGAAAAGTAAAGCCATAAATTTATCACAAATTCTTTTTGCTGTCATATCCACTGATATTCACTATATCTTTCCTAGTTAATAATTTACCAATCACAACCAAATTTGAAAAAAAAATGTAAACCAACACTTTCACCGATAGCCATCAACTTTCAGCAGTCTAAGGGCTTTGAGTGGTGTAAAACTTGATTGAGAACTTTGTAAGGCAAGCCTGGGAAATTCTACACTATCCAATTTTTCTTTCATATGAAATGCATCTTACCTGCTATGTTTAATATGTGGGGTGTTGCAAATACGAAACCTTTCTCAATCATCACTGGAAAACCTGGCTCACCTGCTTTTTTTAGTCATAAATAATGAGGCAGTTTACATGATTAATACAGGAAAAAGATTTTCTATAAGCTGCATAGTTTAATTGAAGCATAAATCATGCAGCTGGTTATAACATAGAACTATTATAATAATAAATGATTATATTTTCTCTACTTGCTTTGCATGCTTAATATAAAATGAAATTAATGCTCATCTGGTAGCTGCTACATACCAGTGGTTGTAATCTGCTTCCAAGGAGCTATTCATCTAGCTGCCAAGGTGGTTTAGAAAGCTGAAGTACCTATGCTTTTTAGAAATAATTATTAGTTAAAAGTCACAAAGAATCCCCTATTCAGTTAATCATTTCAAGTCTGTGGTTAATTCTAAACATAAAGGTAGTCCTACCATTTCAGCAAAGGACCTGGGCATACAGTTCACTTACTCTTTCCATGTGCTTAGAATTGTCATTTAATGGTTTGGCAACAAAATCACTGGGTTTTGACATTTAGTGTTTGGAATCAGCTATATTTGATTCCAATTTGTCTCACTGATCCAGCAACGACCACAAGAAATGTACATTTCAAAATAGGCCATACTTTCTAACACAGGCTTTTGGGTTTTTTTTCTGTAGCCATTCAGAAAAAACATACCTAATTCTGTACTCTGTGAATGGTTCAAGGAGGAAGATTCCTGAGGTTTACCCATAGTATGAAGCACCACAGCAGTGTGCAGTCACTTCAGAATGTTTCTTCTAAATGCAGACACCACAAAGGAAAAATTTCTACAGTTACAGAATGACCACATTTTCCTTTCTGCCATGCACAATCCATTAAAGAAAAAAAGTCAGGATCTTTGATAGCTCATTTTGCACTTTATAATAGCAGTAATACCATAACACAATACTGTGAGATACTTTATTGGTCTGTGAGGAGTTCTGGTAGTCCCAAACTGTAGATGAAATTCAAATGTAAAATCAATCAAGATATTTTGTATCTATTGCAATTTAAAATTCACCTCAAGATCTGCATGGGTTGTTCCTTCTATTTTTAGCAAAGCCTATCCTAGCACTAAGAACCTCAGCAACTTCAGCCAGTATGAACAGTGAAATCTTTGGTCATCAATTGTGTAAGCTAAGTTCAACCAAACTTTAGATTTTTTAGAGCAGACCAGTAGGTAGTTGTTGAACAAAGGCACATTTGTCATCTGTGCTGGTAGAATGCAGGGGGATGTTTCCACTTGCTATCAAATACACTTAAGTTTGAGAGGACGATACTGGAGGATTTCTGTTAACATGCAAGGAGCTACAGTATAAAATACTATGGGAGAGCAACCAGCTGCAAACAATCTTATGTATGCAAAAGAGATTCTAGAACTATGCAAAAATCTTCCTTAGAAAAACTCTAACACCAGTATTTTAATTTTTTTTCATGTGAAACCAAAACAAAACAAAACAAAATCTTTTTCTCCAAAGCATTTCAAGTTTTCATGTGTGCTTACTACTGGGTGCTTGCTGGTACTACCACGTTTGTCAGTAAGATTTCTGCAGGCAATTTTTCAAATTTATTTTTTGCTTTCATCAAAGTAACACCATAGATCTTGAACTGGGCAAACCTGAGAGTTTTTAAAGGATTTCTCAAAGCTAGTAACAGAATTCTTTACATTATTTTCCTCTTTCAAGAGAACAGGTGAACACGAGAATGCCATATAGCCATGCTAGTTACAATATTAAATGTAATTTAGAATATAAAGTTCTACCTAAATAGCACAGCACAGGAAGAAATTCTAAACCCTATAAATACTAAAACACAGGAACACATTCTATATTAATTTTGAGGACTTGTGTTCCAGAGACGATGACCTCACTTAAGACTCAAGTTAGGCTGTACTACAAAGGTTAAGTAAGATCAGTTCAAACTGAAACACCAAGATGCATCATGATCACATCATATGACCACCACAAATGGCATCTATCTTGATCAGCTTGGCAATATTTTGCACAGTTTCTATAAAGATCATTCCTCTGTTGGTGTCCAGTGCCCAGCAAAACGAACTGAGAAAGAATGGGTGGCCACCTCTACTTCCCAGCTTTTTGATGAAGGCACTTCAGATGAGAATTTGCTCCTTCAAAAAGAGCAGGCTTCTCTTTCAAGGAGCATTAGGAAACATCCAGAGTTCACCTCAGGATGTCATGCAAGAATATCACTGCTAAAGTAACACTGAGTTTTCGAAGTGTTGCATATTCCTATCCTTTCAAGGGAAGGATGAAAAAAACCCAAAAAACCCCAAACTATTAAAAATCCAGAATATATCCACATCATCATGCAAATCTTATTAAGTCAGAAAGAAAAAAGTCTTTCCTTCCAATATGTTTAGCATCAAACACGAGCTTCCTAGTAAGATCTCTCACATTTATGTCAGTTAAGAGTTTCTGTGACTATCCCCTTTGCAGGATCACTAAGAATCATTCATAGGGTTAAGTGTCCAGAAAGGGCAAGCATCTTAAGCTCTCACTTGGAGCCTTCTTTCCTCACAATCTTAATGCAGGGAAGGCTTAAATAAAGTATATTTCCTTGACCTTTTCAAGTCCATTCTAACCTCATCTCCAGATTATTATTATATGAAAAGTGCTATCAAATAAAAGAACTACTTAACTTAAGATTAGTGGTTCAAGACAAACAAACAAAAAAGAAAATAAAATCCAACGAAAAGAACTAGCCAAAGAAAAAAAAAATCCAACACAAGAAAAGAGTTGCTTTCCAAACCCTCCTATGACTAAAGTTCTTATCACAAGGCATCTTTGAGTAAACTGTAAGGAATGTATTCAACAGAATTTTTTTTGCTGTTGTTTTACTTAAGTTGAATATAACACATTAAACTGTTAAAATGAAGTAAGAACCAGGCATTTAGCAAATTATACTCTACCTACAGGTCAAAAATGTCTATCAAGTGATGACACAGCAATTGGATAGAACTAAAGTTATTTTGTTAAAAGTCACATACTGCAGATATTAAGAATACTGCATTGCCTAGAATCCACTTTCTAGATTATTAGGTCACTTAAATATGAGAGACTTAAGGAAATATTTGAAGAGTGGATTGTTATACTAATAGAAAGACTATATAGACTGTTTGCACATACTTATATAATACAGCAAATAGCCAAAGGAATGATTTCACAAATTAAGTCATTATCATGGCTAACTTATTAACTTCTGGAAATAAAGACTATCTTACTATAGGTGGTACAATGGCTCCATTTTCACTTTCTACAACTACATTCAATTGTAGAGGCAAGAAAGTCAAGAATTATAAATTTCAACTTTCTGCTTATTTTGATCCAACTTCTCCAAGTCATATTTCTACTGAACTGAAGAATATCTAAATTACAATAACATAAGCTCTGCATGTTCTATTTAAGAAACTAAGAAACTAGCAGACCACAAGCCAGGTTTTCCACAACATTCGCTTATGTAAAATTAATTTTTTAAAAAAAGTTACCATACTTTCTTCCAAAAGGTAAAAAAAAAATCTTACAAGTTACTAAAATTATCTGTGACTAGGAAAAATTTATTTCTAATTTATGCATGCACAGTTGTAAACAGTGCATTAAAAAGGATGTCTCTATATTAAAAACCCCCTCATTTACTGTGCAAGTGCACTTTGCATATGTAAACCTTCATATCAGAGTTTTTGTGTGTGAACTTTTACAGTTATTCTCACTCAATTTATCCTTCTTCATCAGCATCATTCACAAGGAACCTGGTAACACTTCAATAGTGTCTATTATCTGATTAACCTCCATGTATACTACAGATAGGAAGATTTCTCCAAATTAACTATTGACCAAGCTTATCCGCTGTGACTTATTAGGGTATGCCCTTAGAAAGTCACTTAATTTGATTTTACAATTTCCAGGACCACAGCACTTACCGTAAGTTGTCCCAATCTTCATTAACTTGGATAGTTCAGATTAACTCCAGGGGAACTGCATGCTGTATTATGGACCCACCAAGTGCATTAAACAGAACCAAGCAGAGTTCAGCACAGCTCACACTATATTCTCATCCTCACAGCAATGTGGAACACACATTAATTATGGCACATGGCAAGCTGTATTGATTGTCTAATCACTTAGCACTGTAAAACTGTGTCAAATTTATGTTAACAAATTATTTTTGAAAAGGTCAATCTTGTATAGCAAATTAGGTGATTTTCCCCACAAGTGGCGCTACTTAAACAAACTCCCTTGGATGGATATATCTGCAGGGCCTGGTGTTAGGAAACTGAGTGGTCTAATTTTTATTGAGCGTCTCTGGAAGATGATGAGTTCAGAAATCNCAAAGACTCCCAAGTCCTTGTCTCTGCCAAGATGCTTTCCAGATGCACACCCCTCAGCATATACTGGTGCCTGGGGTTGTTCCTCCCCAAGTATAGGACTCTGCACTTCTTTTGCTGAATCTCAGAACTTGGGCACCCCATAAAATATATTATATATAATATATATATAAAATATATATTATATAATATATATATTTTATATCTTTTTATATATATCTTTTCAGAAATTTACTTATTTGACAGGAGTGAGCACAAGCACGACTGCAATATTTCAGGTTGTAAATTCAGGTTAAGAGTAAGTATACTTCTGTATAGAAGAGAATACCCTCCAAATTTTCAAATAAGTATTTATTTTTCCAATAGANTCTCTGGAAGATGATGAGTTCAGAAATCAGACTGCTTCTTCCAGCAATCAAACTTAAGCTCAAATGCTAACTTTTGGAATGTCACTCTGAAACACCCTGGTTTACATATAGCACTTGGTTGGACTTACTCAAATTGACAGCTCATCGGGGAGTAAGAAGAAAAAGAATTTTATGGATTTGAAAGTTTACCAGTACTCCTGGATCTGTTTCTGACATCAGCATTAGCAACAAGCTCTTTTTCTTCTGGATAACAAAGCCTGAATAGTTTTCTGCCATGTCAGACTCTGCAAAGAATGGTGTTCCTAACTGCCAAGCAGAAATAAAAGGAGATGAAAATGCTCAAAATGTGTTTGCAACATCTTAGCAAGACTGGGCACCGCTGAAGAGAGACCCAGACTCAGCCCTCTATGTATCCTCCTTTCAGGTATTTTAGGGATCCCACTGAATCTTCTCCAGTCCCAGCTCCCTCAGCCTTTCCTCATACAAAAGGTGCTCTAGTCCCTCCATCATCTTAATGGCCCTTCACTGGACTCTCACCAGTATGTCCACGTCTCTCTTGTACTAGGGAGCTCTGAAGTGGACACAGCACTTCAGGTGCAGCCTCACCAAGTGCAGAGTAGAGAAGTATCCCCTCTCTCAGCCTGCTGGTAACACTCCTAATACAGCCCAGGATGCCATTGGCCGTCTTTGTGACAAGAACATGTTGCTGGGTCATGTTCAACCTGGGTGCCCACAAAGACTCCCAAGTCCTTGTCTCTGCCAAGATGCTTTCCAGATGCACACCCCTCAGCATATACTGGTGCCTGGGGTTNCATTTTGTCTAAACATAAATGCTAAAAAATATTAAACGTTTTCCTTCCTCTGCTATTCACTGAAACATAAAGTCTTATATTTTAAGTTCCACATTATAGAATTTCAAATATTCTGTAAACAGGAGTTTACCTACATCAGACATGTTAACATGCTCACTAGTCACAAACTTGATATACTATGTAGCTTATGATAAAATTTGGAAGAAAGAGTGTTAAGTAATTGTTTTATAATCCTTCTCCAACTACATAATCTTCCTAAGCTCCTCTACTATGGAAAAGCAGCAAAAAGAAAACACAAGCCTCCTGAACCTAGTTGAGAGCACAGCAGCTTTCACCTCCTATTGTAAGGTAATTAACTGGCTAGGTAGTTGCCCTAGCTAGTTAGGATGAGTGATTAATTCACTTGTCTCTGTTTTCCTTCCCCCTCAATTAACATATAATTAATAGAAATTTACAGATCACATTTATATTCTCAAAATATAAACTCTACCGTGGTGCCATCCCTTGCATTAGTAGCATGTAAGCAAGTTTTTTATAGAGTTGACTTTAATTACCTTGGTTACAGTGAGGCCTTTATCAGCTTTTTCCTCACAGTGTAATAAGAAGTCTGAGTCACCTCAGCAACACCCAGTTAGTGATACAGTATCAAGGACACACCGTACATTTGATGAGATGTACAGTAAGTATGCAATTGTGTCAGGAATTAGAAGTTTTTATATTTTGAGTACAAAATAAGATGATCTTATTCAGGTGACAACAAATACCAATACTTAGTACTAACAACTCATAGATTTCAACTCGTACTAGATCACTCAGTTATAGAATTTCTTTGTGCAACAGATGCTAAACAAAGGCTACAGTAAAATTACATTAAGGACAGATGGCAGTACCTCTAAAATTAATCTGAAGCACTTTATTGTATAGTTATTTCTTTTTTACTATCACGTTATTTCTCCTTTCATATTGAATTAATATTTTTAAATAAAGCTAATTCAGCTTTTATACATTAGCATCTTGGGTAATTAACAGAATAAACCATAAGTTACACATTAATCATTAAAAGTTCACTAATGAAAAGTACAAAGCTAAAGGTTAACCTTTAAGTTTTCACCAAGTCATATATGCTTAATGTAGCATCTTATCCAGAATAATGACAGAAAAATCACTGGGGCATGAAGCCACAACCTGCAGAGAGTTAATCACAGTCATTTATTATTGCACCACATTCTTTTTTTGTTTTGTTCTTTCCAAGATGGAAATGCTGACAAAAATAGACTGTTTTTTGTTTGCTGTATAAATTAAGTTCAAAACACCATGACACCTTGTTGGTGATCTGGAAAGAAAAGTTAAATAGTTGGCTTTGTTTAAGGACTGAATGTCTTATGAACCTGGATGTTTCACAAGATAAAAGAGCTTCTCAAGTCAAGGTTGCTGGTTTGCATCCAGATTAGATAAGCTGGCACACTAATTTATCATTATTCAGTACTTCTCAAGTAAGACTGGTGATGAATATCCAGGTCATAACTAAAGATGTCCTGTGCGACAAACACATACTTTAACTTCCTAGGTATTCTTAAAATAAACAGCAGAGGACAAGGAAGAATAAAAATGGAGGTCACCACATTCTCCTTGACAGGGGTGAACTCTCTGTACAGAGACACTAAATTGTCACCACTCTTGCTATCCCATTTTGTGAATGACAAAAAGAATAAGCTACATGTTATCTTTTCATGGCAAAAAAAAAAACCACCCAAATTTGCAGTTTCTCATTCCTACCCAATTCCTCCACTCTTGCAACTTAAAACCAAGAACACAAATTTACTTTAAAAAATTATGTGGCATTTTAAATACTAAGATTTATCTTTGTATTAATAATAACAAAAAGATACCAGTAATTTAATATTGTAATATTGATGTAGATTTAAATAGGTATTTTCTTTTCATTTAATCCTTTAAAATATTTTCTTTCATGCAACGAGCAGTGGAACCTACAAAAGAGAAAGAGGGAAGATTTTTTTTAAGTGCATGAAGATGACCACTAATTACATTATATCAGTGGTAACAATTGCCAGCTTTGGATTTGCTGTAAACACCTTCACAGAAGATTGGGGAGGGAGGGGATTATGATGTGTATTGGTCGTTTGGGTTTGGGTTTTTTTTCAACCAATGCACACAGCTAAACAACTAAATAACAAGCCGGGTGTGTTTCAGCTAGGAAAATAATTCTGAATAATGTATTTGCCCAGAAGCATGTCTTCACCCAATCAGTGTGCTTGTGTTCCAGAAAAACTGAAGAACTTCAGGTCAGGCCTAGGAATCAGTAACACTGTTGTTTCTCAGAACAGACTGTTAGTTCATTTTTCTTCCTCTCAAAACAAACATCACAAACATTTTACTCCAAAAATTTCACTTGCCTTGACAGGGACTTTTGCCTTAACATTCCTGAAGTTATAGCGTACTTTATTAGTAACTCAACTTGGTAGGACTATAGTTTTCTTACTAAGCAGTGCCCTTAAGAGAGCAGTCAAAGGAGGATTCGAAATAATCTTCAGGGATGAAGTTAAGCATTAATGTTTCTGCTGACAACTAGCTAGAAAGAAAAAAAATCCAGTGTTTAGCTGTGCAAAGGAGGACAAAGCTTTTGCCTTTTAAAAAAGTAGAGTCCTTTGAATTCCAGCAGCAGATACTCATCACCACTTCTGATTTAAAAATGGACAACGCTTGTTGTTTTTTTTTTCTACTGGGTAATAGATGTTGTTCATGAATTTGCTGAAGACTCTGCAAAACCAAGATGATTGCAGTCCTCTTGTTAGACCTTTCTAAAGGAAAATTATAAACAGAGAAAGGACTAAACACTTCTCAGATCTATAGTTTCTATAGAATTTAAACCACCATATAAAATCAGCAAAACCTGAGCATTAATTTTGACATTTTGAACATATTTAGCTTTCTGAAATCGTTATATGAGGTCTGAAGAGAGATGACAATCTTTCAAGCCTCTTACATCTATGGCAAATTTGTCCTTAACTACTTTTATTCTAAGTAGATTACTTATAACAGTTTCCTCAAATTCCTTCTTATTCCTTTAATTTCTACAATTTCTTATTTTGCTTCTTCTAGTGTTTAAAAAAAGTTCTAACATCTCTTCCTCAACACTGACTTTAACTGCTTCAGTTTGGTATTATTAAAAGTCTCAGCTTCGGGGAGGAGGATGGGAAGTTTGATAATGAAGGAAAGAAAAGCAAATGAGAAATTAAAAATTCCTGATATGTTACTGAAATCTTAGTCTAATTACGGTATAAAGCATATACAGAAAACCAAGAAGACATAAAACAAAAATTTAAAGGCAGATTAAATGAAGGTAGTTTGAGATGCCAATGATATCTGTTTCCAGAAATTTCAAAGGAGTTTCTAAGAAAGAGGAAATTTGATGGTATATAAGAATATACATTTAAGTTCTCAGCATGGAAATATTTACGCCAAGTGAACAGTTCCATTGAGCAACAGGTAAAACAAGCTTAACGTAATTGTTCTGCACTTTATTTTTCTAAGAGCTTTCATTAAAAACAAAACACAAAACTCTAAAGTGCCATCTCTGACATCAAAACATCACACAGACTGCAGAATTCTTTTTCTTGCAATGGGTTTCTAATCACTCCCCAGTAACTGCAGGTTGCAAAACACAGACATTCCAGAAAACAAAAGTTTATGTTTGCAAGACAAGGCTCAAGTAATAGGTATCAAAATATCTTGATTATCCAGTATGTTTTTTCCCCAAGGTTTTGACATGGAACATGCTCATGATTTCTTCAAAATCACCCTAACAACCATGGCACTGTCTGGACAAGCAGGGTAGGTAGACCCATGGGTTTCCTAGCATAAAACGTATCAATAATTTGAGCTCAACATGCTTCCCCCATTCCCTTTTCCTAACACTTTCAAGAAGGCAGTAGCTAGACACCAGATGAGGACAATGTAAGAGCATGCTGCTGCAATAGAAAAATTCAATGGTTGCCTAAGTTTGCACATAAACTTTAGATAGACTGAAAAACATTTGTGATCCAAATTGTCAAGAGATTTATCATTAGGAAGTAATACTCTTCCCACATCTGACAGACAGTGTGTTTTAAGCACTTTTAGTTTTCATCTGTATCATAAGGTTCCTGCAATCACCTGAGAATTTTAAGACAGGTACACATTATGTTTGAGCTCTGCTCCAAAGAACTTGAGCTGCCCTTTACAGTGTCTTTATTTTGATTACTACTTTGCTTCAGTGTTCAGAAGTATTCCAAAGTCATTCATTAACCCTACCAGGCTGAGCATCTCTTGCATTGTTGCTTGTGGTACCATAGGACAGGACGAGATAGCAACAACAGGCTTGGGGTGATCACAAGCTCCAGAGGACTAGTTCATAACAAGTAAAACAACTCAAGGACCTCCCATGCTTGCTATTCTCCACGTCTCCTTTGTCAGATCTGTGTTAACCTCTAAATGATAAACTGTTTGAGTGATACTGAAACAATATCTCATAACTGACGATGTTCTTGCACTAGTTAAGGCAGAATTGTAAACAGGTAAGAAATTACTACAGAGCTTCTTCTCATTAATATTAATTAATACTAATATGTAATAATGTTCAGATTCACAAAAGCCACTTTTAATCCTCCAGTCACTACCCAGCAGGTTCACAGTAGCTTGCTCTGAAAAATGACACCCTACCACCTCAATTCCAATTTTGCAACAAAGGAAATAGTGTCAGCAAAATTACTAATAAAACACAAGTAGGAAACTTTATTGAGTTGCAGAAAGTCACATTTCTGTAACTTCTGTGGCCATCAACCAAAGCAGCCATCTTCTGCTTTCCTTAAGATGTTACTGTAAGTGAAAGCTGAAAAAGTAGGTTACAAGACAATAAAATCATAGAATGGTGGGGTAGGAAGAGACTTCAAAGATCATCTAGTTCCAACCCCGCCTGCCATGGCAGGGACACCTCCCACGAGACCAGGTTGCTCAAGACCCCATCCAGCCTGACCTTGAACAGCTCCAAAGATGGAGCATCCACAACTTCCCTGGGTAACCTGTTCCAGTGTCTCACCACTCTCACAGTGGAGAATTTCCTCCTAATTCCCAATCTACATCTACCATCTTCCAGTTTAAAGCCATTACTCCTCATCCTATCAGTAGTGCAGGCCTTTGTGAAAAGTTTCTCCCCAGCCTTCCTGTAAGCCCCCTTCAGATACTGGAAGGCCTTAATAAGGTCTCCTTGGAGCCTTCTCTCCTCTAGGCTGAACAACCCCAACTCCCTCAGTCTGTTTTCGTACCAGAGGTGTTCTAGCCCTCTAATCATGTTTGTAGCCCTCCTCTGTACCTACTGCAGCAGATCCATGTCCTTCCTGTATTGGGGACTCCAAAGCTGGATACAATACTGCAGATTGGGTCTCACGAGAGCTGAGTGGAGGGGCAGAATCACCTCCCTCGACCTGCTGACCCAGGTCTACAGCACTTTTCACAACCCCTCCCTTTTTTTTCTCACCTAACTGTGTTAATCCTTTTCCACAATATTGCCCTGACGCCGCAAGTCACCTTTCCGTACGTGTGCATGAAACATTTATCAAGCTTTCAGTAGACAAAAATTCCATCTTTTAGAAGACAGGCCAAGACTCACAAAACATATGGGGGTGGGGAAATAAGTATTGCTGCCAGTACTCTGCAGCAACTGGACCATTTATTTTTTATTCCTTCATTTATCTTTCAATTTTCCTTTGTCACCTGGGGCCAATTCCCTTCTAATAATTTTCTCTGTTTCCAGAATTTCTGTATCTCAAAACTGTCTTGAGAAAATATAATCCCAGACTCACAAACCCCAGAATTGCCCATTTATGTTGCAGACACCGTTGGCTGCATAAAAGAAGTAAAATGTCTTTGAAATGGAAGAAAATAAGCAAAACCTGTGGAATGAGTCAAGGGATCATAAATGCAAGGATTATTTTACTCATTCACAATTTGTGAAAGTCACTTCCTTGGGAGCTGACAACCAGGAAAGAAATCTTTTCCCTTGTAACAATTACAGTAGCATACTTGCTACACGCCTAAAATATATACACATGCCCAGCTATATAGTTAAAGCATTTACAGTGCAATGGCTGTACAGTTATTTTTAAACATTTGTTTCATTCTGCATAGTTCTTTTGCTTGTCCTGATGGCACAAGTATCCACAACAAAATAAAAAAATAGAGCATGAAACACTCAACAGTACATTTATGAAACAGTTGCTGTATCTGAATGCATCTTACAAATATTAGCAATTTTGCCTAAGAGCAAATATAAATACGTCAAATTTACTGTCCTCCCTGGTAAAGTGAAATTTTGCAATGCAAGTCGACAAATGTTAAAAACCTACCTTAGCAATTTTAATTCAAATCAACAGTTGCTCAAGATCCCCTAATCCACGTAGCATAGTTCATGAATTATATCATACTCTGATACAGATTAAACGAGAATCTGTGTTCTGTACCAACTTTGCATTTATACTATATCAGATTGCCTCCATTAACAGCCTACAAAGTCCTACAGCTGTCTAATAGTTTTGCAATAGAAGAGGATATTCCACAACCACAGTCTGAAAATTTTCTTCTAAGAGAAGAGCACATTAAAAAACACAGAGAACCAAATTAATCGAGGGATTTTTTCTAAATGACCGCTGCTTTTCTTTGTGCATTATGCCGTCTTTCCTACTGACTTGCAAAGAAAGACTTTCTTCATCTTCCCCAAAGACTTTTTCTATGAATGAAATTCAGGATTCTCTCCTGTTGACTGTGACATGTATCCCTGACAGGATAATAACACCCAGGGGTGCATTGCTATCAAAATATACCACAACTTAGCTGGGAAATAAAGTATTGCACTACAAAGCAAAAATCTGGGCAAGACTTCAGACCAGAAGAAACTTAAAACACCGGACAGCTTTACAGAATAAGGAGTAAAGTAATATGAATAAGTAACTGCTCTTACAATGACCATCTTCCACTAGTAATTTTGAAACAGATGGTAGAGCTCTGGATATTTCATAAGCATTTGGTAATAATTTGTAAGGTAGTTTTGAAAATTATAATTTGAGTGCTTAGCTATTGTATTAAAATCCATTAGGGAATGGAAGTCATCTTAAGAATAATGCCCTTTATCATCTGGCTCCCAGAAACCTCCTAGATGATGCACAATTTGAATTCAATGAATAGCTGTATACAATAGCACCCGTTAGTGAAAAAATACCCATATGGGTTTTTCAACAATCTGCAAAGAACACCACAATGCAGTAAAAGCTCTGCTCTCACTTGTCAGATAGAAACCTAACAACAGTTACAAATTATTTTAAAATTATGAACCCTTTGTTACAAGAAGTTGGACTGAAGACAAGTCTTCAGATAGCAAAATTCTCATTTGACCCAAGATGAGAGATCACAAAAGCTCTCAAATTTGGTTGTTTTGTTCATTTGTTTTCCCCCTAGACAAAAGCAAGGAATTTATCTTCTTTTGCTTTATCTAAATCAAGATCCTTTCTACTAATTCCAAGCCCTTTGGAAAGAATAGTCCTAGAAAATTATCCATCTTGATGTGTATTTTCCTTCCTTTTCTCTTTCCCATCTTGAGATAGAGGTCAGTGGGTGAGAGGCCACCTGGTGCCTAGGTTCCAGCTGGATGTAAATTGTGACAATATTGAGGGAAAAAAAAAAAATCTCACAAATCTACAAATCATACTCCTCAATAGCAGCAGAGTGAAGAGATTGTGCTTTATATGATCATCAAGGTCCAAAGAGAAATAGTTTCTTTTTCACCTTGCAATCTCCAGAGTAGTTTCAAAATCCATCAGAAGATCTCCAGAAATCACTTTTTATATGTTTTAAGTTTTATATGATCCAGGCATGTTGCATTTGCTGCACTTGGTCATGAGATTGAAAAGATGAGCTAGAGTGGGGAAGGTGCACCTTATGTTGGAGATGGGGATGAGTGGTGCATAATTATCTAGTTGTTCCCCCCCAAAATGAAGTCACATTACTGTGCCATCTTAGAGTAAAGTAGAACTTCGAATGATTTTCCTCAAGAGTACAAAAATAACTTTTGGCAAGACCAACTAATTTTATCCCTGCACCACTGCAGTGATGCCATCTTCCTGGTCCCATGTATCAGAGAGTTAGGTCAGATAACTGATAAGCCGTTGCTAAAGATCTTAAGTATATTATGATAGTCAAGCAATACATGAAATATAACACAAAAAAGAACATGTCTATCCCCAGAGTGTTCTCTCTGACCTGCAAGGTAATGTCTGCACGACACATCTGCTTGGAGAGGCTTCTGGCCATGCAATCCAGGAACAATTGCCCTTTTTTAATGGACACTCTAGAGCTTTTGCTCTTTGCTCCAGCTTTACTAGTGATAAGCAGCTTCATAGCAGCTATAATTCTGGCCACTGATACTTCTTTTTATTGGCATAAAGTAATGTAGAGTACATACTGATTGTACTGATACAATTTTTGTTAGTTAAATTCTATACTTCACTACAAGATGCTATTTGAAAAACATCAAGGAAGTGCTTGGTGTACAACAGTGTGTAGCATTAGGAGGAGAACACCCAGAGTGGATTTCCTTGAACATCACCTGAGCTTACCTGAAGCTGCTTCAAATTTTCTGTCTCAAAATAGGGCAGGGACCCCCCTGAAACTAGGCTTCCCTGTAAAATGTTTACTTATGATGTCATTTAAGAAGACAACTTCAAATGCTGGTTTCCCTTACAGTCTTGAGAAGATAGAGTCTATTGTAAGTTAATGACAAAATTTCAAGGATGCATTTATATTATTTAATCTAACTAAAGAAAATACACCAGTTGCAGGAATTGTCAGGTGATATAGAAAAAAACCCAACAACCAAATAGTCATGTCCATTCACCTTCACTTAAGTTACATGTTTTTCTGTGCTTCTGTACAAACCAATGAGTTTGTTCTTATTTCCAATTGTAAGTTACATTTCAGAGCTGTCCCTGCATACATATCAGTACAGCTGTGTTGCATAGAACTAAGAACTAATGATGGATTGAAGGAAGGAAAGAAGAGCAAAGCACTACGATATATTTTCAGTAATTTTTAGAATTCAGTGAAGTCTATGTACCCCTATGAAAAAGAGATTTAGAGAACAATTAGAAGTAAGATAATGTATTGCTTTTTTTTTTGCTTTCCAGCATACATAATTTCCATAGGCTACAAAATATTCACACTGTCATTATCAAATGTTCTGGGACACAAAGAGCTGTTATTAACAATCACTACACAGTATTAAGAACTAATCTATTATTTCACTATGCTAAAGGAAAAAATGTATTACAATAATTTTTTACATTTAATTGTATTCACCTTTAACATCTTGCTCAAAGGTGAATTTGTGAGGGTTTTAGCGTGGGGTTTTTTGGGTGGATTTTTTTTTTCCTGTTTGCTAACTGGAGGGAAGAAAAAAGCTTCAGT
>VYZX01018420.1:90053-100554 GCA_013401335.1 Brachypteracias leptosomus
GAGAAAAAAAAAAAAGAGGAAGATGCATAAATAATTAAGATGTTGCCATAGCTTTGTTACTGTTGTAAGCACAGGAATTCTCAGTGTTATAGATCTACCAGAGAAGGACAACAAGATACTTCTCACAGCTGCACTGCAGGACTTCCCTCACTTTATTCTCCACAGACCAGTGTTAATAACTGCTGTTCACATCCAGATTTGTCTGTGTATTCTTTCAGAGCCAAACATAATCAGTGTTTTGCAAAGCAGTAGCACTTTTGGCACAGTTGTAAATATTTTGAAATTCAAGTAAACCCCCAAATTTTAAGAGGTTTTCTTCAAATTGTACCGTGCCTTCAATAGTATTTAGTTGCAAGCTGCACAACAAAGCCTTTCTGCTATCCCACAGCACTGCTGAATCCCTTCTTTGACTGAATCTTTAAGAGTAAGACCAGTTGTTCTCAGGGTACTCAGCCTCCTGAGCTGCAAGACAGGGGTGGGAGAAGAATGAAGCCCCCATAATCCAAGAGTAAATGGTCAGTGATCTACTACACCATTAAGACACACACAAGACTATGGGATCCACCCAAGGGTACTGAGGGAGCTGGTAGAAGTGCTCACCAAGCCATGAAGAAGATACAGGTTGTTCCTTCAAAGCAAGTTACATAAATAGGAGTTGGGAAAGACCTACATTTGCTATGTTATAGGTTTTTTTCCAGTAAAGCAATTAAGAGCATGAGCTCTTGCTTTTTATTACATTTTATTAGACTATGATGTGCATTTATCTGTCTTTAAAATATTGTGACAATACATACATGAATTACTTTTAGAAACTTTTCTACTTGTAATGTCTAGACATATGAGTGATTACCTGCATTTACTATAGAAAAACATGAAATGGGGAAAAAAAAAATCTTAAGTATTTCTTATTTGAGTATGTCTGAAGAATTGTTTTTTACCAGTCTTTAAATGTTCAGAGACAAATGATTTATTCATGCTTAATAGAGCATCCCAGACTGTTGTAGGTTTCATTAGTTGAAGTTTGAGTGACTTCTGTTTGCCATAATAATGCTTTACATTTATACAACAATTTTATTTCAAAGTGCTGTGCATAGTGTGTTTATATAAGGGATAAATTAACCAAGCAGTAAATTAGAGTTACCTCTGATGTGAAGCTCTGAAGAAACTTTGTGGAAAGAATCTCGTATGGATTTAATTTTTTTAATTTTATTTTTTTTAATGAAAGTTCATTGATTTCAAGGAAGCAGAGCATATAATTGAATTAAACTGTGTTTTATAGAGGAGAAGAGAGTCTTAGGGCTAGGGCATTTGACTTCAACCAAGAAGTGGTCTCTGTTACTTGCTTCTGACACAGACCTCCTGTCATCTTCAGGCAACTTGCTTAGTCTGCTTTGGACCTTAAATAAAGTCAGGGTAACTAATAATTACACCAGCTCAGTTTTGGTGACTGTTCATGTACACATTTAATTACCTGAAATACAAGTGAGTCACAGCTAACTTTAGCTGCTTTTAGCAATGAAGAAGCTCTCTTCCACTGCCAGCAAGCTAATTTGCTGTGTGCTAATAACAGTTACTGAAGATCATCTGCCATGAGTGCAAGCCATCAGTTATGTATCTCAAAAATAATACTTGATTTATTCCAGTTTTTGACAATTTCAATTATATTGCATGAACCTCAGACTAAGACTGTTTCCCTGTCTATGCAGCAGTAAACATGATGTCTTCAGCTCCTGGTTGGAGTTTCTAGGTTCTATTTAAGAAAACAAAGCTCTTCCTTGCATGTCACAAGATAGTTGCTGTAAATGTGAATAAATTGAGACACTATTCAGATCTGTAGTAAAACCAAGGAAGGACATTTTTTAGCTTTAAAACCCACCACCAAACATTAAAAAATTCCAACTTGGCCAGATTATTCTGCTATGTCATGAGTGTAGCGCACCACAAAGGGTGTCAGTACTTTTTTTTAATTCTTTTTTTTTNNNCTTTTTTTTAATTCTTTTTTTTTTTTCTTGAATGGAGCTGATAGTATTGGAATCTCTCCAGGCTAAACAATGTAAAGTAGCAAGTTGGTCAGGATTTTTTTCAAGATGTCCTGGTTTTGGCTGAGATAGAGTTAATNGCAAAACACAAAGTTGGCAGAAGTAAGAAAATTCTTCAAACTCAGAACAGGTGGATGGCTATTCTACCTGTCTTTTGCCACTTATGTTTCTCCTGGCCTCACTTCAGCACACTACTGCAGTGCCTGCAACTACCTTGCTGTGCTTTGCAACAAATCTATTACTTTTTCTCAATCTGCATTTGGCTATTCAATAGTTATTTCTAACTCCCACAAGGAATAGTAGAAATTTCATAACTGATTTCAGGTTCAGTGGTGCAATGAATTCACAGGAACTACTAAAGGTGTAGTAGGCAGAACAAGGGGGAGTAGAATTTGGTCCACAATAATTTGAGCGCAGCTGCTCACGAGTAAATGTTTGCAGAATTGAAACTCCCTTTCTCAGTTTGTGCGATAGTCATCCAAAAATCCTGGTGGCACACTCTACCTTTCTGAAAGGTGAAGAGTATGTCTCTTCTGTATACTTAAGGTTCCTATTAACACAATATAACAGTACTCAACAGGTAACTTTTTTTTTTCAATGCTAGCTGGTCACAGATACTCTAATAAGTAAATTTAATCTTTTTGGACATTTGTGGTGCTTTGTATTCAGTTTGATCAGACTGTTGACTTAGTAACCCTAGAGATTATGTCAAAGTACTGTGCTCTTGCTGTGGGTGTTTCCTGTTTCTTCATAGGCCACAAGATAACTTCAAAACATAACCATCTAACTGGCTGTGTAAGAACTATCCGCTTAACTATCTGCATTAAAATCCGTGCAAAAATTAACTCCTTCTACCTCACAAAATTAAAGATTAATTGATCTGTGTTATTAAAATGGTCTAAATGCAAGCAGGATTTTTTGTGGTAATGAGTCTAGTAACCAGCTCTATCTGTTTAATGCAGCTTGCTGTGTGATATCATAGGAGGAAAGAGCCCCCTAATGGCTTCAAGTTATCTAGAAAAATAAAAATAAATTTTACTTTCTGTGAGTTCAAGCTGGAAAGCAATGCAAAATTAGTTTGAAACAGGCCAGATTAGTCTTCTTGAGAAAAAGGTGATACATGTGAATAAGCTTAAAGTGTTGCAAAAGGTGCATATTAACAGCATTATAGACTCAAAAGAAAACACACGCTTTGTAATATGTAAACTTTTAAAATATTACTGATTTGAATTTTTTTCACCTATTTTTCCTGAATTTGACAAAAGAAGATGCTTACACTGTAGACATTTAATGTGGAAATGAATAACATTTCATCAGTATAAACTTAACTAATTGTTTGGGTTTCTGATTTTCTTTTGTTTTTTTTTCATTTTGGTTTGTTGGTTTGTTTGTTTTTTAAAGTAATGTTAAAATATAATATTCCCTTTGCAAAAATAAATACTTTTTTTAGCATTATTTGGAATTTCATGGTTAGGATGTAACCTGAATACTAACATATACTAATTTGGAGGGAATCATATCACTGTCTTCGCAATAATGAAATTAGCGTGATTTTATTCCCAATCACAAAATTATAAGGTGTACTTAAAAAGCCCAGGTATAGTAAACAAGGCTTTTCAGAGAGAAAAGAGAGGTGAATAAGCATTTTAAGAAAGCTTTTGAGCCCAAGTAAAGGATTATTTTTGCAAGTCAAACTGCACATGAGATATTTCGAGACTGGCCTTAAGTTTTGTAAGGAGCCAAAGCAAATTAAGCATCCAATTGTTTAAACTCCTTGTAAAATTCTGTCTACATTTGGTAGATATAACTTTCATTACTAAGGTCTTTGTCTTATTGGTAAAATGTTCAGTCAGTTAATTAAAATGTAAATGGTTTCTCCTCATTATTTATGATCAGATTCCAACACTAACTCCATAGGCAAAGTACACAGTCCTCAGCCCTGGCAGTATTTTATGAAGTAAAACACCACTCAATGAAAGCTAAGGTGGCAAAATGTGCCTCCAAGTGATTTTCTTGCTACCTGGAAAAAGCTTCAGAAGCAAACATTGAAATTGCTGACATGGATCAATTGTGTATGTAAAAAACAACATAGATATTATTCACAGAGAAAATATAAAGAAATAAACCAGCACAAATACCATAGTTTAAGTAAACTTTTGGTTCTAACTCATAAGTTTCCTTCTTGTTTTGCCAGTGCTTATTCATATGCTATGTTATAGAAGATAAAACTGTCTCTTAAGCCTTGCATATTTTTTCATGTTGTCACTTAGGCACCTCTTCAAACTATTGTTAGTTTTTAAAAAAATCCACATAAGCCTAAGGTCCTTAGCATTCAGAATGTATTTTACAACTTTAAACCATTTTGGTAACTGTGGGAATTTCTCTTTACATTTGGAATTTTAAGACATCATTAAGCATTTGAGGATGGTGCTTTATAGACATTTATAACAAATACCTTGGCAGAAGAAGAGAAGAAAGTGATTTTCTGTATTTGTGATATGTTTGTTGTCAGATAAAATGGATTACAGTTAGGTGGACAGTCTATCAACAATAGCCTGACATAGGCAGTTTCCTAACTGGACAAAGCATTAGAAAGTTGCACTTGGCTGTGTGCTGATCTGCTTAAATACTTGATAGACTGATTCAGTTAATAGACTGATGCCTCTACTTCACTCAAAGGGAGTAATCACAATAGCTGCTATATGAAAAATTCCTTTTAGTTTGGAGCAAGGAGCAGGGTGCACACACTGATGAGGAAGGTGTTGCAGATCATCACAGCTGAAGGAATGTGTTACTAACAAAGTGACAGTGCTGTCTTCTTAGAGTTATGCTCCCATGGCCTGTAAACCCTGAATCAATCAAAGCCTGGCTTGCTGCATAACCAAAAGCTGGCTTATTTCAGTTTTAGCCTATCACCTTCAAAATCACAGCAACCTGTCACAACTGATCACCTATCACAGCAAAACTATTTCCAACACAGCTGAGGGAAAGATGTAGAAAGTTCATGTAGAGCTAGGCAGCTGGGAGAGACTAGTGTCAATGTCACATGAAAACAAGAAATCAGCCCCTGGGATGGCTGCTTCAGACATGCAGCACAGCATAACAGAAGATCCTAGGCTTAATATTTCAGGTCATTATCCTTGATCTTCAGTTTGCAGGCAGAATGTTAGCAATAACTACTATATCTATAAAAAGATGGCAGTCTAATGCCATATTATTTAAGGCAGATAATGTTTGTGCAGCAAAGGTAAGCTTGCAGTCGAAAGACAGATCCTGTTTCAAACTACTGACAAGCGCTGAGAAATCCTCCAGGTAAATATTCTCTTTTCCTGGCTTTACAGCATGTACAATAATGAATCAATAATATGAGGGAGTTTCTGTGCTGCTATTACTCCAGATTGTTTAGCATGTGTGGGACACGTTACATTAAAACATCACACAAGTAATCAGGAATTGTCTTTCTGTGCTACTTCATTCCCATTTAGTTGAAAGGTTAACCATAATAAATACAATGCACAAACCCTGTTCTGTTCTTAATTGTCTTCGGATGTACATAATATTTGATACATATCATCTGTGAGTGAAAGAAATTTAAGTGCAATAAATGCATTCTGTAAACAGATGCCAAAGCTTGTATTCAACATGCAAGATACAGAAAGAATAATTCGGGTGTTTAGCTGCTCAGAAAAGCAAAGAATAATTTCCTTACCTGGAAGATCAAACTCTGTATATCATCAGTACTATGTGAGCTAAGGGGACAGGATGAATTTTTGTCTTCCTAATAAGCCTTTCTTCAGAGATGCCGAACAAAAACGATGTAATTGTAAGTAAAATTAACTATTCCAATGTCCAGTCTGTTATCAGTTGCCCTGGCTTAGAGCTGGCATCCTCTTGCAAATGGAAAAAGGTAGCTCAGCAAGTTGTCCACTGAAGGAGCTCAGTATCAGTGTTATCAGGCACCAGCAGTCACATACTGATGCTATAGTGAGTACAGTCTCCCTCTATTGCGTGCTTGCTCTCACTTGCTCTCCCTCTCTCTCACCCTGACGTTCACTCAGCTCTGAGTCTGAGCTCCTTCTGCTGCTGTATAATCAATCTAGCCTGTCTGAATCTAATAGGCCTCTATTTAACCAGCCAATCAATAGCACAGATTCTGCTGCTGCTCCCTAGGGTCTTTTCCAGGAGTGGTACAAACAATAAGAGTTTGGCCAGCAGTTTAACCAAGAATTTTTCATTATTTTATCTTCCTTAAAGAAAAATTGTTAGGAGAGCTTAGATTCAGTGCTATCTTTCCCTCTGTGTTTTTTCATAAGAGTTACATAAACATGCATATTGTACTGCACTAGCATTCTGAACACTTTTAAATTTTCATCCATTTATGTGTTTTAGAATAAATGTTATAAAAATAAAAGAAAGAAAAGGATATGCATACATACTCCCCCCATCCCCTGATCTAGAAATCAACCTGCATGACAAGCCTCAGCCTTTGTATTCTGAAAAATCCATTAGCAAGTATTGTAACTTAGACCTGTTTATGGCAAGCATGGGAATTAAGCATAAACCAAGAAGCAGGAGAATTGTGTTTCACAGACTGTGCTTTTAACCCCTGTCACCTTGAACTACCTTCTTTCCTACACTATTTATGTTTCAGCTTATATTATTTTCATTTTAAGAATTTGTCTGTATGGAAACAATATAGATTCAGATATAAGAGGAATTGAAATACAATATCTGTTCAGCAACAGATTCACACGGAACAGCCTTTTCTGGTAAAACAGTGATCAGAACTGGAACATGAACAAATAGCTGCTGTATTTTAAGAACATACCCTATCTTGTACTGCACCGTGTTCCGCACATGTGCAAGCAATAGAACATCATTTGGGGGCTAAACACAAAATCTCAGGATGGATATTGTGCAAAGTATTTTTTCACAACAGACTGACATTCATTTTCCACAGTTGTTTTTGTTTGATTGGTTGTGGTTTTTGTTGTTGTTGTTGCTGGTTTTGTTTTGTTTTGTTCCATTTAAGTCTCAAGAACATGGATTTGCAACCTCATCATTCTGGATGCAGTTCAAAATTATGAAGCAAACTGTGGGAAAGTTCCTACCATACTCCTGAGCCCAAAGGGCGGGTTTCATCAGTTCCAGGTGCCTCCAGATTGCAGTGTATTGGTGTTATTATATTGCTGTTCTATCATTTGAAACAGCAACTATAACTAAAGAAGACCATGGGTACAATACATTTGGTGATTTTCTAGAAAAAATTCTGTCCAGTTCTTGGAGTTCCCTCATATATAATTCTTGTAGAAGTTCACCTGACTGCTGCCAAAGAATCCAGAAACAAAACGAGGGCTTTGATTTTCTACCCTTTCAGTGTTTGGACTATCCTTCAGTCTAAGGATCTCTCAACATATTCACTACATTAAGACCTTGTGCCTGGGATCCTGTCTTAACAACTGGAACTTGCAGTTCAACTGTCTATTCCATGCATAAAATTGTCTCCTTAGAGAATTAGCACAAGTCAAACATCTTACTGAGGTATGAGCACTGCAGCCTAACATCAGAACATCAGACTCCAATAGGAACATGCAAGCAAGTTATTAAACTAAAGTTTCTTGTGACAACCTGGCTGGTAGGCATTTCTACTTTACTCATAGGATTTCTTGTGTAAAGGGCTGCTCCTTTCCAGTCCCTTTATTAGAAAATCCTCCATTAACACATTTACAGAGCCCTGTCAGGTGGTTTATGGTCTACATAACCTACCGAGCAACCCAGACTTCTTGGATAAACACAAGCTAGTGCTATCAGGTCATCAATTTTATGTTATTAGTCTCTTGAAAACTCTACTCAAAATCTGAAAGGGAAAGACGGCAGAAAGAAAAAGACCCACTATTAAACTGGAGTTTGCAACACCAAAAAAGAAATACACAGTATCCTTAAACAGTAAGAGATGCCTATAAATCTCTTCAGAGATACAGAGATATCAGGAAAGTATTTCTATTTAATCTGAGGGTTTACACAAGAGTATGCATGAAGTCGTATGATGGCAGAAAATAACAATACATTTATGTGCTTAAAACTCTTTCAACACACATACAACAAGAAATCCAGAAAACAACCACTGAAGTCACAGTTTCCACAGCAAGTTCAGGTGATCCATTCTTAGAATCATAGAATGTTTNTGTATCTTAATGTGAAATATCACAGTATCAGGTAACAATCTTGAATTCCTCAGTTGCATAGAGAATACCTCATTTATTGCAGTCTACAAAACACATGTAACAGATGTCTCAAGTGCTTTAAGTGGTCTACATCAAATAAGCAATGTTCATGAATAGAGAAAAAGATTAAAATGAGTAAATAAAAATGAGGATGACTAGAATTATGGTCATATGATTGTATGAGTGAAGATCTGGTAGTGAAAGTGTGTAAGGCCTGTATAGTCCTATACATTGGAAGAAGGATAATTAGGGTGGATGTTGTTCCATCCTTGGGGGATGGGTGGGAGTGAGGAGGAGTAGGGCAGTGCAGTTTGTTCTGGATCTTAGTGAGAAAGACCCAATAACAAACAGTGCAATAAAATAGCTGTTTTAGTAACATAGATAAAATAAATCTAATTTAGCTCTTGAAAAACAAATTATTACAGTTCTATGTGAGGCACTATTATAAAATTATACATTATGCAGCTTGGTATTATAGTGTTTGGGCTTCACCTTTCAGCTGAAGGCAGAACTGTCAGGGTCACATTTTTAAAAAGCATATGACTGTGTAAATCTCAGGAACCGGCCTTTTATATAAACACTGAATTAATGATTGAAAAAACATTTACTGAAATTTTAATTGTACTTTGGAAACACAAATTTTGGCATGCAGTTGTCTACAGGGTAGCCTTAGATGCTGCATGGAGCTTGAGTATATCAGAACATGTTTATATAGAATATATTTGAGAATAACTTTCATGCCTGTAGTGGAGTATGATAAATTGTTTTAAGAATGTGTAGATACAATGTATCACAGAATGATGATTTAGGACTGCACATATGTATGTTCAGTGGATAATATAAACTGTTAATACATAGATAAATAGATTTTTAGTACTGCAGTATTTAATATTGAAATGCTGAGCTAAACAATGTCAAAGTAATTTAGAATAAAAGGCATACTGTATATTCTCTAGTAAGAAGCACTGGACATCCAACTGATTTCCATTTTATTTTGTTTGGTTTGGGGGAAAAATAGGGTGCAGTTTTGTCATAGAATACTTCTGTTTGAGAGCATTGTGGTTTTATATATTATTAAGTGTAATTCTCTATGAGAAATTATTTTTCACTATTTCAGATTTAATTAAAGAGGAACTAAATGTGCTTCCTACCTCATGATTCCAACAATAATCAAGGTAGTTCTTCTGTAACCAAGTAATCAAAGGAAAGCCAGAATATGCAGCTCTGTAAGTTTATGTCTTGTGAACATCTAACGATGAAATAGCAGATGTTGCCTATTCATAGAGGTGCCTTTGATGTATTCCCTCATGAAAAAAATAAAAATAAAAGTTATTTTTGTACATTTTACACCTTTTCCTGGAAAGAATGAATTAAATGGACTTTCTACATTGAACAAAAATACCAGTTCTATTAATTGTACAACTGCTGAGTGTTATTTTACTGTATAGATATAAATCAGGTTTCAAGTCCTGCTAAAGCTTAACACATGCTTAAAATGCTCAGATTTACTGATACTTAGGAAAAGTCTTTTTCCACAGATAGGGTACAAAGCTGCTTTTAAATTTTGTTTTAAATGCTTGAATGTAAATACAAGAATACTGAAGGCAGACTTTGTCAATTTTACTTCATTTTTCCGTAGGAAAATTCCCTTTCAGGGTCATGAGCTTAGAAAAGAGGCCAATATACAGGCTATGAGAGATAAACAAGATAACAATACAGTTTCTTGTTTTCTAGATAATATTTCTCATTTATTTCTCATAAAGTAAGTAAATATGTTACAACTTTACTTGAAAGCTTTCTTTTTTTTTAAGTTATAGAAGCTAGCCAAAGGGTGGTGGTAAACAGCTCTTTTTCAAATTGGCAACCTGTCACAAGTGAGGACCCCCAGGGATCAATATTGGTCCCAAAAGAAGTTATTATCCCATTTTACTCAGTGCTTGTCAGGCCATATCTGGGATACTGTGCTCAGTTTTGGTCCCAGCTATACAAAAAAAGATGTGGACGGGCTGGAGAGGGTCCAAAGAAGGGCTGCAAAGATAATCAAAGGACTGGGAAGCCGCTATAGGAGAAAAGGTTGAGAGAATTGGATTTGTTCAGCTTTGAGAAAAGAAGGCTTAGCAGAGACCTTATCACCATGTTCTAGTGTTTAATGGGTGGCTACAAAGAAGATGGAGACTCACTTTTTACAAGGAGTTACATCGAAAAAACAAGGGGTAATCGGTTCAAGTTACTCCTGAG
>VYZX01018421.1:0-28046 GCA_013401335.1 Brachypteracias leptosomus
ATTATCTATTATATAGTATATATTTTTAATATATTTTATAATATAATAATAATCTGATACTATCTATCTATTAGAATACATTGATAGGTTTATTAGTGTTGGGAATTATTAATGTCTTTATTACCTGTTAAACATATCACCTGTTAGAACCTTAACGGGATTTTTGATTAATAATCAATCTGTGCCTCGTTAGCCATTATTGATCAGGGGCTATTTGTGCCTCATTAGCCATTATGGCCAGTATCTCATCAGCTACTATGGGCCAGTAGCTCATTAGCCATTTCTGCCTTTTTCTCTTGTTTTTTGGTACCCAACAAGCTCAAAATCCAGTTTGGAAGAAGCTCAGAACCCAGTTTGAAAGAAATTCAGCACCCAGCGTAGAAGAAGCTCAGAACCCAGCTTTAAACTCAGTATTTTATTTTTCACATATATATATATAAAAAAAAAAAAAAAAACCAAACCTTGCAAGTATCAGACAAAACTTCTGGAAATGTACACACAATCCAACAAAAATATATATATATATAAACCCAAGCTCTTGCTTCGACAACACTGGTAGCTGAGGAGCTATAGCTCAGGGCTGGGCTGCAGGGGGACCTCCCCTGGCCGAGGGGCTGGGGGCCAGCAGAGCACTGAGAGTACATGATTTAGAGGCAGGGGGGGCTGAGCTCGCCTGGGGGGTGGGCAGCAGAGCCCAGGGCACAGGCCTGGGGTGGGCAGTGAGGCTGGAGGCTGCTCACCCAGCTCCCTTCTCCACCACTCACCAAAGCACAGCAATAAATCCGTTTTTACCTGGGGGCAACTGTTCAGCACAAAAAAAAACAACCCTGAGACATCACCGGTTGGCCCTGGCCTAATATTCCTCAGCTTTACATTTTTGGGGATGTGCTGTGCCCCCCCCCCCCNGGGTTGTGGGGCCCCCCCCCCCCCCCAAATAAATCCAATTCCTGGGGAGTGGGGAGAGAGAAGCCCCCTCCTCACATCACTACAAACCAGAGCCCCTAAGCTGTTGGTCTGGCATGAGAGATGGGCGCCCATCCTTGCTCTGCTTCCCACAAGAGGACTAGACCTCCCTGAAGGTTGGAGTAGAATGATCCTTGGGCTCCTTCCAACCTGGGATTCTGAGATCACAGCCGAGGAGCTCCCCCCACCCTCACAAACCAAGGAGCCAAGACCAGTTGAAAGGAAAAGCAAAGCCCCAACACCTCCCCAGCTCCTGCCTTCATCCACATCACCTCCATCCCTCACTCATCTCACCTGCACTACACCTAAAGTGCCTCAAACATCCCAAAAACAAAATTCCACCAGCTCTTCCCAGCAAGTTTGGGGGGAGTCAAACACATCCAAACCTTCCCAGACACGTACAGAACAAATTTCCTGAATAATAATTAAAAAAAAAAGCCTCAAATCCTTCCAGCAGGGAAAGTCCTTCCTAATATTGCTGTTGGCTTCTCTGGAGTATTTAAGCAAGTCCAGCTGTGCTGCTGAGGAACCTGCAAGCCCACGGCTGAGGTATCAGGTGGGGGGGTCACAGGGGGTGTCCCTGGCACTGCCACGCAGGAATCTTCTCTGGCCGTGCTCCCCAGGTACTGGAGCAGGGGTGGGACAAGGCAATCCAAGAGCAGGAGAGGTTGGAAGGAAGAAAGCACTTAGTAGATTCCCTCTTCTTAGTTCCTCAGATCGATGTATTTCTCGCTCTTCAGGTCACCAAAATAAAGAGAGAAAAAATAAAAAAAGAGGAGTTAGGGATGGACACAAACCCAGGTCACCTCCTGCAGGTCGACAGCAATGGGATGGGGGAGAACCACCAGCCCAGGACCATCAGGAGCTGCATGGGCAGCAGAACCAGGGTGTGCTGCTCTGTTGGCCTGAGATAAATAAAACCAATGGGCTCAGGTGCTGCATTTATGGCTCTACAAGCCCTACCATACCATGGAGACATGGCACTGATGGTGTGAAGAGTTCCTCGAGCCCTTGGTGGCTCTTGGCCCCAGGTGAGAGGTAAGAACGTGGCCCAGGAGACAACTCACCCAGCACTTTGGCTCAGACATGCCAAGGCAGGGCCAAGTCCCGCAGCCTCCGCTCTGACTCGTGGCCAGAGATGTTTATGGAGTTCCTCCAGAGCCCTGCTCCAGGGAGCAGGGAAGGAGCAGTGCCAAGCAGGCCAGGGAATGGGCACCGTGCTCCCGGGAGGTGCCAGGGGCTGGCACGGGGCTGCTCCTACACCCCTGGAGCAGGGGACCACGGCTTGGCCACCTCCCTTTCCTCCCTCCCTCCCTCCCCAGCAGGGATGATGGATGATGGAGGCCCATGCAGGATGGGGAGTGCTGGGGGTGGAGCTCGCGGGGAGGAGAAAAAGCTTTACCTTGGGGCACCCCCCTCTCTGCTCCTCAGCTCTGCTCCCAGCCCTGGCCCTGGGGAAGGGCAGCACCCGACGCTCCGTCCTACCTGGTCAGCGGCAGGTCTCTTCTCGCCGTTGGCGCCCTGCAGGAGCCCCGCCTCTTCGGAACCTTTATCTGACTTAGCATCAACTACAATCTTGTCTTTACGTGCCTCTGGCCTTGTGCTAGGGGAGGGAGGTGACAATTTTGAGTGAGCAACACCAAAGAGGGGCGTAGGGCTGGAGCTCCATCTCAGGGGGGATACTCTGGAGCAGGGGAAGGACTCAGAGAAAGCTTTGGGCTGCCCAACGCAGCTTGGGGAGAGGTCCCTTGGCTGCTCTACCTCACCGCTGTCCTCCTCACCACCTCCCTGAGCAGGCAGGGTGAGCAGCGTGGAGCCCAGGCTGTGGGAAGCTGGAAGTGCTGCTGATACCTCAGCATGGTGTCCCCAAGGATGCTCTAGTGCCTCCCCCTGTGCCGGGCAGGGAGCAGTGGGTGCCATGGGATGGGAAGCATGGGTGATGACAAGCAGCTCTGGCCCCAGGGCTCCCTGGGAGGGTGGGTGGGTGGGTGGCAGGTGCTTACATGTCCTGTTTCCCAGCTCGGCCACATGGGATTTTGCCTTTCTTGTGCAAGAAATAGATGACAGCCCCCAGCACGGCCACCACCAGGATGCAGACGATGATGGCCATGATGATCACCCCTTTGCTCTCTGATGTCTTTTGGTCTAGGCACAAATGGAGAGGAAGAAGTTAATGCCTGGCCCACCTTGATGCTCTCCAGCTTCTGCAAGGAAAGCCCACCACGGGGAACTCCAGCTCCTGGTGCTGTGGGGTGCAGATGGCAGCACAAAAACGCTGGGTTAGGGCAGTTTCTGTGCTTTGCATTCTGCTCCTGGCTGCCATGCCCCTGCATGCTAGAGGGGGATGGAGGAGAGGGTGGGGAGACATTGGAACAGGTTGGGGTGGAAGCCCCATCCCTGGAAATTTTGAAGGCCAGGCTGGATGGGGCTCTGAGCAACCTGCTCTAGTGGGAGTAGGAGGGATGGAGACCATGGCAGGGGGGTTGGAACGAGATGATCTTGAAGGTTCCTTCCAACCCTGACAATTCTAGGATTCTATGGATGGCTTGCAGGGCTCCCTGCAAGACATCAGGTCATCCCTTTGGATGATCCCTTCACTTGACGGCTGAGGGCAAGCAGGCAGCTTTCAAACTGCAGAAACAAGTGGAGATGGAGCCTCCCGACTTGGCAGGGTGAGAGATGCAGCAGCCAAGGCTCCCACCAGCCCAGAGAGGAACGTGGCTCCTGCCAGCTCCCCCCAGAGCCTGGCCTGGCAGACACATGCCCCCAGCACGGTGCAGGGACTGACCTTTTTTGATGGACTCCACTGGTAGAGCAGGAAAGGAAAGGAAAGGAGAGAGAGAGCTCAGCAAGGGGGACCTGGTGCCCCGCTGGGCTCCCGGGGCAGGGGGCAGTGCCCAGCACTCACCCAGCAGCTGGACGTACTCCTCGATGTCCCCCAGCTTGTTGGAGACCCTGCATATGGCTCCTGCCCTCAGCAGGTCGTGGTTCACACGCACTGTCAGGTTGCTGGTGATGTGCTGGTTTTCTACATACTCATGGGCCTGTGGGGCAGAGGAGGATTCAGTGCCCAAGGCAACGAGACCCTCCAAGACCATGGATGGACCCAGCACCTTCCCCAACCCCTCCGAGACCATGGATGGACCCAGCAGCCTCTCCAGCCCCTCCAAGACCATGGATGGACCCAGCAGCCTCTCCAGCCCCTCCGAGACCATGGCTGGACCCAGCAGCCCTCCCCAGCCCCTCCAAGACCAGGGAGGGACCCAGCAGCCTCTCCAGCCCCTCCGAGACCATGGAGGGCCCCAGCAGCCTCCCCAGCCCCTCCAAGACCATGGATGGACCCAGCAGCCCTCCCCAGCCCCTCCGAGACCACGTCTGGTCCCAGCAGCCCCCCAGCTCTCACCGTCCCGTTGACACTCCAGCGGATGGAGGGTGTGGGGGAGGCGATGGCTTTGCAGGTCAGATTCACCACCTGGTCCTGCTGCACGTACAGGGGGGAGCTGACGGCCACGATCCGCGGCTTCCCTGGGGGAGGAGGGCACATCAAGCACCCCGTGGCTTTCAGGGGGAGGGTGGGACAGGGTGACATGGCCACACAGATGCCAGCTCTTACCCTGAACAGCCACGGCCACCTGCTTGCTCTGCTCCAGCCCTGGCACGCTGGGTGCCACCACCTTGCAGATGAAGTTGTTGGAGGTTTCGAAGGTGAGGTTCCTCAGGAAGAGATGGCTCCCTTCAGCAAGCTTCTTGCCCTGGTGGGAAGGGATGCCCCCCAAAAATAAGCCACAAGCACCAGGCCCTTCTGTGCCCAGCTGTGCCCTCCCTCCAACACCCAGCCAGGGAGCACAGGACGTCCCTGCAGGACTAGCCAGGAGGGAAAGAGGTTGAGATGGACAACACAGGTCCACAGAAGGGAGATCCTACTGCTGACCTCTCTTAGGAGAGCTGGAGTAAGGTCCTGGCTGTGGCCAGTTTGCTGCAAAGCCCAGGCTCACTGAACTGACCTTTGCATCCCGCCACTGGTAATTCAGGGCCACGGGGCTGTAGGCATCACAGCTCAGCTTCACACTATCCCCTTCCCGAAGAGGTGAGGACGGCTCCATCTTCACCTGGACATCTTCAATGTCTAGGAAAGGGATGGAGATGAGGGCAGGGTGAGCAGGAGGGCTGAGGCACCCACCACGAGGTGCGCAGGGTCCCGTCCCCCTGTCTTACAGTTCACAACAAGCTCCACGTCCTTCTCCAGCTGCCCCATATCATCCAAGTCCAGAGTCTGGCATCTGTACAGGCCACTGCTGCTCTTATTCACATTGTAGAGGTTCAGCACCCCGCTGGCAGCATCTGGCAGGTCCTGCCAGCGGTCCTCCAGCTGTGGTGGGGAGAAAGCAGAGCCCTTAGCCCCACATGGGCACCCTCCATCCCAAGGGTCCTGCAGGCAGGGGACAAGGAGCAGCCAGGACACAAAATGCCAAGGGAGAGGTGCCGTGGCCTCACCTCTCTCTTGGAGAAGGTGAAGACAGGAGCTGGGTTCCCATCAGCCTCGCAGACCAGCTTCACATCATCTCCTTCCTTCACCTGTGCCGAGGACGACACGACCTTGAGCTCCACGTGCTCCGCGGGGTCTGGAGGAGGAGGAGGGAGCAGGAGGGGTTGGTGAGGAGCCTTTTCACAGGGCACCAAGCACAGCCCCCAGCTCCTGACTCACAGAAGATGGTGATGTTGACCCGTCTGGACTCCATGGCACGTCTCTGTCCCTGCAGCCAGTAGTGCACGGAGCAGTGGTAGAGGGAGTTACGGTCCTCCCGGGTGACGTGGGCAAAGAGGGTGCTGGTCATGGTGTAGAGCCCGCTGGACTCGCGGGTCCGCGTGGACATGATCTTCACGTCCTCTGGAGGGACAGGGGACACTGCTGCTGCTCCCAGGGGAGAGGAGAGGGCTCCCTTGGGAGCACAGGGCTCCTTGGGCTGCCCGTTCCAGGCTCAAGTGCCCCAGCCCCTCTCCTGAGCAGGTAGAAGCAGGTCCCCATCTCCACCTCCATCCCCACCCAACTTACGGCTCTCCTCCAGCTGCTCCTCATTCTTGTGCCACGTGATGTTGGGGGCTGGGAAACCATTCCTGCTCACACAGCGGGCGATCTGCAGAGGCAGAGAGAGAGCCCTGAGCACGAGGTGTCCCCGTGGGGAGTGGGAGCCTCCCCCTCCCCTCTGTGGGGCTTCTCCTCACCTGTGGAACATCAAGGCTATGCACAGAGATGCCTGAGTTGGCCGTGATCTCGGGGGTCTCAGGGACCTCTGGGAAGAGAAGGCATCCCATGTGTATTAGGAGGGATGGGGAAGGAAAAGGAAAAGGGGAAAGGGAAAGGGGAAGGAAAAAGGGAAAGGGGAAGGGGAAAGGGGATGTGGTGCCCAGCTGAGCAGATACATGCCCATGCTGCCCTCCTGCCCCATCACTCACTGTAGACGTGGAGCCTGGTGCGGTTCTCTGCTGTGCCATGGCTGCCCGCCCCGACCTGGCACACAAAGGTCTTGGCATCCTGTATGGTCACCCTGCTGATGGAGAGGGCCCTGTCCTCCTCCCCCAGGGACACCCGCCCCTTGTAGTCCGTGCTCTCCTCCAGGACCTCGCTGCCCACGATGTGGTAGAGCCTCACCAGCCTGTTGCGGTCCACCTGCAAGGTGGGGGGATGAGGCCAGGCTGGTGGGGAGCCCAGCAGAAAGCCCCGGGCTGGCTGCCACCCCAGCCCACCACCCACCACTCACATAGGACCAGTCGATGTAGGTGTAGGAATCATTCTCAGGGATGTAGAAGTTGCATTCGAGCCTGGCCGTATCCCCAATCATCACCTCGACCACCGCGGGCATGGAGACCTCCAGCTTGCTGGCTGCAGCTGTGGGACAGAGCCTGTTAGGGGTGGGAAGCACGAAGGAGCCCCCATGTCTGAGCCAGAGAGAGCAGAGCCACGTCCTGTGCCAGCCCAGCAGCAGTGCCAGCCAGGAGCATGGCAAGGATGGGCTGGGAGGTTGGGAGAGGCAGGGAAGGGGCTGAGGCTGGCAGCACAAAGGCAGAGCCCTGACATCAGCCCCCGGAGCTGGGGCATGAATGAGGGGCTGTGTTCCTGTGTTTCTCCACAGCAGGACGGGGCACGCAGGGCAGCAGCAGCTCCAGGGGGGTGTCCCAGCCAGCTGTGGCTGCCTCCTGCTCCCTTTCCCCCTCCAAGGCAACACACAGAGGGGCAGCAAGCCCCCAGCCACCATAACCCTGGTGCAACTGGGTCTTTGGGGTCCCTGCCCAAGCTCTGATCCCACCACTCTTGCAGGAACTCAGAGCCAAGCAGTCGGAGCACCCACCTCTGCAGCACACCCAAGGTGAGCCCCTCACTGCCCATGAAGTAAACGCAGCATGGGTGGCACCAGGGACCCGCACCCTGCCCACCCTACACCCCACCTTCCCTCCCAGCACCGCTGCCTCCTCATCTGCAGCAGTAATGGAGCTCCTGGCCACGCTCCAGAGCAGCACGGGAAGGTAATGGCTATTGATCCAGGGCAGGGAACACAGCAGCTTCCTGAGGGGTGAATTACCAGGCAAGGGCTGTGTCACAGCAAGGCTGGCAGTGCCACCACTGCAGGTGCCAGGGGGGGTCTGTACCCCCTGGGGTGGGCACAGAGCCCTGCGGGAAGGGACACCAGCCTGTCCCCCAGCAGCAGGACCTCAACACCCACGGTCCAGCCCAGGTATGGGAGCAGGGGACAGAGGGAAGCCAGCTGTGTCAACAGCTCCCCTGATAACAGCCTCACCAGCGAGGCAGCTTCAAAGGACAATGCTGTGCCCACAGAACAGTCTTTGTCTGCAGTGGGTATGTGGTGGCAGAGACCCAAACACAGCCAGGAGCCCTTCTGCCACAGTAAAAGCCCCAGCTTGCCAGACTGCCCACCTCAGGACACCCCAACAGCCACCTTCTGGCCCTCACCCCTCCTGCTGGCACAGTGCAGTTGGCACTGAGCAAAAGGGGATGAGCAAAACACTGCACAGGAAAGGAGGTGCTAGAAAAACAGGTGAAAGCCCCAGAGATAGTCAGGGACTAGGGTCAGGAAATGACTGAGCACACAGAGGAAAAGACAACTTTGAACTGGAGGCACCTGCCACTGTTTGGCTGCTTAGTGCAGCCTGGCACCCCCAGACCTGGGCAAACCTGAGCCCTGACACTTCTGGGGTGCAGGCAGCCAGGCCAGGCTTTGCCCACCCCACTACTCCCATCATTTCCAGCCCTTCAGCGTGGGCCCTGGGCAGAGGCAGCCCTGGCAGAGCTGCTGACCCTCCCCGCTGACCCGCTCGGCATGAGAGCCCTCATGCAGGCAGCGGAGCAGCCGAAACCATGAGCTCAGAGCTGGGGAATGGCTGGCATCTGGGACTGGCATGAGGCACACGGCCCTCCCACCCATCCCCTGCCCTTGAGGAGGTGGATACAGCTGCTGAAGCCCCCTCCCTGCATGGAACAAGGGCTCATTGCCCCCCACCTCCTCTGGGGAGGTGACATGGCAAGCGTGGCTAGCTGGGGGACACAACCCCACAACCCTGGGCGCACAAGACGCGCAGCTCCAAGACCCCACAGCCTGCCAGGTGCGTGGGCAGGCTCAGAGGCACTGGGCACAGGCACCCTGGCATAGCAGGCTCTGGGGACACGGTGATCCTCCTGGCTGCAGACACTGGTGAGGGCACCTGGGCAGGGCTGGGGACACACGTGGGGCAGCCCAGCTGTAAAGCTGAGCTCCAGCCCACACTGTGCACCCCAAGAGCCTGGCACAGCTCCAGCGGGAGACCCGGAGACGTGGAGAGGACGTCTGCAGCAGCAGGAGGGGAAGGGAGGAGAGCCCCCATTGCCTTTCCATCTGGCTGGCCGACAGCCGGCCGGCTGCCAAGGCTCCACAAGAACAAAGATTTGCTTTTAGAGCTGGGGAAAGGGGGGGTGGGGAGCAGCACAGCCCTTCCACCAGCCTCCTGCGGAGCCGAGGTGTGTGTGGGGAGCCTGCCAGGAGCAGGGCACGGAGCCCCCAGCGCTGAGCCCCAGCGAGAGGAGGGGCAGCACAGGGGGGCTGGAGCCACACGTGGGATGCCTGAGGTTTCCTCGGGTTTCTGGTTCCCCTTCCAGGGAAACCAGCTGAGGCCAGATCCCGCCTGCTCCCACCACATGCTACCCTCCTCTACCCCTCCAGCACAGACCCCTGAGCTAGGGTGCCCCAGCTCCCGCTGAGCGGGATCATCTGCACCCCTTCTTCCCCACTGAGAGGAGAAATGGGGTGTGCAGAGCCCCAGCCCTGCAGCAAGCAGCACCCAACAGCCACCACCCACACCCAACCCTCGCTGGGGAGGGAGCCAAAGCTCTGCTGCAGCAGCCACCAGCACCTTGCACCCGCAAACCAACCCCACCACCCCGTCAGCACCCAGCCATGCCCACCAGGAGATGCAAAGTTCACAATCCCAGCTCTGCAGCCAGGTGACAACATCCACAGACACCTCTAACAGCAGTGCCAGTGGCCCTGGCTGCCCCGCTGGGGGTTCAGCCCCCCACCCCAGCACGGTGAGCCCCTCACCCTGCCTGCAAACGCCTTGGCCATGGCCCCTCATGCTTCTGGGAAGCATCCCTGTGGCTGGGCTTGCAAACACACCGACCCCGCCAACCAATAAACGCCTCGCCCAGCACATGTGCTGTGAGGAGGGGGATCCCTGCACGGGATCCGGGGCGGGGGGAGCCTTTGGCTCGGGTGTTGGGTGTTCCCGCTGCACCAACGCCTTGGCCAGAGCAGGTTCCGGGGGCACCTCCCCAGCCTGGCCGGGCTGGGAGCGGGCGAGAGGGCGGCAGGGAGTGGCCAGGGCATCGGTACCACTCCCTGGCCCCCGGCGAGGGGAAGGCATGCTGCAGGGAGCTGGGCAGGGCAGGAAAGGCAGCCCCCCCCCCCGCCCCTCCCGAGGGTGAAAATGGACTGGAAAGAGGATAAAAAAAGAAAGCGTTGAAAAAAGCCAAGAGAAACACAGTGCTCGGGGAAAAAACTCCTTAGAAGGAAAGGGGTGGATGCTTCCTAACTCGACCCATGCACCCTGCCGCACACGGAGCACACGTGGGGGCACCCCGACCCTCACCCCTCACCCTGCCCCGCCTTAGGGGAGATGCCAAAGGGTCCTGAGAGAGGAACGGGGCGCTCCCGGCTCCCCGCCCCCCCAGACACCCAGACCCACTCCCGCCGCGCATCCCGGGGACGTGCGGGGGAGAACACGGGTTTGTCCCACCTTAGCTCCCCCAGCATCATTTTTAGCATTCCTGGCCCCAAGCCAGGCAGCGCCCAAAGGGCGTCAGCTCTGCTGGCTACCGGGGCTGGCCCCGCACCCCCTCTGCGGGGGAGACCCCTCGGCTGCCGCCCCTCGCCCCCTCGGAGCACCCATCCCGGTGCTGGAAGCAGCCGGGGCAGCTCAGGCAGGGACCGGGGGGGGTTCTCCTGGGGTATCTACGAGAGCAGAACCGGCAGCACAGTGCAATGGTGCATCCCCACCCGGGGACGGCGGGTCCCCGCTCCCCGCCCCGCAGCCGGGGCAGGTGCGTCCGTCCAGTCCCCGGTACCGAGCGGCACCGACACCGGCACCGCCCATCCCGTCCCGTCCCGTCCCGTCCACACCCGAGCAACTCACCGCAGCAGAGCAGGAGGCAGCAGCCCCAGCCCAGGGCGATCCCGGCCGCTCGCCACCCCCCAGCCATGCCCGCCGCCGGCCGCCCGCGACTGAGCGGGGCCACGGGCTGACGTCAGGCAGCGGGAGGAGGAGGAGGAGGAGGAGGTGGAGGAGGAGGAGGGAGAGGAGGGCGTGGTGCCTGCCCACCGCCCACGGCCGCTTATCACCCTCCACCGGCAGCCGCCCGGGCGCCGCCGAGCCCCGTGGCTGTGGGGTACGGATCCTGAGCATCGCTCGGGTCCTGACTCCCCCTCGACAGACCCCCCCCCTCCCCAAACTGTGAGCCCTGAGCGGCTGCCCACCCTCCCTCCCGGCTGTTTTCAGGCATTTCTGGCTTTGCTCGAGGTTCCAGACCTGCCAGGTCCTGCCTGCCCGGGCTTGCGCAGGCTGCGGGGAGCAGACTGCCGGGCGCTGGAGGTGGGGACCGTGGGCAGACCCAGGGAGGGGGCAGAGGTGTGGGGTCACACCGGTTTCCCCGGCGGCTTAGGTAGTGGGGGAAAGGGGGAACAGTCCCCGAGAGTCGCAAGGGGTCAGTGGAGCTCGCTGGCAGCGCTTTGGGGCAGAATTGACCCCCTCCCCTGCTCAGCCTCACGGTGCCCCATAGCACAGCCACGGCTGTGGGTTGCCTTTGAAGGGGCAGACTCCAAAATAGGTGGGGCCAAACCACTCCTGGGCTCTGAGAGACACCTGGGGTCAGTGGGGTGCTCTGAGAGCTGCAGGAACATGAAGGTGATGCCATCCCAAGCAGGTCACACGGATCCAGAGGGTTTGCACCTCAGGCTCTGGGCATGGGGTGCCCCCAGCCCTGCAGGGAGGGTAGAGGCAAAGCTCCATCCCCTAGGCAGGATCCCGGGGCATGATCCTGCTCCGTGGTGCACAAGGAGCCCTGGACCAAGCCCCCATGCAGCTGTTGGACTGGGCGGCTGTGGAGAAGCCGTTAGTTGCGGTTGCCCCCTGGCCAGGGGCCGGCCTGGGCGGGGGTGGAGGGGCTGTCAGGGCTGCACAAGGCTGCTATTATCCTGGGGTAATCGCTCAGCCACTCCTGCAGCCCTGAAACAGGCCCGGAGAAGCACAACAAACCTCCCCAGGTGCTGCGAGTTACCCACAGCCAACCATGTAGGACATCTGGGTCCTGTGCCCCTGCCCCATCACAGCCTCAGTTTCCCCCCCAGATCAATCAGAGCCAGAGGGGTGTGTTGGAGGACAAAGCACTGAGGTTTTCTCACCCTTCTAAGCACCTTCTTCTGCCTCCCACACTCCCATTCACATAGGATTCACTCTGAGGGTGCTGAGGCACTGGCATGGTCGCCCAGGATGGTCTTTGAGGTCCCTTCCAACCCAACCCATCCTATGATGCCATGATTCCTGAAGCTCGCTGACTCACGTTCACCCCACAGGGTTCCCCCAGGAGCAGTAAAAACACTCTCCTCCAGCTCTCAACCTGAGGGCTCTCAACCTCCTCTTCTCTCTGCTTGCTTCTCCTGTCCAGTGAGCTGCTCTCCAGACCCCAGGCAGCATGGGCTGAATCCCTCTGACCCCCCCTCAGCCACTCTGGGGACAGGCTGCAGGTCCTCCCAGGTCACAGAATTCCTCCTGGGCATCCCAAGCACCTCTCACACCTCCAGCCTCTCCAGCCCTGGCACCCCTGTGCTGGCCACAGCCCTTCCTATGCCTCCTCCTGCCTTGTCTGCATGCCTGGCCAGCCCCTCCACTTGATGATTCATCGGAAATGATTAAATTTTTTCCCCCACGAGATTAGTTGCTTTAAATGGCAATGCTGGGCAGTGATAAGGCTCCGAGCCCGAGCCCTGCCAGTGCGGAGGAGAGGTCTCCTCCCAGGAGGAACAAGTGCAAGGGAGCTGTGCCACCAGCTCAGGCTGCTCCCCACGGCCCCATGGCTGCAGTGCAGGGATGCAGGGATGCAGCTCCTTGTCTGCCACCTCCCGAGGGGGTGCTCGGGTCTCAAGGACCCCCCTGAAAACACGCTCACACTTTCCTCTCCCTCCAAAGGCAGCATCACAGGAGGCTCTGCTCCTCTTGGAGTGGGGAAAGGGATGTTCCATTTTGCTCAAAGCACCATAAAAGCCCCATAAATGCCACTTTCCCCCAGGAAAGCACCCAAGCAAACACTCAGGACACCCCAGATGACACGCTGCTGCATTTTGTTCTGGGGCTCACTTTTATTCCATGTTTAAAAATAAAGCAAAAATGCTGCTCATAAAACCCTCTGCAAGAAAACTTCCCCAGCAGTTGGAAAGGGCAATGCTGCTCCCTGGAGAAAAGAGGCTGGCAGGGACTTCACCACCCTGAAACAGCTTCTTCCCCCATGCCTCCAGTTGGTTGGGCTTCTGCTTTTCAAACTAAACTTTGAAGAAAACTTATTTTTTAATCCTTCTGGGGAAGACAGGCAGGGTTTGAAAGCAAGGTCAGCTGGTAGAAATTGCCCTGCCACGCTATGGGTGGCACCCAGTGGGCTCAGGTTGCCTGCGTGGGCTGGCCACCTTCATCTCCCCTTTCTGCTGCTCTATCTCACCCCTTCTTGTTTATTTGCTTGCTTAATGGATTTGGCTGCAGCTCCTGTTCACAGCTACACAAACAAACTGTGGATGAGGCTCCAGAGCAGGGGTGGGGAGGTCGGGGCACACGGGTCTGGCTCCAGCTGAGGTGTGGAGCAGCTCTTGCTCTCTGGAAGTCAAGGGAATTTCAGTGTCTGGACCCCCATGGCTCTAGTGAGAGCCCCCAGGAGCTGTGGGGCTTGCTGGGCCCTGGCAGAGCTGCCCCACAGCCACTGCTCTCTGCTGGGCACAGTCTGCCCAGGGCAGGGCTGATTAGCCTTATCTGAGCATCACAGGCTGCAGGAATGATCTGGAAGGGTGTAATTCCATTTGCCTTCTCCTCTGGCTCCTGCTGAGGTGATGGCCAAGGATGGGGCCTGGGGCTGAGCACACGTAGAATCACTTAGGTTGGAAAACACCTCCAGGATCAAGCCCAGCATCTCCCTGACCTCCAGACCATGTCCCAAAGCTCCACATCTCCTCCTTTGTTGAACCCCTCCAGGGATGGTGCCTCCACCACCTCCCTGGCCCCTTCCACCTCTCCCTGTCCTCCCAGTAAGAGCACTGGGGCTGTGCTGCACCTCCTGCTCTCTCCCTGCATGCCCTGACACGCTGCTTGGCGTGCCCCAGCTGGGGATGGGAGGCTCTGTGCCTTCACCAGAGCAGCCTGGGTATCTCCCCCACGGCCATGCTGAGCTGTCTGCTGGGGCTGGCTCGCAGGGAGGATGGAAGGCAGGCGTGCAGGGAGGAAGCCACGCTCACCCAGGCCTGCTCCTCTTCACACAACACCCGGGGAGGGGATGGGATGGGACGTCTGCCAGCTCCCTGCTTTCCCACATCACCCTGGAACAACTCGCTGCTGGGGCAAGGCTGAGGATCACCACCCGTGGGCAGAAGCCCCTGGGACACCTTCTCTCCAGGCCCTGCTGCAGCTTTCTGGGCTCCCTCCACGCATTCATTGCAGCCTGGGATAAGCACAGAGGTTGGTCCAACCTCTGGCTCCACATTTCCTTGGTGGAAGACCACCAGGGATGGTATATCAGATATACCATGGGGACAAAGCTACCTCAAGGTACCTCCACCCCATCTCTGTCCACCTTCTTCAATGCCCATGTCCTAGAGCTCAGGAAAGCGCCTTCATCCCCCCCCTCCCTCTTCCTCGGCTGGGCTCCCAGCTCTGCTTTGTTTCTCCCCTCGGCTTCCTTTGCTCTTCTGCGGGGCCTTTCTGTGGGGATTATTAACCATGGCTACGGGGCCTTTGTTTAGGAGGGGCTGGAGCGGGGCGAGGGGCTGGGCAGGAGAAGGAAGGAAGGATGTGAGCAGGAGGGGGGGAAGGAAGGTGACATCTGGATTTCTGTGCTTGGAGGAGCAGCTGCACAGAGGGGGAAAAGCAGTGGAAAAGCCCCAAAAAGGAGCCAAGCTGGCCAGGGTCACCCAGCCCCATCTTACCCAAGGCACACCCTCCACCCAGGTGATGGTGATGATGTCAGAAGATGGACCTAAGAGCCCCAAGGCTCCATCTCCCCTGCAGAGGCTGGTTTGTGCTGTGCCAGCACGATGGGCTTGGCCACGCTCCACGGGGTGATATGGGGTTGTGGAGCCCTCTCCTTGCACCCTGACCCTTGCTGTGTGCAAGGGATGGACAAGGACAGCTGGGTGAGGACTCCTGGGGAAACCTTAGCCCCTGGTGGGCACTGCCAAGGCACGGGGGGAGGACACACCAACACCCCAGAGGGGCAACGTGTGAACAGCCACGTTCTACCCTCTCGCTCGCACCCACCAGGACATACCCCAGGCTCCTCTCCCAGCTCTGGGGCTGGGGCTGGGTGGGAGGGGGGGCTGATGAAGCTGAGAGCCTGAAGATGATGACTATTTATAAACCAGCCCTTTTCCTTCGGAAGATTTCCGAGTTCATCTCCCTCCGGAAAATGGCTCCATTGTCTCGGCGCCAGATGGGCCGGGGGCCGGGCACACAATGGGGCAGATTATGCACTGGGGGTCTGGCAGAGGGACACCCCGGGAGGAGCAGCTGCCACCAGCAACCCCGTGGCACAAGCTGAGGCAGGCGGGGGGTCCCAGCCACGCTCCTTTGTCACCACAGCTCCCTGGAGGGACATGGAGCAGCAAAACCCCTGCCCCGTGCTGCGTCTCACCCAGTTTGCAGCTGAGCAAGGAATGGGGGAGAAGCCAGTGTGGGGACCCAGCATCACCCCCTGTACTTGCCTGCACCCCCAGGCTGTGAAATCTTCCTCCTGGCTTCATCTGCAGGGCTTGGGGCTCCCCCAGGACGGCTCATTAGGGATGGCTGCAAGAAAACATAATGAGAGATTAGCCCTAGGAAGGCAGCAAGACCAGCCCCAGCTTTGGGGGAGCCCCCCTCACACCCTGGAGGATCCCTTTGGAGGGCTTTGGGGAAGGGCACGGGGAGAAGGCAATGAGCAGGGCACAGTTCCCATGTCACCTCCCCACCCCATCACACCCCACAGCATCGGGGACAGGCTGGAGCAGCAGGGCCCAGGGGAATGGCTGAGCTGAGCAGGGATGTCTCCTTGAAGGACTTTCCCATGGAAGAGGACTTGCTTTTCCCAGGGCTGTCTGGCCAGGCTCCAGGAGAAGAGAGAGATATCCCAGATCCCTTCGTGGAGCCCTCCAGAAGCAGCTCTCATGCTCCCACTCTTCCACCAGCCCTTGGGGGGAGCACAGGCAGCCCCCAGCCTGCTACTGGGGACACTGGGGAGGGATCCAAGCTTCCCCTGAGCTCTCCTTGGGCAGGATGCCAGCAGGGATGTGTGTGGTGGGGGGGATAGCATCACCTGCACCTCCAAGGCCAGAGGAAGGGAGCCCAGTCATCCTGGATCCCAGCCCAAATGGGGACAAGGGACTTTCCCAGAGCAGATGCAGAGGAACCAGCCATTGTTCCAGCCTGGGCTGTGAGCATGGAGCACCCACCACCACCTTGAGGGGGTCTGCCCAGCCCTTGGCCAGGGCGTCTTACCCCAGGTAAGGCTGCTGGCAGCACCCAGGATTGCTTCTCCCAGGTGCTGGGGCTGCTCCATGGCCAGGGGTCCACCAGGGAGGGCACCCTGGGGATGGTCCCAGCTGCCCAGAGCGTGTTGGGAATGCTGGTGTGATGCCAGCAGGACCCAGGGCAGGATCTGCCCCTGCAGCAAGGACCTTAGGGACCTTGTGGGAGATGCTGGAGCTGAGCAAGCTGCACGTTCCCCAGCCCTGGGGACAGCCATGGTGGTCCCCAGCACCATCTCCCAGCTGTAGGACTTGCAGGCTGTGCTGCCAGCCCCTTTATCTGCCTCATTTTTCCCATTCCTCTGCCACCCACAGCCCAGTTCCCAGCCGGGCTGCTGGGACCTGCCTAGGGGGACAATGCAAGGCAGCCCCAGCATGGGATCCTGATTCCCCCCTCAAGCACGTTGGGGTCCAGAGAGCTCCTCAAGCTGGTCCCTCCCTCTGCTTCCAGCTCAGAGCCCTAAAGAGGAGGCTGAGGCAGCCCTGAGCTGGCACCTCTGGCTTCCCAGTTTCCCCGAAGGGCTGTGGTGAGCTCAGCACTGGGCAGGCAGCTCAGAGGCATGATGCAGCAGCAGCCCTGTGCCAGGCTGGGTGCCAGGGCTCTGCACTGGGGCTCCAGCCAAAGGTGCACACACATCCTGAGCTCCTGTGGGCTCCTGTGGGCTGTGGTGGCCCCAGTTAGCGCCAGTGCAGCCCAGTTTATGGCAGAGCACTGTCTGAGGAGGGGGCTCACAAGCAAGACCCATCCCCATCCTACTGCTGGCAGCTGCCACGGGCACAGCTGGGAGTGCAGTGGCTTCATGCCCAGACCTCCAGCAAGTGCAGGGACAGCTGGGGGGGACCCTCCTCACAAGGCCATGGCCCAGCTGCCAGGCACCCTGGTAAGGATCTCTGTCCCCCCCCTTTCAGGGTCCTAGGAAGGGGTTTTCCACCCCTGCACCTCAGCCTTGCAGCCCCTCCACTGGGAACCTCCCACTGGGGGCACAGGATCCCCTCAGAGCGTGGAGAAGTGATGGAGCTACAGCTAAAGCCACGACCTCCACACCCTGCAGCCCCTGCACCCCTCTAGCCCTGCACTGGGGCACACTGGGGAGCCCACTGGGGTGCCCTGGGGAGGCAGGTGCATGGCCGGAGGCAGGGGATGAGTGGAGCACACCCAGCTCTTGGCTCAGCCCTTTTTTCCCTCCTCCTGTTTGCTAGAGCAATGAGAAATCCAAACATTACCATAAATGCTGAAAGCATCCCCTCTACGTCACGTGGGCACGGGGGACACGAGCTGGGGGGATCCTGGCACCCCACGGGCAGAACCAGCCAGGGAGGGAGGGGATGGGGGTGGTGGGGAGCCAGCCAGCAGGACAGACCCCAGGTAGGGACAGACAGACACATGGATCCACCACCCTGGGAGGCACCAAGCAGCATCAGCCCATGCAGATTGTGCCCCAGTTCAGCTATGGGGGGACACGTAGGGTGAAGGGCAGGCACCTGTAGGAAGGGGATCCCACCATTCTACTCTTTCAGGGCTCCTCCCTTGCTGCCTGGGGGTGCTGGGCTGCAGATATCTTTCCCATGGGTCATCTGCTCTGCTCAGCTCTCCCTTTCCTTAAAAAGCCTTAATCTCCAGGGCTGGATTTTCCTGAGCTTGTCATCACTGCCAGGGCGGTGGGGCTGGAGCATCTCCTGGGATACAACAGATTGAAGGCCACCGACACCCCACGCCCTGCCCAGGAGCCTGCAGGAGCTGCTGTGGGGCTGCAACCTTGGGCCACACCACGGCCACGGGTTTATTCTGGGATCTCCTGCAGGAAACTGGTTGGCTGGGCGGGAGCTGCCTGACCCTGTCCCAAACATTGCCACCCCAGGGACCCCTCTAACGAGCACAAACCTTCCCTGAGCCAGGACTGAGGCTGTCACGAACTCACAGAATCATTTAGGTTGGAAAAAACCTCCAGAATCATCAATCCAACATCTCCCTGACCCCCAGACCATGTCCTGAAGCTCCACATCTACTCGACACGTGTGGCCCCAGACACTCTGTGGGTAGTTAGTGCCCCCCATGCTGCTTGGAACCAACACAAGGGGGTCCCTCTCATGCCCTGGTCGCCCCCGTCCCCGCCCCGACTCTCCCCGCTCCGAGGCTCCTCTCAAACGGGGGCCGCTGGCCCTTTAAATGGGCGCAGTGGGCGTGTCCTGTCCCAGCGGCCACGCCCCCGCCGCGTCCTCCGAACCGCCCAATGGGCTGCGAGCATGGGCCCAGCCCTGGCTCCCGATTGGTCCGTCGCCTGCGCGGCCGCCCGAGCGAAGATGGCGGCGCCCAGCGCCTGGGGGCCCCGAGCGGGCGGCGGCTGACGGTGCCGTATAGGCCCCCGGCGGGGCTGCCCAGCCCGGGCCCGCCCGGCCGCCATGGACCTGCTGTTCGTGCTGCTCCGCGGGCTGCGCCTGGCCCTGGACCTGCTGGTGCTGGTGCTCGACCTCAACTTCCTCCTGGTGTCCTCGCTGGTGTCGGCGCTGCTCTGGCTGCTGGCCGCGGCCTGGAGCCTCCCCGCCGCCGCCGCCACCGGGGCCTTGGCCTGCTGGAACGGGCTGCTGCTGTCGCTGGCCTCGCTGGCCTGGGCGGCCGGTTGCCTGGCGCTGGGGGCCGTGCAGGGCCTGGCCGGGCTGCTGCGGGGGTGCTGCTGCGGCCTGGAGGGGCTGAAGGTGGCCGGGCACCTCCTGTCGCACCTGGCGCTGCGGGGCCGGGAGCTGGTGCAGCGGGGGCTGTGCGGGCTGCTGGGCTGCGGGCAGGCCCTGGCCAGGCAGGTCTGCGAGGGCCTGGCCATCGGCACCAGCCTCTTGGCTTACCTGGTCAACAGCCTGGTCAACGTCTGCCTGATCGGCACCCAGAACCTCTTCACCCTGCTGGTGGCCCTGTGGGACTCCATCGCCGGGCCCTTCCTCAGGGTCACCGACCTGCTGGCAGCTTTCCTGGCGCACGTCTCCAGCGGGGCCATCGCTGTGTCCATCCTGCTCTGGTCGCCCTGCCAGCTGGCCTTTGAGCTCCTGGCCTCCATCGCCGAGCTCTTCATCAGCGTCTTCTTCGTCAATATCTACGGGCTGGGCTTGCTCCTCCTCATCATCGTCATCAGCGCCTTTGTCTTCAACCCCGAGCTGCTGTGGACGCTGACGGGCTCCGTGCTGGGCTACTTCCAGACCCTGCCCTCCTACCACCGCCTGCAGAGGGATGTGTGGAGGCTCTATCAGGTGGCAGTCCTCACCCTGGGCATGGCCATGACCTCCCAGACCTGGCGCAGGCTGGTGGACTGGAGCCTGCAGGTGACCAACTGGAGCCGAGGAGGCAGGATGATGAACCGGGAGAGCAACCAGCGAGGGGCACCCCTGCCCACCCCGAGAGCTGGCAGGCTGATGCTGGCAGGGGTGGCCCAGCTGCCAGAGGAGCCTGAGGAGCAGCTGGATGCAGAGGTACCACAAGCACGACCTGCTCTGAGAGGTGCCACGGCAGGACAACGTCCCCCCAGGGAGGAGCTGAGCACCCCCTGGGGGAACGCCCCGAGGAGGCAGCAGCTGAACGGAGCTGGGGACGCTGAGGCAGCTCCAGATGATGACCCCTGGGCGCTGCTGAAAGAACAAGAGGAACGTAAGAAATGTGTCATTTGCCAGGACCAAACCAAGACAGTGCTGCTGCTGCCCTGCAGGCACCTGTGCCTGTGCCAGGAGTGCACAGAGGTGCTGCTGCAGCAGGCCATCTACCAGCGCAACTGCCCGCTCTGCAGGCAGATGATCCTCCAGACACTCAACGTCTACTTGTGAGACCAAGGGAGGGGTGGCTTGGGCCCTTTCCCCAGGAGGTCGAGGGCACCTCTTGCCAGGAAGCAGAACTTGCCTCGAGCAGCCTCCAGAGAACTAAGGGTGGTGCTGCAGAGGCAGAAAGCTGGTGGGGGTGTCTGCTGGCCACGTTTGCTACCTACCTAGGTTGTAGCTCTTGCTAGCAAGCACAATACCTGAGTTCTGCAGCAGGCTGGAAGAGTCCTTTTCTTTTCTTGACAACTTTTGCTGTTCCAGGGCCTGTTTCCTCCAGCCTGCAGCAGCCTGAGATCCAAAGCAGAGAGCAGAGAGATGCTCTGGTCCCTCCTAGCCTGATGGAGAGGTTAAAGGCTGTGCCCTCCTGGGAATCACGGGGGCTGGTGCAAAGCAAGGGAGGGTTTTCTGGTTCCTCCTACCACCATTTTATCTGGGAAGGGAGGAATTTGCTCCTTTTTTAGGGCCCTGGGAGAGCAAGGAGCACACTTGAGCTTTGAGAGGGCTGAGCCTGGCTCTCAGCTGGAGGACAGCAGAGTTCTTGGGGTGCTTCAGGTGTCCCAGCAGGACAAGGAGGAGCCCTGATGGCTCCCTGCAGAGCTCAGAGCTGCTGCTTCCACGCATCACCTATGCAAGACTAGCAAACACACATCAGGTTACTCATGTTGGGGGGGCCAGAGGAGGTTCTTCTCTCTGCAGGGGTGGCAGCTGAGCAGCAGCACTCACCTCAGCCAGTGCTGGAGGAGCCTCTCTAGATAATTCCCAGTTTATTCCAGGTGGTGCACACACCAGTGAGGGAATAACTTTGGGACCCCAAAGCTCCTTGCTGAGACATTCCAGCTCCAGGCACAATCTTGGCAGATCTGCTGTGGATCTGCAGGAGTGTGTGTGTGGAGCAGCACCAAGGCCATGGCTGTGTCTGATTAGGGGGGGTTTACACTGTCATTCCTTGCTGTCTGTCAGAAAATGTAGCTAGTCTTACCCAAAAGTGTCCCCCAAAGTCTAATGAGGGGGCAGATCCCGGCTGGGGAGGCCCCAGCTTGGTCGAGCAGCATCATTCCAAGGAATTGCTGGGCTGCAGGACTGAAAAAGCTTTTCCTTTCCCAGCTGCTTGCCTGAGGTCAGCCACAGCCAGTGCTGGAGGCAGACTGGTGGCTGGCAGGGTCATCCTTCTCTCTTCTGCTTGATTTAAGCCAAAAGAGGCAGCAGAGAGGCCAGGACCTGCTGGGAGACACCTCTACACTGTAAACCCGAGCTGTGGCTTTGCCCTGGGGGGCACTGCAGGGCCTGGTTGCCCCCACATTTCCTGGGGGAGACTCCTTGGGCACTGCTGGGTGTTGGAAGGGCCGTGAGCTGCTTCCACCTCCCTTGGCAGAGGTGCCAAGCTCTGTGCCCACACCAGGGGTGTTTGGTCGGGACCAGGTCTTGGGGTGCAATGTTTCCTACCTGAATTACACCTCCCCAGGACTGTAGTTTCTCCCCTCAACCCCTTTTTTTTTCTATTCTAGCAGTCATGCTTCTTGTTTTAGGGCCTGTCTGTTTGTTGCCTGTTTATAAAATAAAAGAAAAAATTTAAAAAAAAAAAGAGAAAGCTTTGCCTTAAGTCTTAACTCTTTGCACTATGGACTAGATCCTGAGCAGATTAAAGTTTCCTTGACCAAGAGCTGCCTGCTCCATTATTCCTGGGAAGAGTTTTCTCTGAGGGGTTGGGGTCTCCTGCCAAGGGTCAGAGCTGGGGGTCAACACCACCAGCAAGCTCAGGGGCACCTCTCAGGGGGTGCTGGCACCTAGGAGGACAGAGCTGTGGGATACCCTGGAAACACCTGGCACCCAGGAGATGAATCTACACCTGAAAACCCAATGGGTGAGCTCTCCAGGGCTGGCAGAGGGGCTGGTGGGCATTGCTGCCCAATGACCAACTCCCTGGCCATGATCTGAGTGCTTGGCAGGTTACTCTCTGCTTTTAATCACCCTCTGCTTCTCCAGCATCCTCGTAAATTGCTTGGAAAAACGTTCCAGGATCCTGATGGGCAGAGACTCCAGGAGCTCTGGCTCACCCTGCTCTGAGCTCACCTGCCTTGGCAGGGCCATGTCAGAGAAAGAGCTAATTTTAACCAGGATGAAAACTACAGTGGGGAGAGGGAGGAGGCCAAGGAGAGACAATCTGCTGCAGGGACACAGATGGGTGACAACTGGGGAAACTGAGGCACTGCTCAGCCTCCATCTCGGCCTGAACAGAGGCAGGCTGGGCACAGGGGGAGGCTGCAAAGCTGCCCTGGAGCAGGAGGACTGTGCCAGCAGCAGATTGTTTGCCATCCCCTGCATTAACAGGGTGCCCCCAAACCCACCACCCCCTCAGCCAGCCCCAGTGGGGGATGGAGAGTGTGGTCCTCAGGCTGCTGTGGCCAAGCCTGCCAAGGAGGAGAGGATGTGAAGGACACAACCTTCCCTGGGGAGCCATCCTGAGCATGCTTGGCTCACTCCCTGGCCAAGCAGCAGCAATGACAGGGGGAAAATACAACCACCTCCCAGCTCATGGGCAGCACAGGAGGTGCCCAGGACTGATGATGCACAGCCTGGGGAGGGTGCCCAGCAGCAGCAGGGCTCACGGACCAGCCCAGGACACAAGATCTGCAGTGCTCCTGCTCCAGTGATTGCTTGGGAGCCTCAGATGTGAGCAGAGGGGGATCACAGCACCGAGATCCTTCCCCAAGGAGGGAGGAGCAGGATGCTGCTGGGTCACTCCAGTTTAGCAGCACTGGGAGCTGACAGCTTGCTCAAACCAGGGCCCCCTCAGGCCCTGAGAAAATCCCCAGGATCCCTTTGTCAGCCCAGCTGCAGCAGCCCAGCCCTAAAGAGCCACTGGTCCCAGCCTGGGGACCAGCAGGGAGCTGGCACAGATGCACAACAGCTTGAGCAGCTCACGATACCCAGGCAGCAGGGAGGGAGCAGCTGATGAGCAGCAGCAGAGCCACGGGAGGCCTTTGGGATGCTCCTGAACACCAGCTTGGTCCCTCATTAGTGGCTCAGCTCAGGAGCCAGCCCAGCAGTGGCCTCAGGGATGGAGAAACTGAGCCTGGCAGGAGCATCTTTCCCCCCCAGCCCCTGCTCAGGCAGGTTCCACAGGGCTGGGGCCAGTCAAATTCTGAATTTCACCCTGGGTGAAGTCTCTGCTGCCAGGGTTTGACCACAAGATGGGCAGCCCTTTGTTGGGCTCTCTCCAGCCTATCTACTGGGGAGCTCAGCACTGGGCCTTGCCCTGCAGCTCTGCAGAGGAGAATCAGAGAATCATCAGGGTTGGGAGGGACCTTAAAGATCATCTCGTTCCAACTAGATCAGTTGCTCACAGCCCCATCCAGCCTGGCCTTCAAAATGTCCAGGGATGGGGCTTCCAGCACCTCTCTGGGCAACCTGGGCCAGTGTCTCCCCACCCTCCTGGGGATGAACTTCTTCCTAACGTCCCATCTCAATCTCCCCACCTCTAGTTTTGACCCATTCCCCCCAGTCCTACCACTGCCCGATAGCCTCAAAAATCCCTCCCCAGCTTTCTTGTAGCCCCCTTCAGATCCTGGAAGGCCACAAGAAGGTCTCCTCAGAGCCTTCTCCAGACTGAACAACCCCAACTCGGTCTGTTTTCATAGGAGAGGTGCTCCAGCCTCTGACCATCCTCATGGTCCTTTGGACACGTTCTAGCACGGCAGGATCACAACCCCTGAGCCCTTCACTTGCCCACCACACCCCCACCTGAGTGAGGACTGTCCCTTCTCCCACCATTCCCAGTTTCAAGCTCTCCTTACCAGCTCAGCTGGCAGAGGTCACCTGGAGATGCCTGAAGAGTCGTCAGCGATGAGGGCACTGAACTGATGCCATAACCACAAGCTTCTGGGTGGAGCAGGACCCATCCTCCTGCTGCCAGCAACAACCTTCACCAGCAAGGGCATTTCCACTTTCATACCCAGCACTTCTGCCACCACAGTTGAAGCTCTTGTAGCTCTAGGCTGGGTCCTCCAGCATTTCAAGAGTTGCTCCAAAACCTGCTGGGGACTGTGACCTTGGTGTTCCGAGGGTGCGTGTGCTGCTCTGAGAAGAAGGGCTAAAAAACCCACACCCAAACCACCAACCCCTCCACCTTTCTGCACAAGCCACCACCTCTATCAGCTGCACCATAGTACCTGTGAGCTGAGCCTGGCCCTTTTATAGGCTTCTCCCCTGCACTGGTTAAGGGATGGTGGCCCCTCCCTAACCTGGGCTCAGCTGGAACAGGGATTTCAGGCTCTCCTTTCTCAGGAGCAGCTGGTAGAGCTCATGAGAAGCAGCTGGAGCTTGCTAGAAACTTGCCAGAAGTCAAGGTCTCCTGTGGCTCTGCTTTGCTTATCCTTATCCTTTCCTTATCCTCTTCCTCATCCTCCCAGCAAGTCCCTCAATGATCCCAGACAAAGTGTCCTGAAGGCCAAGAGCATCTCAAAGAATCTGTCGTGCCAAGTGCATGGTTGTGGCTGCCTCTGCCAGATGTTTCCCCCACACGGTGATAGGGACCAGAGGATGCTCCCAGCCCCCACACACCTCTCCTGTCCTTGTTTCAAGTCATTTTCCTCCTCCCAGAATAGGCCATCGATCTGCTCTGCGGTGTTGGTTGCTCCTGGGCAGCTCTGGTTACAGAAAAGACCATCCTCAACCCAAACAGAAGCTTCCTCTGCAACCCAATCCTGCTGCTGGGGCTGGGAAGGAGCCTGCAGGATGGATCCAGGCTTCACCCCTGGTCCCAGCACCTCCACAAGCCCCATGGGTTGGGGGTGATCCTTGGATGCTGGGCTGTGCATCCCCCAGCCCCACGCAGCCCAGCAGGTTGCAGTGACCGGTCCTTGGCCCCAGGTCACTCCATGGTCCCCAGTCCCAGGGTGGGGAGCTGGGGGACTGTGGGGAGCTCCCTTTGGGGGCTGTGCTGGGACACACAGGCTGGCCCCAGCTCCCAGGTAGGGCAGGTGAGGAGGGCCACAGGGTTTGCTCATCCTGGATGGCCATGGCCACATGCTGGGGGCTCCATTCTGCACCCACCGAGGGAGGTCCTGAGCTAGAGAGCCCCTGCAAGGTCCTGGCATGGCCAGGAGAAGAGCCCAGCCCAGCTGCCACCCCAGGGCCGGGCACAGCAGCCTCCCCAGCCCCCGCCCAGAAGCCCCCTCCCCTCCTGGTCCCCGCAGGGACCTATTTTGGGCAGGAATGAGGAAGCTCTTCATTCCCCTGCTAAAAATAGAGCCCTTTCCCAGCAGCGGGTCACGACGTTCGTTAGAGGGGGGAAGCAAGAAAGGACCCACAAGCCCCATCCCGGCAGCCTGGGGCCAGCACCCCCTCCTGGGCCAGGGTCCCGGGCGAGCCCCCTCCCACTGGGGTGGTCCTTGGGGCCACGGGACCCTCACGCTCAGCAAGGACCCGATCCTCGCCGTCGTGACCCTCCCTGAGGAGATGGGGAGGGTGCGGGGGGGGACACGGTGACAGCGGCGGGTGCCTCGCTAAAGGGCGCCGATGCCTCCATCTAGTGGCTGCTGCGGCTCAGGATCGTCCCTTCCCGGCCCCTCCAGTCCCTTCCCATCCCTTCTCGTCTCCTCCCATCCCCTCCTGTCCATTCTCATCCCTTCTCGTCTCCTCCCATCCCCTCCTGTCCATTCTCATCCCCTCCAGTCCCTTCTTTTTCCCTCCAGTCCCCTCCTATCCCGTCCGGTCCATTCCCATCCCCTCCAGTCCCTTCTTGTCCCCTCCAGTCCCCTCCCATCCCCTCCAGTCCCCTTCTGTCCCCTCCAGTCCCTTCTCGTCCCCTCCAATCCCCTCCCTGCTGACCCCTGCCCCCCCAGCACCCCCTGCATCTCCCGTGGTCCCCCAGCACCCACTCAGCACCCCCCAGAAGGGTGCCAGCTCCCCAGCCAGCCTGGCACAGCCTGGCAGCACCCGAGGAGCAGGCAGGGGCACACATGCAGCCAGAACACACGTGGCTGAGGAGCCCTTTATTGAGGGCATGGTCGGGGACCCCTTTTTTGAGGGTGAAGAGGAGGGGGATGCAGTGGGGAGCAGGGTGATGAGGAGGGGCATGCCAGGGCCGGGCTCCTCGCCGTGCCAGCGGCACCCTGGGCTCACTCTGCACACAGGGAGAAGCTGGCAGCACGGGCTGGGACACTGTGCCCACATTGGCAGGGCTGGGCTGCGTGCCGAGGCACCTATGGCGAGTAACATACAACAACCAGGTTAGTGCAGCTCCCTGGCATGGAGCTGGGCACCCAAGATAATACTTAGCTCTTCTACAGCGCGACTGAAGGGATGCTCCATCACCCCCGGGGTGGCAGAGGGGCCGTATCCCTGCCCTGTGCTGGGTGAGAGAAGGGATCCCGGCGTCCTGGCTCCCGAGCAGCCAGGAATGGGAAGGGGCACATGCCCTGGCACAGGCTCAGGCGAAGACAGCAGAGTTTTGCCAGTAGGAGTAGACGAGGAAGCCGGTGAAGGTGCTGTCCGTCTTGACGCTGGCGTAGAAGCCGATGTAGTCCCCCACGCCCACCTGCACCCACACCTCATCCTCGGGCTCCAGGCGGACCAGGGCACCCCCGGAGAGCGAGGTGGGCTTGGGCCAGTTCCCGTAGTACTGGAAGAAGGAGGCGACGGAGTGGCCGTTCTTCATGATGTCGAACTGGAGGCTGGCGCGGTAGACGGTGGCGTGGACAGCAAAGTAATAGAGGCCGGGCACCTCGCAGGTGAACTTGCCCGTGGTGGGGTCGTAGTGGCCCTGCTCGTTGATGAGCACCACGTCGAAGCGGGTGGGCTGCTCTGGCAGCGGGGGGCTGCGGGACTCGGAGAGCTTGGCGCTGAAGGCAGAGCGAGGGGCCACCGCACACGCGCCCTGCGCCCCCTTCTCACCGGGCAGACCATCCATGCCAGGGCTGCCCACCTCCCCGCGGGGACCAGGAGCTCCTGGAGAGGGGATGGGGTTACCTCGAAGCCACCGCCACCCCCAGCATGGCTCCCCCAGCCCCAATCCCCCCAGCTCCCACAGATGCCGCGGCCAGACATGTCATAAGTGGGCATAAGGGCAACGGAGAGTTGGAGAAACCTCCCCAGGAGGATATTCCTGGGATAACTTGGTGGACTCTCCTAAAGCAAGGGATGGAAGAGAGGGATGGCAATGGGGATGGGGAGAAATCATAGAGATTTAGGCTGGAAGGGACCTCTAGAGGTCATCTGGTCCAACTTCCCTACACATCTCTACCTAGGTCAAAGCCCCATCAAGCCTGACCTTGAATGACTCCAGGGATGGGGCCTCCACCACCCCTCTGGGCAGCCCATTCCACTGATCTATCAGTGGAAACGCAGCTTTGCTAGTGAGGGGGAGCTGCTGCCTGTTGATGGGTCACCACAGGCAGGACCAGAGGGGTGGTGGTGGCATGAAAGGGGCATTTTTGCAGGATTCACCCTCGGTTTGGCAACATGGAGCTGTACCAGCATCCAGGGCTCACCCCTTGGCACGAGGGCATTCCCCGCAGAGCAGGTCCCCTCTCCCCCTCTCCAGGATATCTCCTTCCTTACCAGGAGGGCCCATCTCGCCCTTCTCCCCTGGCATCCCCATCACCCCGTCCCGGCCGTCTCGTCCGTCTCTGCCTGGCAGACCCTGGCCCCCGTGCAGACCTGGGGTGCCCGGGATGCCCGGCTGCCCAGAGCACAGCCCGGGGATCTTGTTGTCTTCAATCTGCAAGGACCTGGCGACGAGCCCGAGGAGGAAGAGGAGGAAGAGCTGCTTCATCTTGTCTGCTGTGGGCGGGCTGGAAGGGGGCAGAGGAGGGTAACGGCTCTGGGGGGCTCAGGAGGGGCCACTGGGAAACAGGTTGGCAGGGAGTGGGTGTGGGGGGTCTGCAGGGGACCTTTTTGGCTGCTCAATGCACCTGCCTCAGCATCCCCACCATGGGCTGTGCCACCACACCATCCTGCACCCCTCATGCCCCACCACAGGGGTGCCAGGGA
>VYZX01018421.1:28105-56614 GCA_013401335.1 Brachypteracias leptosomus
GTCTGGCTGTGGGCAGAGGTGCCAGCAGGGCACTGTTGGGTGCCAGCTGGAGGGCAGGGGGTGAGGTGCCAGCCGTGCATGGCACGGGGTGGTTGTACCCTGGTGGTGCGTGGCAGGGCAGCACTTTGGGGTTGCATCAAGGCCCAGCCCTAGGCAGCATCCCTGCTGCTGGCAGCTCTGCTCCGAGCCTGTCCAGCTCCCCTGGGCACAGCTCCCTGGGGTTACAGCATCCCCAGCCCACACTGGACCGTCACAGTGCCAGCACCACCCTGCTGCCCCCAGCCCTCCCCACGCCAGCGCATCAGCCCCCTCCCCATGGCCTTGGCTCCGGGAGAGCAGCTCTCTTCCTCCTCCCGGGTACAACAAAGAGGAAAAGGAGGGGAAAAGTGTCTCTCCTCCGCCCAGGAGCTGGATGGAGCCAGGACCCCATCGAGTCCCAGCTCCCAGGCAGAGCCAAGCAGCCCCACTCACTGTGATCCCGTAGCCCGGGGTGCCCCTCGCTGCTCCCTGGGCTGTGGCTCTTCCCGGTTGCTTCTCTCTGACGAAGGCCCTAGGAAAAAGCAGCCTCTCCACCCCCCCCCTCCCTCCTTCTCCTCCTCCTCCTCCTCCTCCTCACGTCTCTCCTCCCAAACTCCAAAGGAAATCAAGGGCCTTGGGAGCCAAAAGCTACAAGACAAGGGGAAAAAAAAAAATAATCCCATGGTGTCAGAAGTGCTGTGAGAAGGGGGAAGGGAGAGAAAAGTAAAGGAAGAGGAGGCACAAGCTGCAAACCCCCCCTGGCTGAGCACATCTGGGCAGCAGGACAGCGGGGAGGGAAAAGAGAGAAAACAAGCAGCAAAGTGGAACAAGAAGAAGGACAAGGGAGGGAATTCCAGGCAGGGCTGGAGGGCAGAAGGAAGAGAGAGCCCTCTCTGGCAGCCTCAGGGCTGTTCTTGGTAATAGGGCTGGGGTAAGGGGGATGGTGGGGCACACACAGGCTCCCCAGGAGCTCTGTGGGGCTGCAGGGGATGGGGATGGGCAGGCAGGGCCATGCCAGGCAGCAGTGGGCAGGTGGAAGTGCAGGCAGAGAAGCTGTGGCCATGCCAGCAGGCAGGGTTGGGAGGTGGAGAACACGAGGAGAAGCTTTCGAGGACACTCCCAGGCTGCCTTTAACTCGCTCCAGCACTGGGTGCAGCCAAGGGACAGGGTCAGATGCTGAGCAGTGGGGGGGGGTCCTGTGGCTGGGGGAGCCTCCATACCCTGGGACACACAGGGAGCTCCAGGTCCAGGGTGGCACCGTGGGCATGGTGATGCCAAGCTGGCTGTGAGGGCAAGAGCAGTGCTGACCACAGTGTGTCCTGCTCCCAGTAACCCCAACTGGGACTTTCCCACATCTCAGGGAGGGTGAGGGCAGTGGGAGGTGGCACTGCTGGCATTCTACTCCCTGTGCCAGTGCCCGCAGCAGTGTGGGTGCCATTGCTGGGTGCTGGCAGGGAGCCCCACGGCTCCTCTCGCCCAAGGTGTGAAGGGACTGTTGTTTTTGGCCAGCTGGGAGCTGGTTTGTGGCCACAGGGTGTTGCCAGTGCCCGTGGCCATCAGGGTGGCATGAAGCCAGCATGGGCAGCTCAGCCAGCAGGGCCACATCCCCTGCTCCTCCCTGCAGCATGGGGCTGCCTGCCTAACTCCCTCCGAGACCCATCCACCTCCCTGGGGTCCTGCAAAGCCCCTCAGACAATCAAGGGCAGGATCAGCAGCCCCTTCACCTTGCAGAGAGGCACCCTCACCTTGTGCCCCTCCCTTTCTGCCCAGACCCCCACCCCAGCCTCAGTCTCCCCTAGGATCTGGCAGGACCCACCCGCAGACCCTCCCCAGATGAGCTCCCTGCTCCGTTGTCAGCTGCTCTGGTGGCTTTATTCTGCTGCCTCTGGGGCTGCAGGACCTGGGCAGCCCTTGGCTCTTCTCCTGCCTGCAGCCTGGCTCACCTCAGCCCAGCCCGGGTCCATCTGGGGAGCATTAACCCCTCCCCTGCCAGCACCTGCCTGGGGGTTGCAGGAACTAGGCCTGGAGAGGCTGGAAGGGAGCAGTGGGGTGGGAACCATGCACAGCACACCTGGGGCTGGTTGAGGATGAGGAGATGATGCTTAACCCTCTTGTCACCATCCTCTGCTTGGCAGGGGAACTTTGCTTGCTGCCCCCAGCCCCTCCAGCACAAGCCTTTCTCTGCAGCAAAGCTGGGAAGGGGCATCTGCTCCTGAGGCGCTTGGTCCTGTGGGCAAGCCCATGGCATCCAGGCACTGAGCTGAGAGCTGGGGTGGCCCCAGAGCAGGCGAGGAGCCAGGCAAGGGGGTGCTGCTGATGGGGGCCACCCCCACCACTGGGTATTTGCAACAGCAGAGACATTTAGGATGGGGGGAGAGGCTCTGGGCAGGCTCCTTCAGCCCCTGCCCCTTTTTTCTTGACAGATCAAGGCTGGAAACACTCGACGGGGTCGTTGGAGTCGGGTAGGATGTTGCAGTTGATGGGCCAGAGGATGCCAAGGAGGCCCAGGGACTGTTGGCACCTCAGCTCAGCAGCCAGGCACACGGCTCGGCAGGGCTGCAGGACCCCCCCGTCTGGGGTGCACTTGGGCACGAAGAGGCTGCAGATGAGGAGCCGGAGGTGCTGGTAGCAGGCGAGCTCCATCAGGGTCTGCAGGAGAGGGGCAGTGAGGGTGGCACAGGGCAGAGTGGGGCACACAGCCCTGCACAGCCCCAGCAGCTCACCTGGTAGTCCTGCAGCACCTCGGCGGCTCCCTCCTGGTCAGGGATGGCCAGCCAGATGTTGGGGAAGGAGGTGTCGTTGTAGCCCAGCCCCAGGCACATCTCCACCTCCACGGGCTCACAGACAGACCCTGCCATGGGGTGAGGGGCTTCACTTCTTACCCTGGTGGTGATGCCCACCAAGGGTGCCACGGGTGTGTGCTGGGCCGGGCAGGCTCAGGGGGGTTGTGGGCACTCACCAAAGGCTGGGTAGGAGACCCCGGTGCAGTTGAGCTCGTCGGTGCCATCGGGGCAGTCGTGCCAACCATCACACACGGACTCCAGTGCCCGGCACTCCCCGTTCCCACAGGAGAACTCGGAGGGGCTGCAGGTCTCTGTGGGGCGAGAGGGGTCAGCACAGCAGGGCATGGGCATGGGACAGGCTGGTCTTGGACAGGAGCCAGCCCATTTCCATGCTGACCACCCTTTTCTTGGCCACCGGCCAAGGGACATCCCAAATTCCCAGCCCTCAAGTGATGGATCATGCCTGTGATCCCTGTGGCTGGCATCAATAGGATTTATTCAGGTGAGAAAGGACCCCAGGGGTCTGTAGCCCAAGGTCCTGCTCCAAGCAGGGTCAGCTGTGGGGTGAAAGCAGTTTTTTCCAGGGCTTCATCCCGTCTGGCCTTGAAGACCCACAAGGACAGTGACTGCAGAGCCCCCCTGGGTACTCTGGACCCCTCCTTGGGTACTCACTCTCTGTGGCATTGCGGGCTTGGTAGGTGGCAAAGAACCCATCGTCTGCTACTCCTTCATCTGCCACGAAGAGGATGGTCATGACATGGCGTGAGGAGGTCAGGGTGGGTGGCAGCTGGTGGCCACAGAACCTGCCAGGGTGGTGGGATAAGGGATGGGGTCAGGGTGGGCTTCAGGGCTGAGCAGCCCCTTCCCAACCCCTGTCCTTCAGTGGTTCCTCCTCACCAGGCTGCTCCCCGTGCCTCAGTTTCCCCAGCTGAGCCAGGTGAAGCCCCTACCTGCCCATGAGGCTGGCGGCCCCCGTGCCTGTGCTGTCGTGCACCTCCACGAAGTCGAAGCTGCAGTCCTCGTGGGGCTCCAGGCTGAAGTTGTGGAAGTGCAGGTCGATGACGTGCCCCATGGGCACCGAGATCTGCCAGAGGCACAGCTGCAGGGGCAGGGGACAGCCAGTGACACCCGTCAAGCTGGGCAGGGGCACCCCCAGCCCTCCCTGCCCACCCTCACCCTGCTCCCACCTCTCACCTGCTGGTGTGGGTATGGCTGGGGGTGGTTCGGGGTGGAGAAGTGTCCCTCCAAGGCAGTCAGTGGTCCCCCACACTCTGGAGGGGCACACACACACACACACACATGCAGCTTTACCCCCTGCCCCTCTCCCTTCACCCTGCTGCCCATCACTGTGCCCTCTGATCGGGTGGCACGGGGGGCTGTGGGCTGGGTGGTGGGTCTGTCCCACCTTTGTGCTTCAGGCTGCAGTTGGCCTCATCACTCCTGTCCACGCAGTCGTGGAACCCATCACAGACAAAGCCCAGGTGGAGGCAGAGCCCCTGGTCACACAAGTGCTCGTCCCAGCCACAGGTCTCTGCAGGGCAGGCAGAGATGCCCAGGCTGGAGGGGGCATCCCCCTGGGCATCCCAGCACCATGGGCTTTATGGGGGGTCCCTGGCAGTGCCAGGGGCGGGGGGACTCACTCTCAGTGGGGGGCACGGCGCGGTAGCGGGCGCTGAAGCCGGGGGCACCCACGCTGCTGTCGGAGACGAAGGTGACGCGCAGCTGGTTGGAGTTGGTGTTGAAGGTTGGGGGGACCACGTTGCCACAAAACCTGGGGGCACAACACGGGGGTGACCCCCCTCGCCCCCTCCCCATTGCACCACCATTGCCCGGGTGAGAGGGGGTCCTACCTGGTGGGACCCCCCCGAGCTGGGGCAGGGTCTGTGCTGCTGGTTCCTTGCTCTTCGTAGAGCTCCACACGGTCGAAGAGGCAGGAGGCAGTGCCCTCCACGCTGAACGTCTCCATCTTCAGCTGGATGGCCAGGCCAGGGCTCACCTCGATGCGCCAGATGCAGAGAGCGTGGGGTGGGTAGGGGCCGGGGTAGTTGGGGGAGCTGAAGGAACCCTCAGGACCCCTCAGAGTCCCACCACAGGCTGCGTGGGGCAAGAGCGTGGGCATGAGGTGGTGCTGCAGGGCATCGTCATCCCACCACTGCCCCACACAGGGCATGGGACTTACCCGGTGCTGCTGTGCCCGCTGTTGGCAGCCAGCTCTGGGTGGGGGTGGCAGCTGTTCTGGGGGCTGGGGGGTCCCTTCGGGTGGGTGCTGTGGTGGTGGTGGCCGTGGCACGGGCAGGCAGGGCTGCAGCTGGGGGGCTGGGAGGCTGCGGGGACGTCAGCTCTGCGCCCAGGGAAGCGCAGGGAGAGATGGATGCATGTGGGGAGCCCCCTACCCACCCCCTCGTCCTGTGCTCCCACACATGTGCAGGTCCCTGGAGAGCCCACACAGCTCCCACAGAACCCTTGGACACCCCAGGGAGGTGGAGATCCCCTTTGCTGCTCCCCTCTCCCCCCTCTGAGCTGGTTCTGTGCCCCCCACCACAGCCACGGCCCACCCCCCAGCCCTCCCTGCTCGGGCACTCACGGTGGATGATGATGCCCAGGAGGAGGGAGATGAGGAAGAGGAGGATGAGGCTCATCAGAGCCACGCAGAGCCAGGTGAACTTGCAGTCAGCTCGGTACCTCCAGCCCGCCTGGCCCCACAGCTGCTGGCCTGTGGGAGAGTGAGGACACCAGGCAGAGCCAGGGTGGCATCAGCCATAGCCCTCCCCAGCACCTCCCCACATGGCTGGTGAGCCCCAGGGTGCTAAGGGGTCCCCTAAGTGACCCCAGAGCTCTGTGGGAGCTTGTCCCACCACCCCGCTCCCAGACCCTGGTGGCCCAAGGGACAGGACCATGTCTACAACCCCCCAGGTGGTTACCAAGCCCATCCTGGGTTGATGAGGGGCTGGTCCCATCCTCTTCTGGTGAGTTCTCAGCACTTGGAGCTTCTTGGGGCTCCTCACCCTCGAAGACGGGGTTGCAGAACTCAGTCTGAAGGAGAGCAAATGTGGGAGCACATGGTGGGGACCCCTGGGTGGCAAGGTGGGGACCCCTGAGCAGCACCACAGCCCCAGCCCTACCTTGCTGTTGTCCAGAGCCTCGGGGCACAGCGTGATTTCGGTGAAGTCCTTCATGGTGGCCGGTGATCCCAAGTGCAGCCTGGCTAAAAACCTCCCCAGGGTGCTCTTCCCCCTGGCACAGCCACCCAGCCCACCACCCACCCCTCCCCAGCTGCCCCCATGGGCACCAGGGCGCGTGGGGACCCCTGTTCCAGGCAGCAGGGTGGCAGTGCCAGCTGTGCCAGCCGTACCTATGGGTGCCACCCCAGCACTGCACCCCACAGAGCCCCGAGGGCCATACCCGATGTGCTGGGAGCCCTGGAAGCCTCAGTCCCTCCTGCAGGCCCCTTCCCCCTCTGCCTGTTAATCCAGCTCAGCTGAGGATGCCGAGGTCAAGCTCTGGCACAGAGTGTCTTAAAGGGGAAGGTGTTTCTCACACCCGCCCCGCTGGGAGCCCATCCCATGGGGGACCCTGCTTTTGAGGTGCAGGGGGGCACCACTGCTGTGCCTGCTCCTTCTGGGCTCCCCAACCAGTGCTGGGGACCCCCAGCTGGGTATGTCCCTCCATCCCTCACACCTCCCCAACACCAGCATTCCCACTGCCCCTTAATGCCCTGGTGCCCATCTCCATCGCTAAGCAGGGGAGAAAGGAGCCATTGTTCAGGGGCTTTGGGGAGCTCTGCAGGGCTGGAGTAGGAGCAGGGCTCCCTCAGCCTCCAGACACTGTTGGTTCCACACCTACCTTACCCCAAGCAAGCCCTGGGGAGGTTCTCCTGGGCTTTAGAGCCATGCACCATCAGGCTGCTCTGTCCCCACCACCAGTGGTGGTTCCCCTCAGCCACCCAGACACCATCCCATGGACACAACGCTCTGTTCAAGCTAAAATTTATTCCTGCACGAGTCTCCCTTGTACGAGACCCTTCCCACCCATCTTGCTTACACAGTAAACAAGCCAACGAAAGCAGCATCGCTGCCCCAGTCCGGTACCTGCCGCGGGCAGCCCCCTCCATCCTGGCCTGTCCCCCCCCCCCCCAAGCCCTGCTGGGATGCCCTGGGCTGGGTGGGATGCCCATGGTGGAGGAGAGCTCAGCGAGGGTGAGCAGGACGGGGGTTGCTGTAGCTGCCTTGTGGGCTGGGGCTGGGATTGTGCTGGGTCGGACCCATCTCTCCTCCCGCCGCACCTCCGGCAAGGCAGGATGGGGAGGAGAATAAATTAGAGAAAAAAGGCTAAAAAGGCCACTGGCGTTTGCTAGCTGGAGGACAGGGCAGCAGGGCAGGTGGGGACACACACCCCCAGGGGCTCCTGGTTATGGGGAGGAGAATCCCCAACTTCAGATGGTCCTGGACAGCCAGTGTCCTCCCCTCCCTCTCCTCTGCAGGACGGATGCTCCTGTGCAGCCCCAAGGGCCTCCCGCTCCCCTAAATGGTTTAAGGCACCGTCGTAGGAGGAGGCAGGTACGAACCTACCCGCAGCACCCCCCGGCACAAGCCCCCGGAGCCCCAGGAGGCAGCAGGGTGCTCCAGGTTGAGTGAAGTCCACTATATAAATACATAGAAATTCCACAAAACGGGTTTTTCCTTCCTCCTGTCCGTTGAGTCCGGGCCTGAGCTCAGGCTGCTGTGAGGAGTGTGCATGGGGGCAGCTGCCCGAGATGAGACAAGTGCCAGGTCCTTTGCCAGGAGGTTCAGGAGTGCCGGGAGGAGGCTGGGAGCAGTTCATGGATCCTCTAGGACGGCCAAGCAGGACGGGAGTGCCAAGAGGCCAGGAGGGATGCGAGAGGCTCTCCGGGGTGCTCCCCCAGGGGAGGAGATGTCCTGGCTGAGTCCAAGGGGCAGGCAGCCCCACGCCTGCAGAGTCCCTTCCTCAGTAGTTTTATTACACACCAACAAAAAAAAACAAGAAACTAAAACGTCCCCCAAGGTAAAAAAAAACCCAAATGCCAGTGACCAGGAGGTGCCTGAGCTGCCTGGGCCCTGCCCTGCCATGGGCTGACCTCCTGGGGTGTCCTTGCCTGGGGTCTGCTCCAGCCTCCCACCGCTGCCACTTCGGGGTCTCTCCTCTTCACCCCCCTCTTGCACGTGGCCGAAACCTGGAGGGGCTGGTTCCGAGGGGTGGCACAGGGGGTCCCCAGGGGGGGCAGGGCTGGCTACATGCGGGAGGACGGGCTGGCCAGCTCATAGAAGAGCAGGTAGGCATCGCTGCTGCGGACGTGGCTGGACGACATCGGGGTAACACTGTGGAGAGGGGGAGAAGAGCTGTGAGCAACGGGGACGGGGCACCGGGATGCTCTGGATGGGGGGTCCCTGCTCCCCCCCGACCCCACAGCCACCCGTGTCCCCATGTAGCCTCACCGGGAGTCATTGAAGCTGTGCCACTCGCCGGAGATGGGGCTCTTGCAGTAGGCAGTGTAGTGTCCCCCCATGGTGGTGCCTGAGTGGTTGGAGACGGCGTAGAGGTTGTAAACGGCGTGGTCTGTGGGAAGCAAGGGTGGTGCTCAGCCCTGCCTGATGCCCCCCAACGTGCCAGCACTGGGGGTCTGCAGCTCCCACCCTCCCCATGCCTCTGCCCTCCACCCCAGGCTGCAGGAGGGACCCAGACAGGAGTCACCAGGAGCCCAGGGACCACCACTCACTGCAGCTCTGCGAGGCAAACTCCCGGAGGTCCAGGTCCTTCAGCTGGAAGTTGACGAAGGTGGTGAGCTTGCTCGTTCGTATCCTGGCCTCTGAGAAGCGCTTCAGGTCTGGGGGGTGGTGTCAAGGAGCTGAGGGACAAAGGGGAGCCTGAGAGGAACCATCTGTGCCCCCCACCCAGCACCCTCTGGCCCCATCCCTCTGCTTAAAGGATACGGAGCACCAGGATCTTGGGGAACTTCTGGATGCTGAATTTCTTCGTGCACCTCGTCCTGGCTTTGCAGCGACAACACGTCTAGGGGAGGCAAACAGCACATGTAGAAGGGTGAGGGCAGACCCCAGCCCCACCCAGCACACACCCACAGCCCTGGCAAGACTGTCAAAGGGGTCCAGGCTCCACCAAGACAAGCCCAGTTGCCCCCATGCCCCGTACCGGTTTCTCATCCCCATCCAGCACGTCCTCTTTGGTGAAGAGCCGTAGACAGTCCATGAGGGTCACCTCCCCGTAGCCTTTCTGTGGGAGAAATGCATGGGTCAGGGACAGGGTGTGTGGCGCGGGGGGCTGGGAGGTCCACGGAGGTCCCCTTACCTTGGGGATGGGCAGGGAGAGGTCCCAGAAGGGGTCAAAGGCTGTGGAGCAGTAGCCACACTCGCTGCAGGTCAACGAACTCTTCAGCTGCCCAACAAAGAGGTCTGGTGGGGATGGGACAAAGCAGGGTGAGAACTTTGGTTCCCAGGCCCACTCCCAGCTCAGCCTTTCCCTCCTCTCCCCAGGGCCCTGCTCACCACTGATGCGGCTGTCCTCCCTCTCCTGGTACCTCCTCCACATCTGGCGACTCTTCTCATCGTCACTGCAGGAGAGAGAATCAGAGAATTGTCAGGGTGGGAAGGGACCTTAAAGATCACCCAGTTCCACCCCCCCTGCCATGGGCAGGGACACCTCCCACTAGGGCAGTTGCTCACAGCCCCAGCCAGCCTGGCCTTCCAAATGTCCAGGGATGGGGCTTCCAGCACCTCTCTGGGCAACCTGTGCCAGTGTCTCCCCACCCTCATGGAGAAGAGCTTCTTCCTAACGTCTCATCTGACTCTCCCCACCTCTAGTTTTGACCCATTCCCCTTAATCCTACCACTACCCGACATCCTAAAAAGTCCCTCCCCAGCTTTCTTGTAGCCCCCTTAATGGGGATGGGGAGACAGTGGTACTGAGTGTGGCTCGGGGGACACCCAGCCCAGAGGGACCCATGTAGTCACTGTCCCCAGGCTGGCCTTGCAGGCAGTGAGCTCATCAGTGGGACTTGTCCACTGCTGCACTTACGGGAGGTGGTCCAGGGTGTCCGTGCTGGCCCGTGGCCTCACCAGCACACGGTTCACTTCACTGTGCAGCCCATCAAGGAGGAACCTCAGGAACTCCTGAGCGTCCTGCTGGCTGCAAGGCAGGGGACACGGTCAGTGAGCAGCAGCCCAGGCTCAGGACCCTCCTGCCACCCTCACACGGACACCCCTTACTTGTAGCCCACGAAGCGAGGGGCGTATCTCTGGATCTGCGTCTTGAACTCGGAGGGGCTCACGCTGTCGTTGGGGGAGGAGGTCCAGAGCAGCTGGATCAGCTTTGCAAATTCTGCAGGCAGAGAAGCAGGTCAGCTGGCCCCAGCCACCTCTGGTGATGGGTCACTGTGTACCCTCCACGGGAGAGCTCAGCACCCCACTCTGGTGACCCCATGGCCGTCCCCATCCCCTCTGCAAAGGGGACCCAACCCTCCCGCTGGCTGGGGAGGCTGTGGAGAAGCACCATCCTCTGGATGAAGGTCCCCCAGAAGATGGGGTGGCCCTTGAGGAGCCAGGACACACTGTAGGACGTGCTGGGGGCGGGCAGGGACTGGTGGGTACCTGAGATGAGCGCGGTGCGCATGCGGCTGTTGTTGTTGAGGTCCCGCAGGTACTGGCTCTGCAGGCAGTAATCCCGCAGCTCCTTGGTGTTGCTCAGGCACTGCAGGATGGAGTTCATGAAGCACTGGGGGAGGCAGGAGAGAAAACCATGGCAACGGGAGGCAGAGGGAGGCAGGGGGACACCTGGGGAAGGGTGGGCAGAGGATGGGGATGGATGGAGCACGGGAAGCCCTTTCCTCCGCCAGCATCATCAGGAGCGGGATGCAGCTGGGGTGAGTGGGGGCACTGGAGGCCAGGCAAAGGGACGGGGTTGCCCACTGCCCGCAGAAGAGCTCTCACCGTGTTGGGGGAGCACTCACCGTGTTGCCGAGGTTTCTCAAGCCAGTCAGCCCCTGCACTGCCTTGGAGCTCTGCAGAGAGAGGGAACAGGGCTGAGAGAGTGCCCAGCACAGACACGGTGGGCAGCCTGGTGAGGCTATGGGGCCAGGGGCATCCTCGTGGAGCATCCCAGAGGTCCCCTATCCCACTGTGGGCATCATGAGCCAGCATCACAGCTGCTCCCTGCACCAGTCAGAGCCAGGACCGTGGCTGAGGACACAGTGAAGCCAGGACTGGCTGCTTCATCCTGGCTGCTGCTGGCCCAGGACGATGTGCAGGGCTCAAAGTCCTCCCTGCCTGGCAGCACTGCTGCCCCATGCCCTGGGCCAGCCCCCCCTGCTGCCTCCCCTTTCCAACCCCGTGCCCTACAAAGCTGGGGGGTGGCAGTGCCCCCCACCTCCCCCACAGCTGCGGGAGGTGCCCCGTTGCTGCCCGCCTGGTCCATGCTGGGTGTCCCATCGAGGACGCCCTGCTCAAGAGCAGCCCAGACTTTGGCAGGGTTGTTTGGTAGGATAAAGTCCACCTGGGAAAGCACAAGCCCAGCCCTGCAGCAGTCACCCCAGGGCACCCCAGGGGTGCCCTCCCACCTGCTCACTGGCCTGGCTGGGCTGTGCCATGGGGCTCCTCCAGGTCCCCAGGCACCTCTTGAGCTGGGCAGGCTCATGCCAAGCAGACACGGGCATGGGTACCATGGGTACCTCAGCTGGTGCAGAGGGCAGCAGGGGGGTGAACCCCCCCCGAGCTGTGCCCGGAGCACTGGGAGAGGCTGACAGGGCTTGTGACGTCAGGCTGCTGAACGTGCCCCCCTCAGCCTGACCAGGTTTTAAGGATCCTCCGGCAAACAGCCCCAGCTGCCCACCCCAGGGGGAGGCGGAGAGGAGGGGAGGGGGCCCAGCAGCTCCGAAATAGCAGCAGCTGGTGTGTGTGTGGGAGGTGCTGAGCACCCAGGCCTGACAGCAGCCCAAAATAACCCAGATCCAGTTACACGTGCTCCTTAGCGACGGCGCAGGCATCACCCACCGCAGGGGGGACCAGCAGCAGCAGCCACTTGGCCGCCCTACGTGGGCGCACGAGGCTCTACCGGGCAGCCCGGGTACCCCCGCAGTGCCCAGCACCCAGGGGTATCCCCAGCCATGGCCGACGTGTTGGGGGTGGCTCTGCAAAAGTGCCAGGCAATCCCACTGCTCATCCCCAAGCAGGATCCCCAGGTCAGGGGCAAGCTCAGCTGGGCAAGGGGTGCCCGCAGGCTGCGGTGGGTCAGTGCCACACCACGGCTGGAGGAGCTGGCCTGGCTCTGCTCCCTGAGCAGGCAGCAGGAGGGGTGGGTTTGTTCCAATAAACAATACCCCCTGAAGGGGCTGTCCCCCCCACCAAGGCCTTGCTGCTCCTCTCACCATGCAGGCAAGGTCATGGTGCCAGGGAGGGGAGCAGCAACCCCTGGGAGCTGCACCAATGCGCCCCTGCCATCCCCACCAGGACATTGCCCATCCAGTTGGGCAGCTCTTGCCATGTGCCAGGAGGGACTGGAGGGTCCAGCCGATGTGGGTGCAAACCTCCCCAAGGACCTGGCATCCTCTGCCCAGGCCAGGATCTGGGCCACGCTCCCAGAGGCTGGAGCAACCCCAGGAGAAGACTGGGAGGGGGGACCCACCAGGTGCCCCCATACTGCTGCACAAGCCTGTGTGGACCCAGGTCTTATTCCCCCTCCCTAGTTTTCCCTGCCCTGGGTGACTCAACTCTGGCTAATCCCCCTCACCCGTCCAGGGCTTTATCTAGGACACGGCAGCGCTCAGGGGCGGTGAAGGAGAGCAGGCTCACATGGCGCTGGCTGGGGAGTCCCCGAGGCCGCACTGCAGGAGGGGGACTGGGGACAGGGGATGGGGGACGAGATCCCGACAGTCCTGCCCCATCAGGGTCCACACGCCGAGCGCCTGACAGCAGGAGTGCCAGAGCAGCCAGGCTTACATAAGTGCCCAGACCCTGCCCTCCCTGCCACTTGCTCCGCCGACCCCTCATGGGGAGATCAGCCCTGGCACCGTGGCTCTGGGGACAGCCAAGCCCACTTGGGTGACACTGCCGAGGGGCTGGCATGGCCAGGACCCCCTTCCTTGCGGTGGGGTTGGCTGGGGCACGTGGACTTGGCCAAGGTCACCACAGGGGCAGGGCTGGCAGAAGGTCCCATGTGTCCCGACATGTGCTTTCACCCGCTCCCTGCCCCTGCTGCGGGACACCCCCATCCCCACGGGGGCACCCCCCACCCCTCCCCAGCCACCCCATCCCCGGGCACGGAGGGGATGCTGCGGGGACCCCCTCGCTCCCCGGCCAGGGCTGGGGGCCGCCCCCTCCCCGCAGCCCGGAGCGCAGGGGGCCGGGGGTGCGGCCGTGGGGGGGGTCGTACCTTGGTCTTGTTGAGGACCAGCCCGACGAAGGTGGAGACCAGCAAAGACCCTGGCATGGAGGCGCGGGGCCGCAGGTCCTTGTGAAGGTCGGGGAGCGCGGGGGGCTCCTCGGGCAGCGTCACCGTGTACGAGTCCCTCATGACGGCCCCGGGCGGCACGGCGAGGAGGAGGGGGCCAGCGGCGGAGCTGGGGGGATGCCGGGGGGTGCCGGGTGGGCACCTTTCTCCTAGTGCCAACCAAGGCCTGGGGCTCGGGGCCCGGTGCCCGGCTCCTCCGGAGCTCCGCCGCTCTGGGGCACGCAGCGCCGGGGCCGGTGCCGGCTCTGACGGCACCTGAGCGGCTCTGACATCAAATGGGTGGAGAGGAGGCAGCCGGGCTCCGTGAGGGCCAACCCCCGCCGCACCGCGTGGTACAGCCGGGCGGGGGGCCGGGGGGGGCTCTCGAAGGGCGGCTCGGCCCAGTGGGGCCCCGGGGGCAGCGGGCGGGCAGCGCCCGGTGCACCCCGTTCACCTCCCTCCCCTGCCGCTCAGCGCCCCGGGGGGCCCGACCCCCTGGTGGGGCTGAACCTGAGCCCCCGGGGCTCCCCCCTGCTCCCGGGGAACGGGGCTACCGGGATGGGCGCGCTCGGTGCTGGGCGGGCGCTTGGCACAGAGCCGGGATGCCCCGGCCCGGGGGTCACTCGGGAAAACGGGGGGTGCCTGCACCCGGAGGGGGGCCGGGGGCTTTCTGAGGGGGTTGTGGGGCTCCCCAGCATGTGCCCTCCCTGCAGGGGCAGTGCCGGGCTCCCTGGCGGTGCCATTTCGGGGGAAATGAGCAACAGCGAGCGGTGCAAACCCCCCTGCTGGGAGGATGCATCGGCACTGAGCTCAGAGGGTATTTCAGTGCGTGCCTTCACCGGACAAAAACTCCCCCCCCAGATCCCGTGTGGGGCAAAGACCTCCCCTGGCTCCTTCGCCTCTGAGCTCTGGGTAAACTGAGGCACGGAGCGGGCCGGGCTCCGGCTCCTCTCCTGCAGCAAGGGCAGATGCGGAGGCTGGCAGGGAGCCCGGGTGTCCTGCGTCCCAGTCCTGCGCCTCCCTCTGCTTCACCCCTCTGACCGCAGCAGGGCGAGCTGCTCTGCCTGCCCAGGTGTCTTACCCGCCTGCTCCGGGAAATTTCCACGGGCGACTGAGGCAGGGAGGGCGGTCGGGCTGCTCCAAGGACAGCCAGAGCCCGTAGCCTGACGGAGGGGCCTGGAGGCACCAAGCAGAGGCTGCTTTCCTCCCATGCCAGCAACACCCCCCCAGCCGGAGCCAGCGGCTGCTGTTTGAATCCTAATTGCTGCAGATGCATCCTCCCATGTCCGCGGTGTGAGCTCGGCACAGCCAGTGGAGGGGCTGACAGGGGGAGGGGGGAGGGAAGGAGGGAGGGAGACTATTTTTGGCACCAGCAAAAATATCTGAGGAGGCATCTTGCAGCGTTATTCATCTGCAGGGCCGGGGCTTTTTGCATCACAACAGGACGCTTGTCGTAATCCCTGCTTGCGTGTGCACCATGTGTGTGTATATATATATACACACACCCACCCCGTGGTGTGTACACCATACACACACGGGGACACAGCGTGCAGATGGGGTGCACGCCCCAGCAGCCTCGCACAGAGAGTGTGGGTACCCTGCAGCACCCCTGCAGGGCTCAGTCTGAGCCCTGGGGCCATGGCACAGCTCCCCAGAGCATGTACAGCTGTGCCAGGCCTCCTGCCACCCTGCCCTGCAGCCTGGAGGGTGACCCAAGGGCAGGATGAGTCCTGGTGCACAGCCACACTGTGCAGGGTGCTGTGCAGCTCTCTCCCTGGGGATGCACCATGCCAACAGAGCAGGTTCTGTGGCAGGTCGGGTGGCATTCAGCCACATCCCACACCGAAACCTTGTGCCCTGGTGACATCAAGCACCTTGGGCCAAGGACCAAGTTCACCTCCAGCCAGAGCAGCACTCGGGGCAAAGATGGGGCAGGAGAAAGAAGGGGGAGCCCCGGTGGGATGGCATCGCTCAGAGCCAGCTCCCTGCCCTCAGCTGACCCCTCTGCAGCAGCGACCTTCTGCCACGGGCAGAGGTTGCCACAGGCCTGGTTGGCACCACGAGGGCAGGCAGGTCCAGGGCTGGCTGCAGGCCAGAGACGTCAGCTGCCCGGGGAGAGCTGCTGTTGATTTTGTGGGTGGCTCTGGCCTTCTGACCCTATGTTCACCCAGGGTGGTTAATGGGGCGGCACAGCTCCGGTCCTGGCCCCCACCAACCTGCCCTCCCCACTCACTGCAGCTCCACGTGCCCCGCGGAGTGGGAAACTGAGGCACGATGGTGGTGTGGGTGGGAACAACTGTGGGCACCCTCACCTCTTGGGTGATGGGTGGCACAGATGCAGGGGAAGAAGGGATGGGAGAAGGCACTGAACCAGTCCCACCAAGCCCCGGCTCCATCAGGAGCTGCTGGCACTGCCCTCGGGGCTGGGTAATGGGGCAGAACCAATGGCAGCCTTGGTGCTGCAACATGCGCTTGTTTCCGGCCCCTGGCACGACCAGAGGTGCCCAGGTCTGTTTTACAGTCAGTACATTTGCTTCCCAGCTTGGGAAAGAGAGGAAAAAAAAGCACGGGAGTGGAAAATAGCAGGTGTGCCCATCCAAGCACCAAGGAAACCTAAGCCAGTGTCACTGATCCAGCCTCCCTGCCCCTGTGCCAGCTCCAGGCCCTGCTGCCCTTTGCCATCCATCAGCCCTGGCTGCGTTGCATGCAGACCACAAGGCTCTGGTGTGGGAGCAGAGCAGCCTCTGCTGCCCCACGGCCATCCCATGGCAGCAGGTTGGCACCCACATCAGAGCAGGGTGTGGGCAGCTGGCAAAGGGGACGCCTGCCCCAGCAGTGGTGATGAGGGCTCTAGTGAGTGCCCTTGGCTGGCACCCCCCCTTGGTCCCCCACATCAGGGCCTGGTGTGGGAGGGGGAGGCAGGAATTCCCTTCCACAGCATCACTGCTCCTCCAGGGACCAGGCAGGTTGGGCACAGGGGGTCCCGCATCAGGGCAGGGTACTGCTGGCACTGCACGTGGTGCAGCTGGTTCTGGGGTGGAGGGCACTGGCCGCAAGGGGAAATAATTTCATTTTCTGTTCACAGATACACAGAAAAGAGCCCCCAGCCCTTCTCCTCCTGGTCTGGTGGACAACAGTGGGACAGAGCCACAAGGACGTGTCAGATCCTGCACCAGGGCACACCAGCCTCCACCATGGAGGAAAGAGAGTGGGACACAATGCGGGCAGAGTTGGAAAGAAACCTGAGTGGAAAATTACCAGGCTGCTCCCCTGTGCGCCCGAGCTGGGCTGCGTGTGATGCCAGCTCCCAACCCAGGCTGGGGCTCTGGGGATGGCACAGCACCAATTGGTACCTGGGGCACCGAGTGCCAACCACCACGTGTGATGCTCTCCAGAGCAGCTGCTCCATGGAGAAGCTGCTCCTTCCCTGGCTGCCATGACCTATCTGGGGCACAGGGCCCCAGGATGGCAGCAATGGACCATGCCAGGCTTCATAGGGCACTAGTGAAAAACCTGATGGGCAGCCGGGCACCGAGTCACTTTGCCGGAGCCAGCACCAGCCAAACCAGCCTTCCCAGTGTCTCCAGCAGGACAAGTGCCCAGCATGGTCGTGTCACCTTCTCTAGCTGGGATGAGGCAGCTTGAAACCCTCTTTGGCACCCTGGGCTGCGAGGCACCTGTGAGGAGCCTGGGCAGGCAGCGAAGGGCACAGCGAGGGCACCCACCTGCCCACGGGGACTGCTGTGCCAGCAAGGGCGGCTCGAAGGCACGGAGCAACACACCAAGAGCATGCAAAATACCTCAAGCCCAGCACAGGTGGGCATGGACCATGAATCCCACCATGGCACAGCTTTGCCACCCCCTCCCCAGCAAGCACCACGTACCGTGGGGTCCTGGGCAGGCGTGTCACCGTAGCCATCATCCCTCTGGCAGGGCTGGCTGGCACAGCGGGTGCCCGAGGGTGGCAGGGCAGAGCTGAGGGTGCCAGTGGGGAGGTTGCTTCTCCTCCCATGGCTCTCCAGGTAGCCACGGACATAGTCAGAGCGGGTGGCAGCCTGGTAGAGACCCTGCAGGGCACCCAGCTCCTGGCGGCCCCGGGGGCTGGCATAGGCGCTGTCGGAGGTGTGCAGCCCCGAGAACTCCCGTGCCAGGTCCGAGTGGCTGATGGATTTGTGGCGGCTGAGGGGGGCTGCGGGGGGCAGGTAGCTGGAGGGGCTGCTGGGGGTCCCTGCGAAGGTGTAGCTCCCTCCACCACTCAGCCGGGGCTGGGTCCGGAGGTAGGTGGGACTCAGATGGATGCTGGAGTCATGGTAGAGGGGCAGGCGGGCGCTGTCGTAGCCGCTGGTGGGGGACAGCCCCGTGTGGTGGTACCGAGGGGGGGGCAGGTAGCTGGCTTTGAAGCCAATTTTGTCACTGTCAGCGTAGGACGTGGCCAGGGTGGATCCATAGGAGCTGTAGGAGCTGTAGGAGCTGGGGACTCTGCTGTAGGTGGTCTCAGCGTAGCGGGACGAGTCCACGTATCGCTTCAGGGTGGAGGAGAGCTGGGACATGCTGGAGGATGGTGCTCAGGGGGCTCTCCTGGAGGCATTGACTGCAAGAGAAGAGACCAGGGGTCAGCTTCGATGGGCCACGGTCAGCACAACGGGGGAACCTACCACCAGCACCCACCCAGTAGCTTGCTGGCTCCTGCCTTGCCTGAAGACCCTGCGAGGGGTGGGCAGGCAGCAGTGGGAGCCCAGAAGATGAAGGGTGAAGGGGGAACTGTGGCTCCTGCCACCTGCCAGCCCTCCTGAAGAGCCCCAGACAGCAGGGCCCAGCTGGCACTTGCCACCCGTGTGCCTTTGGGCACCTTGTACCACAGAAAGGAGCCCCAGAGGCATCCAGCATCCTGGCACCTGGTCACCAAAGACTGCAGTAGTCACCTCTGCCCCAGCCCTGGCATCCCTGACACACCATCCCATGACTGTCCCAGTCTTGGGGCCAGAGAGGTGTCTCCAGAGCTCCTCCAGGTAGAACAGTTGCCTGGTTACAGTCATGATGCTTAGGCCCAACTCTGGCTTAGCTCCAGCCAGCCCACCACCTTCCTCTGCTACTCAGAGCGAGCTCTGGAGCTTGGCAGGGGGCTGGCAATGCCAGCTTGCTGCTCACACCCCCCTCGTTCAGCTGAGAGGGAAACTGAGGCAAGGTCAGGAAGCCAGCACAGGAGTCCTTGCCATCCATCCCTGCTCCTCGCTTGGTGCCCGGTGCCAGGGGGCGGGTGAAGACCTTGGTGCAGCCATGACCACCCTTGGGGAGCTGTGAGAAGAGCCAGGGATTCCCTCAGTGCCACCCAAGCAGCCCATCTCCCTGCCACAGCTGGTGGCTGGTCCCCTACCTGTCCTGAGGCTGGGGCTGGCACCAAAGGGGGGCAGGACCCCCAGCCAAGCTCCTCTGTCCTGGTGGTGCTGCTGCTGCTCAGCTCCCCGGTGGGTCCCTGGCGTCCCTTCCCTGGCAGGACAGTGGCTCATGTGGCTCTGAGAGTCTCCAGTCACCCGGGAGATGACCCTGATTCAGAGGCTTTTCCCAGCCCAGCCGGGGCGGGCTCTGGCCCTGCTCCAAACCAGGAGGTGACGGGGCTGGTGCCTGGCCCAGCCCAGCAGCAGGCTGGGCACATCCAGGCTTGGAGATGGGCACCAGATCCCTGGCATGAGGAGCCACCACAGCATCAATCACTCCCTACCTGACCCTGGGGGGGACCCTGAGCTCAGGAGCCCCCGGACATGCCTGCTCCCAGTGAGACCCCTGCCCAGGGGAGTTGCCAGTCACCCTCTGCAAGTGCCACCCTGGGGACAGGAGCCACCCTGAGTGTCCCCTGCTGTGCCCATAGTGCCCTGCATTTTCCACGGCAGGCAGCTGAAAGTGATCCCCATGAAACCGGAGTGGTGGAAGGGAGCTGTGCCCCTTGGGACGAGCCCCTTGGCTCCACAGGCTCTGGGGAGGTGACTGTGGTGCCAGCTCCCCCAGCCACCCCTGCCCATCTAACCCCGGCACAGAAATGCCCCGGGACTGCTTGAGAACCCACCATCAAGCCACCAGCTTTCTGGGCAGCCATCTGCATCCCTGGTGCTGTTGTTATTGCCCAGGGATCAACCATCCCACAGTGGAGAGGAAACTATTTACAAGCAGGAGCAAGGTGGAGTCCACAGACCAGTTTGGGAGCACAGGCTGGGGGTGAATAATCTGCTCCCAGGCAAGGACTCCACAAAACACTCCCCAGCCACCCTTGCCATCAATGGGAGGGCCCAGAATTTGTTCTGCCAGCTGGGGAATTCTGCTCAGAGGGACACGGGACCCCAGCCAAGGGCCTGGCACCCACTGTGGGCACTGGAATGAGAGTGGCAAAGCCCCTCAGCTCCAGGGAGCACATGCCTGGCTGCCTGCCTGCCTGGGACATGGAGCAGCCTGGCACGGGGCCCCTCTCTGGGCTACCCCTGCTTCTCATGGCCCTGGCCAGCAGAGATGATCAGGGCTTGGGGGTGCCAGGACAGCCCCATGGCACCACCTCCTGCCAGCACTGCCTGTGCTCTGACAGCACCCTGTGCCACCACGCACTGCCCATGACCTCTCTCTGTGCCAAGTCACCCCTGGCACCAGCACCAGAGCTGCTCTCCTGGTGTTCTGCCCCCAGAAGAGCTGCCAGCTCAGGAGTGGGATGGCAGCAGGTGCCTCCTGACCCCAGGACAGGTCTCCAGAGGGCAGCGGGTGTGGAGGAGCTGATGGAGGGAGGAACCTGCCCCAGATACAGCAGCTAAACCCATTGTGGGAAGAGAGGTCTTACCATAGAGGATTGCCACATCTGCCGGGGTCACCTTCACTGTGGAGTGCCCATGTCCCACCAGAGAGGACCCCGGGGAGAGCAGATCGTGTGCCAGGAGCCAGAGGAGCTTGAGGGGGTGTGAGAAAACCCCGGTCCCTCCCCTCGCCTCCCGGCCCCTCCCTGCCCATAATAGTGCTGAGCTTTCCTGCTGCCTGGCAAAGCCCTGGGGCTGGCATGGCTGAGTCAGGCCTCCTGCACCCTCATCATCCTCCCAGGGGAAGCTGAGGCACAGGAATGTCCGGTTCATCATCACGTGTCCAGCCACCAGCAGGGACTTGGGACATCCTGGGGCTCCTCGGGCTGCTGGAAAGTCCTACCCTGGCCTCCAGCCTTCCCAACGGGCAGCTCAACCCAAATGCTTCAATCCTGGAGGCAGAAGAGCAGAAAATCTGCCCTTTCTCCAGCCACTGTCCCCTGCCAGAGTGCTCCTGGTGGCAGCTGTCCCCTGGGTGGCCGTGGAGCCCTGGAGCAGGCTCAGCTTACACAGCCCAGCCCCATCCAAGGTGTTATGGCACAGCTGCTTCTCACTTACGCAGGCTCAGAGCCCTGTCCCCTGTCCCCTGAGACACAATGTCCCAGCCTGGAGGTTACATGGGAGCTCCCAGCCATGGTGGAGGAACAGAGAGGACACTATGTGAAGCACCTTGACTGCTCCAGCCTTCAGGTGGTTTGGGGTAGAGGGGCTCTGTGCCTACCAGAGGGGTGGGACAGCCTCCTGCCCCTTCTCTGAGGGAGACAAGACAAGGGATGGGTGTCCTCAAGCAGTCCTGGGGGGGTTGTGCTGCAGGGTTTGCTCTCTACAAGGGGCTGGAGTCACCAAGGAATGTCCCCTGTCAGCAGTTACTCACCCTGGAGAAGCCACCCTGGTTGCCCCCCTACCACGTTCACATCCCTGAGGAATGGGACCTGCCCCATTTGCAGCTGGGGGACCCTTCCCCTACCTGCCACTGGGGCTGAGAACCCTCCCAGCTCATGCCACGTGTGCTGGTTGGGAGTCATCCCCCCTGGACTCTGACACATCCCCACCTGCCTGCTGAGCCTGCTGCTCACGGGACACCCCCAGGCACTAAAACCTCAAACCCATGGGGAACCCTGACGTAAGACCTGGGGCATGTTATTGCTGTGAGGTCTGAGGATGGCAAAAAAAGAAGGGACTCGGGGGGACGTGGCTCTGCCCACCCTGGGGGATGAGGAGGGTGCCCAAGAGCTGCCAAGTTTTCACGCGTGAACTCTGAACCTGCTCCCTGGAGATGTAGAGACCACAAAAACCTCTCCCCCATGGTTCTACCCAGCCAAGGGAAGAGGGGGGCAGCTGAACCTCTGAGTCTGGATGTGCAGCCCCCTCCCCAGCACCCCCTCCACTCACCTGTGTGCAGGCTGGCAGGGCTGGTGGCTGCTTCATGGGCATGAGGTGGGCACGGCGAGGAGCGAGCGGCTGGTCATGGTGTGATGCCCACGGGGAGCCTGATCCTGCCTCTTCAGGTGCTTCCCCTGGGGCCAGAGGAGAGTGGGGGCGGTGTGGGGGGCTGGCAGCACCCAAGCCCTTCGTGGGGGACCCCAGGGCTCAGCTCCTTCACCGTGGAGGGAGCGGGTGCAATGGCTGGAGGGGGCCGGGCTGTGAAAAAACGCCAGTGCAGAAATTCAGGGCTCAGGTTACCAGCTAGATAAATATAGTGTCTTTATCTGACCTCATAGGGCACTGAAATGCTCCTCTCGCATTCCAGCTTCAGGGAGGCTTAAAGGGGACGTGAACCCAAAGGGGTTGGTGACCCACGGCAAGGGGGTGCTGGGAGGGGAGGCTGCGGAGACAAGGGAGGCTGAGAGTAAGTGTGAGGAGGGAGATATGGAGGTCTAGGGGGGAAAAGATGGGTGGAATATTAAGAGAGAGAACAGGGTGGGACACAACTTGGCGTGGGGGTCAGGGAGGCAGAAAGAGGGGGTGCCCAAAGCTGCCAGTAAGGTCTGGAGCAGAGCATGGAGGTGAGGGGAGGATGTGACCTGGGTTTTGCCCACCTTGGAGCAAGCTGTAGGGAGAAGAGACTCCCCTAAACCTGCAGGAGAGGTAGATATGGGGCAGTTGATGTGGTGGTGTGGGCAGAGGAGCACCCACCCCTCTTGTGACTCCACAGACAGGGGGGCACCCACCTGTCACCCCTCCCCGACGCCTGACCCGCCCAACAGCAGCACCTGACTCAGCCAGCACCTGCCCAGGGTAATTAGGAGGGATGCAATTATGGTGGCATTTTCCTCCCTCCTGCCTGGCTCCAGCCCTGTTTAGGGAGGGCCACGCTAGGGACGCATCTGGGTGTCACCCTGGGAGGCTGCTGTGGGGTCACCAGTGATGTTTAGGGGTGAGTGTGTCCCACAGCCCCCAGGGCAGCACCTTGACCCTGGGCAGGAGCAGTGCGTGGGTCTCCAGAGGATGAGGGGCCCTGGGCAGCCCCACAGGGATGCATGGGAAGGACCCTGGCATGATATAGGATCTAGGAGCTTTGAGATGTTGGTGCATACCCAGCCCCACTCCCACACACATCCCCAGACCCAGCAATTCCCCCCTCAGAGGATGGTTGGGCCAGGAGGGTCCCACTCACACCTACCCTGCTTTGCCTCCCTGCCCTGGCCCTGAGCTGACAATGGGGTGAGGTGGCACCTCCAGGACAGGATAGGGACAAGGATAGGATGGGGGCAAAGGGCTTGGGCACAGGGTTCTGTGCTCTGGGTGGGCAGTAGGGGGTGACCCACACTGGGGAAGCCAGAGACAACCTAGGTTTTTATTATACAGACAGAGGAACACTCCTGGAGGATAAGGTGGTTTGGGTTTTTTTTCTTTTTTTTTCGTTGTTGCTTTTCGTCGGGTTCTTTTTTTCTTCTTTTTTTTTTTTTTTTTTCCCCCCCTTTTAACAGAATTTATCTTACGACAAGCTGTGGAAACAACTACAAATGTTCACAAAAAAATGAGAGTGGAGACGCGGGTGGGGTCTGCGCCTGCCCCGGCGCTCACCAGCAAGCCCAGGGAGCTGGGCGCAGCCAGACCTCAGCTATACATGGCCTGAGCAGCACTAGACAGCAAGCAAGCAAGGCAGGGGTGGGCAGGGAAGGGGGCACGGGGGTAAGGAACAGCTCGCAGGGTCTGGAGAAGAGCAAGGAGTGGGGGAGCAGCTGCTGTGAATCGCTCTCGGCCGCAGGCTGGGATGGACCTGGACCCCATGGACCTTGGATGCTCCTGCCTGCATCTTCCCCTGGGCCAGGGTGGAGCAAGGCTGGTCCTCTGGTGTCTCTCCTCACAGCCAGCCAGGCTGCTCCTCACCCAGGAGCTGCCAGGTTCTAGCAGCAGCCCCCCAGCTCCGTGGGGCACTGGGGCAGGGTTGGGTTGGGGGGATGTGGGTTGTGTTCCGTGCCCCTCTCCCCGCTCTCACCCACCCCCTGGGGAGGTCCTGGCCTGACTGAGGTGGTGGCCAAGAGCTGGGCTGCCCTTAGGCCCTTCTCTGCTCTTGGGATGGAGACAGGGAAATGGAGGAGGGAGAAGGGAAGGGGCACATGGGCTCCTCCCAGCAGCGTGGTGGAACTGGAAGACTGTGCTGGAGGAAGGCTGCTGAGCCTACCCAGGGCCAGGCACCGGGGTGTGTGCCATGAAGGAGGATTGAGGCCCCCCCAGTGTTCCCTTGGGGTGACGGTTCAGAGGAGTCCCTGTGGAGACCTTGGGGTCACTTTCCTGTCGGGGAGCCCCCTCCCCACCAGCAGCCTCTGGGAGGGGAGCAGGGGTGAAGGCAGGGCTGTGGCTAGCTCAGAGAGGACCTGCTTGCCTCCACTGCTGGCAGAAATTCTCTCGTCACAGCTAAAGGCTGGTCCCCGGGGACAGCAAGGGGTGTCTCCGGCTCGGGCAGCCCAAAGGTGCCAGATGGTTTCTGGAGGAGGCCTCACTTCCAGCTCAGCTGTAAAAAACAGATTAGGAACAACCTGTTGCCAAAGCACGTTTGCAGTGAGCCCCAGAAGGGGGCAGAAGGAGGTGGGGGTATTTCATGGGTGTCTCCTAGACCTCCTCCCCTCTCCTCCCAGCCTGGCCAAGCCTGGCACCATCCCCTGCTCCATCAGTCTCTCTTCGAGACTCTCTTGGTGCCCTCTCCTGGTCACAGCAGCTCAGGGTGAGAGGAGCAGGCTGAGAAACCAGCAAATCACCCAGCTAGTGGGCAGGGTGTGCTGGGGACACCAACATCCCAGCCTCCTCCATCACCCAGCACCCTCCACACACCCTCACCCCACCGCTCTCTCTTACCTGCCAAGCCAGCTGTCTGTCCCCACGTGGAGAACAGGCAAAACCCCAAGGTGAAAGGGACGGGAGGAGCGGGGCTGAGGCTCCCAGTGCTCCCAGCATGAGCAAAACCAGCCAGGCTAGCGAGCGGGGAGAGGCGATGGGAGGAGCAAGGCTGCCTAGCAGAGCCACCATGCTCGGGAGCAGGGTGTGTGAGGGTGGGGCTCAGCACAGGACAGTGGTTAGCATTAGATATACGGCTAGATAAAGATAAGACAGAGAGAGAGAGAGAGGTTTCACTGGTTCCAAATGGTTCAGCTTCTCTTTCAGCGTTCCGGCGGGGGTGCTGGGGGTGCTGGATGTGTGCGGACGTGCGTGTGTGTGCTCGTGGGTGTGGGGCTTGTGGGGGTGCTTCTCTTTTCATCACAGGGACACGAAGTCCACGGCTTGCAGGAGAGGCAGGGAAAGGAGCAGCAGCAGGAGCCACGAGGTGTTCTGGATCAAGAGGCTGAAGCCGGCGCATTTCTCCAGTTTGTCTGCGAGGAGAAGGGGGTGGGGAGCGAAGGAAGAGCTGTGGTGAAATCCCTCAGGGTCAGGAATCAGGCTGGTTGTTATCAGGGGAACTGGGGATCAGCCTCTTGCCTTTTTTCTGCCACGGAAATGCAGCAAGTCCCATCCTGGCCCCTCGCCTGTTTCCCCTCCCTCCTTATGTCCATGTATGGCAAAGCTTTTGGGGCCACAGACACCCTGGGGGGCATAACCCCACCTATGCCTGACTGAGGTGACATGGGGATGGGCACCAGGTAAGATGAAGGGCTCTGCAACTGGAGGACTGCTCCTGCAGGACCTCAGTGTGGAAAATCCCCACTTGGACCACATACTACTTCAGTCTTCACCAGCAGACTTGGCCCCTCTGCTAGGACTGACTTTAAAGCATCACTTATGGGAAGACACGTGGGCAATGTGCCCGAGGTGAGGCCCAAAAGAGGCAGGGGTAGGAGCCTGAGGTGGGGCAGAGTGAGGCCATCTGTGGGGCCAACAGCTCTGCTTGCAGGAAGAAGAGCTTGTAAGGGTTGAGAAACACTTATGGGGCTAAAGGTGGAGTTTGAGGACACCACAGGAGGTTGTGGTTCTCTCTGCTGGCCCTGCCAAGCCACGGAGGAGGTGGGAAGGAGGAACTGAGGCCAGGCACTGCCGCCCATCTCACCTTTGATGACAGTGATGTTCTTTATCTGGTTGCCAGTGTAGTCGTTGGTGGCTTTCAGCTCGCACATGTAGACGCCCTCATCGCTGGTGGTGAAGCTCTGCAAGTAGAGACACACCAGGTTCTTCTGCATGGTGACGTTGGCTCGGCTCCGGTAGATGTTCTCGGAGACGCTGATGGTGCTGTGGATGACGTGCTTCCTGTTGTCCTTGGTGATGCTGAACTCGTAGGTCAGGGGGTTGCTGGTTTTGTTCTCATAGCGGCAGTCCACCCGCAGGCTCTGGCCCAGCAGGCAGGCACTCAGGTCCTTGATCATCTGGCAGTGGGCAGCCTGGAGCACTGGGAGAGGCAAGCAGGGGTTAGACAGGGAAGAGGGAGCGCTGGGGATGCCCAGGCAGCCTCCTGGTCCTTGTCCGGCTGCTCTGGGAAGCAGGGAGGGGACGTGTGTGTGCTGGCTGTACCTGTCAGGATGACAGCGATGCCGACGGTGGGGTTCATCTCTGCTGAGGTGCCCGGCGGTGCCTGTCACTGAGAGGGGAGCCTGGGCAGAGAGACAGAGAGGTGGTTAGCCAGCCCACTGTCCTGGCACACAGACGTGGGCACTCGGTGGGGCAGGAGGGCAGGCTGCCTCTTCTTTCAGACAATGCTCTATAGCCAGCTCCTCATCATGGTGGCTGATTCTCTGCCCAGGGAACCACTGGCCCTGCACTGAGCTGGGGAACCAGGCACAGTGTGACTGGCCAGCATCACCTTCTCATAGCCCCAGGCCACGCCAGCCATGCCCTTTTCCCTGTCTGGAACCCCCACTCCAGATGTTAACTGAGCACGACACACGCTTCCCCTCCTTCTGCCCCCATGCCCAGGCTGGCTGCCCACTCAAGGGATGGGCAGGAGAACTCGGGATGCTCCCTGGTGCCTGCAGATGATGGCCAGAGGGCTGTGGCTCCTGGGTGAGCATGCTGCCAGGTGAGGGACCCTCCCTGGGTGCCAGCGGGTGCCCGTCCTGCCAGCTCCCCTGCGGCTCCAGCGGGTGAGCTCAGCAAAGATGACTCATTGCGATGCAGTGAGGGAAAGGGGCCAAGAGCAGGCACAAGGAGGGACACGACAGCTGGACAGGGAGCCAAGGCTGATGAAGGATGGCACCGAGTCTCCAGAGCTTAAGCTGAGCCTGCCCAACCAGAGAGTAGAAGGGTTTTGGGTGGCAAAATCCACCCTTGGGGTCCCTGGCTAGGTACTCCTCTTTCTTCAGGCTGGTCTGTGTGCGTAAGGAGACCATGGATGTGCCTTCAAAACCCCAGGGCTGCTGAGAGTCCAATCCAGGCAAGAGGAATCAATTAAAGGTTTGCAGCCCAGCCAAGCAGCCGCATGGGGAATCCAGCCGCAGACATGCGGAATGGAGAAGGGGGGGGAGCAGCAAAGCAGAGGCTGGGGCTGAAGGACACTGAGAGCTCCCTGCAGTCACTTCTCCAGGATGGAGAGGATGGATCAGCACCCCTTTGCAGCTCCAGGCTGGCAGAGGGGACAGCAGACCCCTGGTGTGCTGCCTCTGAGCCTGGCTAAGCAGCCAGGGAGGAGTGAGGAACCATCTGCACCACAGCCAGCTGGATTTTTTTTTAGCATTTTTGTGGGTCTTTCATTTAGGTTTCTAGGAGGAAATACCAAACCCGTTTGCTCACACTTGAAGTTGTGAAAGAACTCTGTATCCACAACCCTGAACCCTGGCCAAGGGGAAAAACTGCCATTTATTTGGTCTTGAAAATGAAGAAGTGGCAAACAGGGGCAAAAGCATGATGGAGGACACTGCCCCAATCCCCTCTGGGCTCCTAGAAACTCTCCCTTGTCCCTTGTTTTGTCATTTCTCAGCTCTGACCCACTCCTCTTCAAATGTCCTGGGACACTATCTAGGTCACAGCCAGGTTTTCCTCCAGAAAAACAGTGCAAACAAGCTCCCAGAAAGGGGACCTTCCTCCCACCTATGTGCCAAAGCACCCAGATCTCCTAGGGTCTGGGTTCACGACCCCTTGGATCCCTGCTCCCCCCCCTCTCCCCCTGCCAGTGGTGCCAGGAGCAGAGCTAACCAGGGAGCTCTTGCTCCTGCATGATCCCAGGGGCTCTGCAGAGGGACAGGACTGATGGGGACGGCAGCATTAGAGACAGCCCAGCTCCTGCAGAGCAAATCTTTATGGCACGGTCTCTACCCCCTGCTTGGGACCACGGTGGTACCTCTGTGCCCACCACCATGACAAGCCAAGGGTGACAAATGGGCTGTGGGCTTGGGGGGGGCAAGGGGAAGAAGAGAGCCAGGCTGGTGGGCTCAGAGAAACAAAGATCCCCGGGAAGCCAGGTGAGCTCGGCTGCCAGCAGAAGAGGGGTGCAGGGGGGCTGCGGGGGAGAGTGAACGAGGCCGGCGGCACCTCCTCCCGAGCCCGGTGAGGGGCAGCTGGGGGCCGGGTGTGGGCACGGGTGGGAGCCAGAGGAGGGGGACGAGGGNGGCGGCGTCACGGAGGCTCAGCCCCCGGCCCTGCGGCGAGGTGGGGGTGGTGGGGGGTGGGGGGGATACACACACACACATACGCGGGTATTGCCTCTGTGGGCTGCCCCCGCACCCCCCCCAGCACTCGGGGGGCTCGGTAGGAACGAGGGGAGCAGCCCCTAAGCCTGGCCCGGGGCGTGCAGAGGTGAGGGGGGTCCTTTTAGGAGCCCACCCCCTCCACACCATCACCACCAGCCCCCTGTTCTGCATCCCCATTGCCATGGGAACATATCGTTGTGCAGAAGAGCTGCCAACCCCCGTCCTCCCCGGCAGTGTGGGGGTTGTTTCCTGGGAAAGAAGGATGCGTTGGAAGTGGGAAGAAGAGGATGGCTTCGGTTTTGCTGGGGAGGGGGAGACAGAATCATAGAATGGTTAAGGTTGGAAGGGACCTTGAGGATCATCTAGTTCCAACCC
>VYZX01018422.1:13176-98224 GCA_013401335.1 Brachypteracias leptosomus
ATCATACCTAGCCAAAATGACAGGCTTAGTGCATAATATGGTCTATTGGACGGACAGGGATGGTGGATGAACTTTCTTGACAATTGTCATCAAAGCAACTGTCATTAGGACTTGGCTTTTGCTATGTCAATTGCAAAATAGCAAAAAACACATACATGAGAATCACACCACTGCCAAGTCCAAAAAAGAGCCCAATATTCAGGAAAATTAAGAGGATTAATTGAAGGACAAGCTGAATCTTGATAATCATCAATTTTTCTCAATCAGATGCTGCCTCCTGGAGCAGGTTACATGAAGTTAGAGCTCAGACTTTTCTCTTTATAGCCTCTACTCAAGAAAACAACAATCTACTTGAGCTAGTGTTGTCATTATACCCCTAATTCTGCCACTTATGCAACAGGTCAAGAACTATATAAAGTGTGGTTCAGTTTGGGATTTACAGTATAGTGGTTCTTCAGTGTTTTAAAACTGGAGGTGAAAAATCAATACATAAGTCAAGAATGTGCAGATATTACTATACGGAATAACAAGAGAAATGTTATAAGAGATAAGATGTAGGTGCAAATAGAAGAACTATTGCAACTACTTAAAAGTGAGGATAAAAGTGGGAAATTTTTTCTTCTACTATATATAGTGTCCATAAATGTTTTGCATAGTTTTATGAATATCTTTTCTCCATCTTTATCTTATGATCTGGATTTGACTTTGACAGATGCTTAGATAAACACATTTTAATCATTCTCATTCATCAGTCTGGTTTTCTCCTGTTTATGGAACAGAGAGTTCAGCTTGATTCCCACAGTAAACTAAACAGAGGGAATTTAGATTGATTTACTTGGATCTCCCAATTACAGAAGTAAAATTGGCATTCCTCAGAGATACACGTTTAAGTACAACACATACAAGATTTTTATTGGACTGGATCATTTTAAGTAACAACTTTGACTGATGATTCAATACAGTTTGTGCTATGACTATATATTTTAGCGAAAGATGAATTTATTTTTATGTCCTTTACCTATTTCTCCTAAGTCTTTGGAGAGGCTCAGACTGTTGTTTATACCATGTTAAGGTATGATTTTCACTAGCATTGCATCTTTCAATAGTTAATACAGTTATTACAGGGCTGGCTGCATGCCGGAATAGGTAATATGCATGAATATATTCACAGCTACGTCAAACGTGATTACTGCATGGAGTGTTGGAAACACAACGTCTTTTCAATTTGCTTTTTATCTGTGTTTGTGACAATGTGAATGCAAGAGAACATCTGGAGTATAAGGCACTATTGATGACACTATTGGAGAACACGTTCGGTTTTCATAGAATCATAGAATGGTTCTGGTTGGAAGGGACCTTTAAATGTCAACTAGTCCATTCCCCCCTGCAGTGAACGGGGACATCTTCAGCTAAATGTGTATTCTTTTAAACTAGATGTGTTTTCTTTTAAGCACAAGAAATCCTGTCTGGCCTCCAGGAACAAGGTACCAGTTCCACCAATATGCCTGGTCAGCACTAGTTTTAAGAGCTGAAGCCTAAATCTCTTTCAAATGAGGCCCTTGGGTATTATTCCAGGAGTTTTAAAAGGGAGGGCATGCCAGGAATTACAAGAGGTAATCACCTACTGAATATTTATCAACTCAGTACCTACTGTCCTTTTTCCTGTGAACTCATCTCCAAAGGATGCTTTACTGGCTCTTAACCACAGGCAAAACCTGCCATATGGAGAGGGCAGTAGCATTATGTAATAAAAACAAACAAAGGTCTTCAGAAGGACCCAATATTATGCTCCAAAACCATAATTGCTATAAATACAATCATGTAGATTCTATATTTATTCTTTTTCGGTGGTGTTCACACAACACAGAAGGGAATTTTGCTTAACTGCTTGCAGAACAAACTCATTTAGGGACACAAAAAAATCATGCTGTATTTTTCTGCATTGATTATCATCAGCAAAAGTAGCAGTACAGTAGTCAGAGCTTTATCTGGTAGTTTGACAGAATTCATGAGTAAAGCAAAAGAAATAAGGAAGACCAAAAGGTTAAGCAGGCTGAGTAAGCTCCTACCATGGGGCCACTTTGCCAAGGAGAATCACAAGTCAGCACATAAAACAATGAACCAGGCTCGCGCTTGATGCACTTGGTATTGGTCCCTGGGTTTCAGTGCTACACCTGGCTCAGAATTTTTATTTTCTTGTGTGTAACCCATGCGTGCACTGTGCTAAAAAGGATCCTTTTGTGACAGCTAAAATCAGGTTGGCATAGTTAGCTGTAAAGGTGGACACTAGGAGTCCACTTGGCCCTCCAGATAGTACAAACTCCTACTCCAAGCTGCCCAACATCCCATCACAGGTTGAGCTTAAAGCTACTAACTCACTTTAGCACAATCTTGTGAGGGTGATGGATGGAATTTTAATCCATGTCATGGTTTCTGCTTTTCTACTCATCACTTTAAGAACCCACAACACACCACCAGCCACAGAAACAGCTTTACCTACCCAGCTACAGGGGGTGGTTTACTGCTCTGGGTCAATATTTCAGCTGCCAGCACAGAGCTGAGCCAAAAGAGGCCATTGAAACAACTGGAAAGGACCTGGGGAAAACCACAGTGAAAATGAGCATTGTGTCTCCGCTTACCTCACCTTCTTATTTCACTGCCATATTCTACCATGCTGAAGGTAACATGTTAATGCTCGGTCTCACTCCTGTTTTTATGTTAAGAAGCTAGTGTGTCAGTTGCAGCAGAACAGTAAACTCAATGGCAGATTTCAATGAGAATTGCCCTTGGCTCCATTACAGCAAGATTATCTGTGCATAACTTTAAACAAATGCATCATTCATTTGATTTCAGTAGGACTCCTAAAGCTTAAGTACCTTGTTGAATCAGAGCCTTTATGCATCAGTGGCTACAGACTCAAGTACCGATATTCAAACATCATCTATGGTGAGTTTGTGTCTTTCAGATGTCAAGATCTCCCCCACTGGTAATTACATCACAGCCTTTACTGAGTTCTCAGTCCTACCACACTGCTACTAAGCTCCCTAGAATTTTCTCTAAGCTTCAGCAAAAAACTTAGCCTAGAGAGTAACATATATCTTGTATTCACAGGGAATGAAATCTGGAATAGTCACTCAAGGGACACTCCAAAGTCCCCACTCTGATTTTGTCAAGGAAGTGAGAGAGAGAAGGGCTCTGAGTTTGAGGGTCAGACTTTGAAGGTGTAAAGATTGGTCCAAGCTTTGCATTCAAGCTTGCAGCTGAGTCTAGTAAAGCGTCTCCTGAAACATCCTCCCATTGCAAACTCTGTGTTTAGCTTCAATCCTACTATGTGCAAAAGGCAAAGCTTATGGTTGCCTTTTTGCACTGCTAATTCTCATCTCTATGAACAAAGGTGGCAGTAGCAGAGGATTGAAAGGATGATTTGTAAACCAGTCAATTATTAATTCTGTGTTAAAAGAGCAAAGTCAAGACATGCAAATCAAAGCTGTTTGTTAGGAATCTACAGGAAGGATTTAAAATATATTGGTACTATTTAAAATCCATCTTTGGATATGTTAATATTTTATTAGGAATGTAAATTTATATTAGGCTGTGCAAACTTTTTTCATTATGCAAATTCATTTTAAGATATGTTAATTTGGTTCCTGACATAGATCAATAGAACATCTTAACCAAGTCTAATGTTAAAAATAATAATTTTAAAACTTCATGTAAGGCTAAATTTTGTAACTCAAAGATAAAGATTGTATAATTGAAACTCTGATCTAGGTCCAGATTTGTGAAACAAGCAAATTTAGCCATGAGAGAATACATTTGACTCTAAGCTGTTCTATATGTCTGAATATTTTGCTTCTACTGTCCTTTCTCTTTGTATGATACTTTTGAAACTGTTGCTTAAAAGCAACCTTTATATACCAAGGTTTAACAGACTTCTTAATTCCCCATTTTCTCCACCTTCATCATCCTCTGAAGAGCCACAAGTCACAACCTACAGCAAAAGGAGTGCTTGTCAAAAAAGGTGGAGGATCATTAATTCTGGATAGTTGCTAAAGAGGTAACGATTTATTCCCGTGAAGCTCTCCTGAGAATACAGTGTACCCAAATGGCAAAAGTACTTGTCAAGCTTGTTATCTGGGGATAAAGGCTGCTGTCAACTCTTTGTAGGAGAGCTGTGGTTACAGTAAACTGGCAGTGCTCTGACCTCAAGGGAGCTATTTTATTTAATGAGCAGAGAAGCCACTTTCCTCATTTGCAGCTGAGGCTGAAAAAAAAGTCTGTATACGTTTCAACTGATCATTTTCTCATTCACCAGAAAAAAAATCCATCACTCCTAGCTGCTAGTACACACAGCCCTTTGAGCAATCACTCTCTCCCCTGTAATTCAGCAGAGGAAAGAGATGTGATGCTGATGCTGCCACCCCTGCCCCCAGGGCTTCAGCCAGGGACCGGCCACCATGCTGGCTCTCCCTTTACTGTCACTCTCCTATGGAAAGCAGCACCACAACTGCTTACATTGGCAGCCTTCACTTCAAATCCATTGACTTCTTTCAGGATAAGCTACTTTTGTTGCCAGAGAAGGGAGAAAAAGGTACTGCTATGATAGAACAGTCTCATTGGATTTGACTTGAATTGAGAATTTGATCTTTTAATCATTTTCTTGTCCAATTAGCCCCTTACTAATGACCAGGGTTTGCACAGTGATTTTACGTCTGATAGTAACAAGCTTGTTCATGCTGATCAGCAAAGTGACTGCCACAGAGGGTTAGGATGATGGTATTAAACCAGTCACATGTAACTGCTATGGTGATGGCTGCAAGGGAGGGAATCAGTGTTTGATCTTTCATGTTTTGCCCCAGGATCAGAGCAAGGCACTGATTGCTTGTTAATTTTGGTTGTTTGAAAAGAAAGAGCTATCATAATTATTTCCTCCCAGACAAGAGAGGAATGTGTTTCCTTTGATAAAAGAGTACACTCTAAGGGCTTGGAGAAAAAACATAATAGTTTCACCAAGTGTTATTCCTTTAACACTGAAATGACTTAAGCTTAAAAAAGTTGAAAGGAAGGATGAAAATTTGCTCTAAGAATGTGTGCACATGTGGATATACACAAGTGAAAATGACCAAGAATGATGTTAAATTTTGTTCAATTTCACTAGAAATCCTTACCATTTTGCAAATCCAACTTTGTGAGCAAAGCCTGTGACAGAGCAGTAGGGAGTGTTTGGCTTTGGACAGCAGGGTCTTTTGACTTGAGTTTGAAATCAATTACAAAATATTTTTAAAACATTACACTTGGAATAGATGTTCTAGCCAGTTAACTTTTCACATTTGTTTGTCTTCATTGCATCTTTAGCTCAAGATAACTTGTTTTCACATTCTCCTGCAGACAACCCATTAGCACAGAAGTCAAAATGAGTATGACAAACTCATAAAAAGCAGATATAATATAAAACTAATGACTGTGTCTCCATAATAAACTGATAACAACACCAGAGAAAATAGGGAGAGAAAAGGGAGCCTTGACAAGGTGAGTGGCAAGGAAAATACTTGTTGCACCCGAGCCATTTCAAGATGGGGAACCAGCCCCATCCTCCTCAGCACTCATCCTCTGTAGTGGAGTGCTCGCAGAGAAATATTAAAAGTGACAAAAGTTTCTGAAGACTAAAAAGCACTGTTTTAACTTGGTTTAAAATAAAGGGGCTGTGGGCTGCTTCTGCCCTAGAAGAAAATATCTTTCATGATTTAGACTTAAAGTTTCTGAACTCTAAATTTGAAACAGCACATTTAAAGGCAGGTGGGTGGATGGGTGTGGAGGTGGGAAAGTGAAAAGACAAAGGGAAGAGAGCAGGGGAGAGCTCTTGGGAATCTGTTCACAGAGAGCTCTCAGAAATTTTTGAAGTTGAGGAGATATTATGTTAATATAAGTTCTAATTGCTAGGCAATAAACAACACCTACTTGCTGACTAAATGTCAGGACCAAACTTATCTCTAAATCTGCTTTGAAACAATGTCAGTCAGTGCTATTATCACAAACAGATTGAACCCTTTCTTTCAGTGCTAAAACAAGAATAATCCAGGATTTTTAGTTACCCAAAGTTAGAGACCTCAGGTATGAAAAAAAACAAACAACAAAACAAACCAAACAAAACCCCAACCAATCTGGCAGTAGGAGGCAAAAGCTACAGTTAGTTGTGACTGTTTGTGAGACTTATCTAATTAAAAAAACCAAACAAACAAATCTAGAACTGCATCCACATGCTGGTAACAGATGCTCAGCTGTGCAGAGACCAGGTGAGACCAGGAGCATGCACAGCAGCAAGTGATAGCAGGGTGAAGTCTCCTCCAAGCAGTATTTCCCCCCCAGAAAGCAGGAGGTGAGGAAGCAAGGTGCTCCCAGCAGGCCAGGCACCCTCTGCATGGGCCAGAGTTTGGATTTCCATCCATAGGCAGGAAAGCCCCCGTGAATGTCTGTAGTGTGCACCAACAGGAGGCTTTGACCATGCAGTAGCTGCCCACACAGTTCGTGCAGCTCAGGCATTCAGTGAAGTCTTGAGGATCTGGCAACTACTGATATCACTAGTGCTGATATGAAAAAAGAAAACAAAACAAAAAACCCAGCACACATTAATGGCAACATTTGAAAGAAATGGTTATTCCTATTATTAGGATGGTATCAGGCTGAAAACGTTTCTAGGGATTTAAAGTGTCTTGTCTGCAAGCAGGACTGTCTCTACACTCAAGAATATACTGCTAACCAAAAGGCTCACAGTCACTTTGGAAAACTGAAAAAAAACCCAACCAACCAACAAAATCCAAAAAACAACTAACCAAAAACTGTGAGGAAACCCCTCTTGCTGTATTCAACCTTTGCCTTCCTTTCACAAGTGGCCTACAATGGTAGAAGCAATTCTGAACAGAAACAAGGTAAAACAACCTTGGTTTCAAATAAAAGTGATTACTTCAGATTCAACTTTCATTGCATTAAAGCAAAATAATTAAGAGAAAAGTCTTCAGAGTTAACAAAATTCATCAGCATTTTGAAATCCAGTGTTTGGTGAACTGATGTTGGACCTCTACCGTCCTCTTTGCTTGCAAGGTTGTCAGTCCTCTGCAAGATGCAGCAAAACAGGCCTCCTTTGCTCTGGATATCAGATCTTGGACAGCAAGAAAGGAGTCTTGAGCTCTCTGCTTGCTTAGAATAAGGCAAATGGATAGATGGATCAATATACAATTAAAACTCCATCTAATTCTAATATGCAGTAAAACACAATAGAGTTTTGACTTGGCCAATTACTGTGTCAAAAGGATAATTCTTAATTCTAACAACTTTAGCCGCTGGGTTTCTCTCTATTCATAAAATTGACTTTGTGCCTTTATTTCAAGAATCCTTTCTATCCAAATGCAACTTAGAAGAAAGCACAGGGAACACAAGTTCATTTAAAACAGGCTATTCAATGCTTTCCTAAAAAACAGCAGACTTGTTTAAAAAAGATTCTCAGTTAAAGTCCATGGGGCTTATGTACCCAAGTGCATCAAACCTCCGAGACTCTGAATCAAAACACACCATTGAGCTTTTCTCTACCTTCACTGAATGCAAATGAGAACATGAGTTAATAAAAAACATCATGAAGCCACATGGTCAACCACTGTCAGGAAAAAACAGCTTTAGTTTATCCATCAGTGTTGCTCTGCACCTGAGTCACGCTTGTTTGGAACCAGTGTTGTTTAATATCTTCATTAATGACATTGGCAGTGGCATTGAGTGCACCCTCAGCAAGTTTGCTGATGACACCAAGCTGGGGGGTGCAGTTGATATGCCAGAGGGATGGGATGCCACCCAGAGGGACCTGGATAGGCTGGAGAGGTGGGCCTAGATGAACCTTATGAGGTTCAACAAGGACAAGTGCAGGGTCCTGCACCTGGGCCGGGGTAACCAGCACTATCAGTATAGGCTGGGAGAGGAGATACTGGAGAGCAGTGCNGAATTACGGTTTAACAGGCAGGATTAGGAGCTACAGGCTTTTCATGAAGTAAAAGGATAACCTAGGAATGATAAAGCCATCTTCAGACTTTGGAAACCTGAATTAATCTCTCTGCTCTACTTCAGCCCTCTTGCACAATCTTGGGAAAGACACCAAGGCTCCCCTTCCTCTTATGGAATAAATATATTATAAATTCAGAGGCACTTTAGTAACACTGCAGAGGAGACCAGAAAAGCACGTGAGTTCTTGCCATTTTGGAAGGAGGCTTGGAAAGCTATTTCATATATAATTCTCAATGTAGACAACTTTTCACAGCAAGAACACATTTATGCAAGTTTTCTTCGCCAGTTCTGGGAGTGGATTAAGTGAAACCTGTGTGCAGGATGACAGTATCCTTGTGGGAAGCTAATGTGAAATCATTACTTTGCTTTAAATTCATGTTCTACCTTGCTGTGTAATAGCTTTCCTGTGTAGATAAACTATAAAAGAGAAAGAAATGGGCAATATCTATTAAGTTATTTGTAATAATTTTAACTATTACCCATCATTGATCTGGGAGTTACCTTTCAAAACTTTTATACTATTAGGAAAAACAAGAAGGAATCAAGTGGTCAAAAAATTAACCACAAAATGTTATCAACTGACAGATGGAGGGAAAACACATTTTAAAACAATATATTTGAGAAGGATCATGGAAATGTAAGCTTCTGGCTCATTTTGAACAGCAAAGCATAATCTATTGAGGCCTCCATAGGACATTTAAGTATCATCTAGCAGAAGGGCTAAAATGGAGTTTGTGGAGAAGGTAGTCAAAGAAAGCAGACACTAAACAGATCTGGAATTTTCTGAGCCACCAATCCAATCAAGATAGAAATACAACTCATGAAAAGTCATACAGCTGGAGCAGGAACAACTGAAAAGCAGTGACAATTACATGCTCCCAGAGCAGCAGAAGGTAAAACTACAAAAGTAGTTGTGAAGATACAAGCTAGTAATAGTAAAGGTTGTTAGAAACAGCATGGTTATTGCCTTCAATTTCAGTCCCAGCTGAAGTTATTTTTCTATTTACAAAACCTACTTGGTTTGTTATAATGAGACACTTCTCGTGTTTATAAGTCTCTCACTAGAAGCTGAGAAGTTTGGGTTTCCATGAGAAATTTATGTAACTTTAGAGTCTTCAAGAAACTGTTTTTATATTATGCCCACTAGGGATGGATTTATGTGCTTGAAATCACTAAATGCCTAAAGATGCAGACTGAAGTTTCCCAGTTGCTCCCACTGACTTCAATTAGGAACTTATCAGCAGTGTTGGCTACCTTATTACTCATATAAATTTGGCCCAACTACTTAGGATTGCTTTTTAAGATACAAAAGATTCATCTTATGCTGAAAATAATTCTCACCCAAAGAATTTGCTGCTTTTCTCAGCGTATAGGGGGAAAGATCCTTCACATCTAAGAAGAATCGGGAAGTCCAGTGAACCACATGCATGGATTTATGCAGCTCAGATAGTGCTAGTATTTGAGTACCTCCATTCATTAGATCTCATCTACAGGGATGTAAAGCCTGAAATACTTTAATAGATCAGCAAGGATATATCCAGGTCATGGACTTTGGCTTTTCAAAAACAGGAAGAACTTGCATGTTATGTGGGCCTCCAGAATACCTGGCACCTGAACTAATTCTCAGCAAGGGTTACAACAAGGCAGTGAATTAGCAGGCATTGGGGTGTTAATCTGAAATGGCAGCTGGATATTCCCCATTCTTTGGATATCAGCCCATTAAAATGTACAAGATTGTGTCTGGCAAGGTAAGGTTCCCATCGTACTTCAGACCTAAAGGATCTTCTAAGAAATTTACTCCAGGTAGATTTGACCAAATAATATGGAAATCACAAGAATGGTGTAAATGGCATAAAGAATCACAACTGGTTTGTGACTACAGATTGAATTGTTATTTATTAGAGAGAGGTAGAAGCTTCGTTCACACCATATTGCAGAGGCCCCGGAGATACCAGCAGCTTTGATGACTATAAAGAAGAAAATATTTGTATATCCTAAGTGTAGTAGTGTACACTTGATATTTATTAAATTCATTAAATTATGAACAAGAAAGTACTAAAATATCTAGCCAGTGTATCTATTCTGTTTGCAACATCTCCTATTTCAATATTATGAGATAATAACTGTAGAGTCATTGAGGCATGTTTGAGCAATTGCTCTTTGGAACTCGCAATTGCAAGCTGCTATGGAGGCACACAGCTTACTTAGGCTTAAAATAGGATGACACATTTCTATGACCAAGAATAGTATCATCAATCATAATAGCAAGGATTAAAATAGAAGGACTCTTAGTCCTCACTGTCCAGGTCATTGGCTACCCCCTGAAAGGGCAAGTGGTAAAGGAATTTTTTTTCTTTCTTTTTTTTTTACCATTATTACACACTCAAAATTCTGATTACTGCACCAAGCTTTAATTTCTGGCTTCCATTAGACAAAACTAGTCTCAGTGTTTACACCATAACAGTTCAAAGTACATCTTTGTGCAAGTTCTCATTGCCAGCTCGTTTTTACTTTCTTCTCAGCTACTACGTGAAAAAGATTAAGATATTTTATAATGAGAAAGCAGGATTTCAGAATATGAAGCTCCTGTACAGCCTAGCTTCAAACAAACTCCCACCACAGCAAACCAGCAAGAGGCACTCAGAAACTCAGCTTGGGAACATGGAAGGTGGAATAAAGCACAGAGGGGAGCTGGAAGCACACAATGTGGTAGGAAGAATAAAGTTCAGATATATTTAATACCCAGTAATTAGAAACTTTTTTTTTTTCTGGTCCCAGAAGAAGTCTGGAGTAACTCTATCAGTTTAGCCAGTGGAAGGACCCTTTCAGCCAGTGGAAGGGAATGCGACAGAAATAAAAGCAGGTTTTCCAGATCTATGTGAGCTGATATACAGAACTGCTTTATACACCTTTCACATTCACATTTCTAGATTCCAATAGTTGTCACCAGGAATCCCTAAAACTGAGTATTTCTCTTCCACTAACCTTTTCTGAAAGTATTAAGCACTTGCATTTCTAAGCTGATGCCTATTTCTTGTTATCATCATTAATTATAGCTTGGCACGGAACTTATGTTAATTTTGTTGATTGTAGATTTTTGCATTTACAGATTATTTAACTGTACTTGCATTGTGGTGATTACCAGTCGGAAAAGGGCCCTGACTGCTCTCCCACTGGCTGCAGGCAGGTATTCTGTGATCTGGGGTACACACTTGCTCCCTCCCTGCCCATACCCCCCACATCCACCCAAAGGCCACTTTTAGTCCGTATTATCTTCACTACGGCACTTTACCCTCATGGTTCAAAAAAATAAATAGTGACAACAAATGAGAAGGCAGTAGATAAATAATCAAAATTAAAATATTGAAAGAAAAAAATATTCTCAGCATGCTTTGCTTATTGTAACTTACCTTCCTTTTCTCCATTAAACACTAACACCATAGAAAAACACCTCCTTATTATTTCAATATGCCTTCTAAATGAGCTATTTCATGCTTTGGCAAGAAATATAGGGAAGAAACTATCGACACACTATGTCCAGACAAATTCTGGAAAGCTTTTAAATCAAGGTTTTAAATGCTCACATGTGCCCCTCATTAACATTGCCTCCAGCAAACCTATGCATTTTTAAAAGTTCTTAAGAAAACTGTAGCAAAACTGTTCATGTAAATTATAGGGTCAATTTCTTGTTAAAAGAGGGAAATTATTTAAGGAATTGAGAAAAGAAAAATGATAGAATATGATGTCATGCCTATTCTTTCACTCTCAATTTGCTTTACGTCTTTGGTTTACATTCTTCTGGACAGGAGACGAATTGCTAAGCACAGAGCTAGTGAGTTAAGAAAGACTAATAGAAAAATGAAAATATCCTCTCTAACATAACCAGGGGTTTAGTATTAGCATAGAGAATTTAGGTGAGTACAGACCTTTCTTTTGGCTTCAATAATATAAAATGAATTAAGGTTTCAATCAAACCAAAACACTTTAACATAGCTTCTGAGGTTTGACATTTGTTTGCTATTCAGGAAATAAAGGGTGCATGGGATATATATATGTATGGTCATATTTACCTGTAGGTAAACGGAAACATTTAGAGATTAGAGGAATGGTTCAGGTTTATAACATACAGTAATGGGAACTGACCTGATCGATGATAATTTCTCCTGTATGCCCACCTCGTTCAGCTTGCTGCTACTGTACATTATACAATCAAGTTTCTGAAGCAAGAAAAGCTATTCTTAACTAAGAGTTAATACAGAAGTCACTTCTAGGCAGTTCAAAACACTGAATTTATCAAGTAAGAGGTCTCCTCCAAGTCCTGCTCCTCCTTACAGACAGAGCTCTACTTTCACTTAGTACCCAGGTGCTTTAAATCTTAGTTAAGTGAAGACAGACAAAGCAAGTAGCTCAGCTATATTTAAAGACCCCTCCAGTTGTTGTTAGACCAACTCTGTGATGTGTTGGGAGTATACATCTTTGATGTTCTGACTGACTCTTGAGGCTGAATTAATGTCTATTAACTTCAAAGAGTCCTCTGCTGAAGAGTAAAAAAGAGTGAAAAGGTTCCCAACGGATTGTCTATTCTAAAAATGCCATTAGTGGTTGGAAACATGGGCTTCATGCACACAACAAGGTGTTGGGGGTTCATTCAGTGCCCTCAGATACAATGTCCTGCTTTACACGGTCAAAACTTGACAGCAGCTGTATGAAGGTCATAAGCATCTATATTCAACCTAACACAGAAATAGCCAAACCTGGCCAAAGGAGGACATCATTTGAAAAGGAGTCATTTCTACTCTGATACTACCAATCCTTTTAACAAGAATTAGTTGCACAGTAGGAACCTGCAGGCTTGATTATGTGTATGCTTGCTTGTCCCAGTGTATACGCATAAATATTTAGAGATACTTTCTGTCTGCTGTGCGCTGCTGTAAACTTTAGCTGTACACATGTGATAGTCCCAAAACAGTTCAATGAGTTCCTGAAATAGACTCTCAAGTGAAATCAAACAATATTGACCTACCAGCATCACAGAGTTTGCAGCCCAGTGTTCACAAACAAAATATTGGCATAAAAAGTTCTAAACTTTGCAAATGTAAAGGACAAACTGCAGGAGAGTGGAGAGCCAATCCTCATATCAACAGATGGCTCGAGTTAATGAAAGTGAAGTGAGCCTGACTATCATCAGGACTTAAGAAAATGATTAGTGTGAAATCACTTTAAGGCTCCATTCCAAAAATGAGCCTCTCCATGGGCAGGAAGGGTGTAGCTGGTGGCCATGATTACATCAGATGTAACCTTGCAGCCATTTAAACAAAAAGCTGTGAGGCTTGGCTTGGCTTGGTTGAAGCCACTTCTTCATCTGGCTCAGTTACTGATACTCAAAGTTCAAGCTACAATTTTTAATAAAGACTGAAGCTCTGATCTATCTTTGCTTTTGCCTCTGAAAACATCCTGTTCACGAGAGACATTTTTCTGATTTTATTCACTTGTCCTTTCCCTCCATGACACAATTCCTTTTAACCTCTATAAAGGAGGACTAGAACATAGACAAAAAGCAGACAAATCCAGAATTGATCTGCACTCTAACCTTTGAGGACTGGGAGATGAACTTCTGGATTCAGACCTAATTCTGATGCCAAGTAAACAATCTATTCAGTTATTTCCTCCATGCCTGAGCAACCCAGGCAGTTTCCCGTTCTCAGAGGGGAACATGAAGGATCCTGAACCATTCCCTTTCAAGTTTGCCTCTCTTACTTTTCTGGGTTAGATGGATCCTAAGTAGAATTTCATAGCTTTGAGATATACGTGTTTGAGAAGTGAAGATAAAAAGGCAATAATAACACACTATAAGGCACATTGTGATGACTGAGTAAAAAATGACATTTTCTGTTATCTTATGTGACATTGCTAAGTAACCCAGAAATTCTCCAGTGCAAGCATGTGATAGTTCAGCATAATTCCTGCTGTCAATGTATTCAAATACATTAAATTCCAGCTACAACAAGCAAGTATTACAAGTAAACGAAAAATAGATCGTTTACACCTTTAGCTCAGTGCCTGTCTGTCAGCAGCTGCAATACCTTCTACCCCAAGGAGCTCTGCAGCCTGACTGCAAATGAGGAAAGAGACAACTTTGTGTATAATCTTCAGAGAACTTGACACAAACGGTTTCTTCTCAGCTTTCTTCTTAGGCAAAAGTTTAAAACTACAAGTCAGTACAGTAGAGCTGGCCACGCATGCTCCAAAGAGCACACAGCTTGAAGTTCATTCTGTTGATGCACCAACTGCAACTGTCTTTGTTGACTGTGGGCAGGCACAAGTGGCTGTTATTGTATCCTTGGAGAGGGCAAGGGAACAGAGGAGACCATGAGTCTCTTTTTCAGAGGCTGGGCTATGAAAAAAAATACTAACAGCAGACAAGGAGCACATGCATATAGAGCCTGGGCTTTGGTAAGAAGCGTGCCCTTCTTGTTGCCTTTAAAAAGAACTGGGACATCAGGGTCTATCCCTGCACAAACAGGCAGAGGAGAGAAAGAAATCACACACCAAGGCAAGGATACAGACAAGTAAGTTGGGGTCATGGCCTGCTGGAGATGCTTCATAATGACTGGTTTTGCCAAACTGAATGACCCTGCCTCTGATATCACCTGCTCTCAGTGCAGGAAGTTAGTTATTGCATTTTCATCTTGAGATTATTTCAACCTTTTCTTTTAGCTGAGGATTTTTATCAGGCTATCTAGACAGACAGAGAACACATATTGCAAGCTTAGGCGTGTACCTTCTTTGTAAGGATGCAGAAATCTATTATGCAATAGTGTGCCTGATGTATCTAAGAATATCACAACATCTTTACGGTAGATGGAAAGGGACGAGAGTTGTAGATTTTATGGATCGATACAGGAACAAACTGTAGCACTTCCTCCTCCAAACATTTAGGCTGTATTCATTATTCCTGCTTCTCATTCCATGCTTTTCCCTGGTGCATCATTACTGGGGAAATGTCATTAGTGAGGATATTGTTCAATGTAAGTCATAAAAAAAATTTTATAAAAAAGATATGACTGCAGCCTATACAAATCAGCCTCGGGGAAGTCTTTGGGGAAAAACTGATATTGCTGAGTAGTTTAGAAAGCTAGTGTCATTCAGAGTAAGATTTAAAACTAAGGATAAAATATTAAAAAAGAATGAGGGAGAGTTGATGGAGGCAGCAAGGGAAATCTTAAATGGCGAGAAAGCAATTTTATTTTTTTTACCTGACTTTCAGTGTAGCTAAGCATGAATAACATTGCCTTCCCCTTTCACCTTCCCTCCAAGGTTAAGAAAACCTAAAATAATTTAGAAGTACAACATTACTATGCTTGATCCATACCCGGGACATTAATAAAATCTTTCTGTAATGTTAAACAAAGTAAGTATCTTAAAACTCCTGTCAGGGGAATATGACATGAAAACCAAAGTGATGCCTGCCTGTGTCACTACTCTCTTTGAAATTGCTTGTTTCCAGTATTTTTGAAGAGAGCTGTAGATGGCTGGTTAAAGACATTTGCAGGAATACTAGAAGTTGTTGTCATGCTACTGGAAAGAGTCTAAATAGGATTTTATAAAAATAAAATTACAAACTCACTTTTAAAATACATTTGTAATTGGCACATTTGAAACCACAGGCTATTACAGCCAGAGGCTGCCTCTGGGCAAGTATGAAAATTAGCCTAGCACATCTCACATATCTTTCCTTACAGACCTGTTCTTGTTGGACTCATCCATAAGGTCTCCAAATACCCTCCTTTCTTACCCTTCTCTAAGCTAACTGGAGATGTGCAACTGAGGAGAAAGGAAAGCTGAGGCATGGAGCAAACCTCAGCTACAGAAATTTGGCAAATATGTTATCAGAAAACAACTCCCTGTATGCATTTACTTGCTAACCTGAATTGTTATCCATATGTATGGATGGCTATGCATATATACATAGAGCATATATATTGCTCATCTCTCATTTCCAAAATCTTGATTATCTTGTTGGGCTTAATGAGACTCTTTAGAACACGTAAAGAAAAGCAGGGTGCAGGAGCAGGGCCAAAGGCTGTAAGCTCCCTGCTGAATGGAGCACCACTGAGTGGGTGTTTGAAAAGCAAAAAATGTAAAGGCACTTGCATACTGGCTGAAGAATGCAATATCTTTTACTAGAAATAGAAATTATACAAATAGAATAATAATTTTAGCCCAAATGACCAGATATCCAGAGATAAATTTCACTCATTCACTGAGAAGGAGAATTTATGTCAAGCTCACAAGTAGCTTAAGCAGTGTGTATGTAGAAGATACACATCCCAGCATACATGTCATATTCCTTACAAACAGTAATGATTCACTAGTAAATGAGACCCTTGGTCTCCATGAAGCCTGGAGGTATTTTATGACTGCCAACATCTTTTGTGTGCTCCATAGACAGATCTTCGAGAGCTTTTATTAAAGGTGGAACAACTTGTTCCACTAATTAATTTTGTTTGTTGAAAGCTTTTAACGTCTATATCAAATCCATAACTAAAACCAGGCATTCACCACACAAATTACGAGGATTAAAACAGCAAACTGCTGAGTGGCTCCAACTCTCTTCAAAGAGACCAAGCTAATGAGCAAGCCACACATCAAACCTACCTCTAACAATAGATCTTTCTTGTGTGATTCACTAATCCAATTTCTTACCATTTAAACTGAAAGTTAAATGCTCTTTTAAGTTAAGAGCAAATACCCACCCCAGCCCCCTCCCTTAGGCAGAGGAACTCTAATGTTTTGGGAGTGGATTACTGCAGGAACAGGTTTTCAGCTTGTCATTGCACCATCAGCTTCCAGAACTCCACCTGGGCACAAGGTACATGAGAAATACTGCATGCTAGCAGGCAGGGCCTTTTGTCCTTTTATACACTTAATCTTGTTTGCAGGACGTGTGATCAACACAGCAGGAGCTGTGAGAACCTGTGCTTTGAGGTCTTACGTCTCCAGGCAAGCTAATGAAGAGCAGAGAACACAGCCGCTGGGCACCTCGTGCAGGCTGCCTGCAAAGCAGCCCCTGGTAGACCATTGCCAGGCTGTGTTCAGGTTTTCCAGCACAACACCTAAACTGCTTTCTCCTCCACTTTCCTCTTGTTTCTCATCACCCTGTGGATAAAGTAAGCAACTTTCTATTTTTTACCATTGAACGTGGTTATATTAGAAGGGATTTTTGCCAACGTTTAAGCTGTTAAGACCGTAACTTCAGCTGCACATAGCTGACAAAGGTGAGAGAGTTCTGAGTAATCTTGAGTGGTTTTAATAACCAGATATTTTAATGGGATTTTGTAATGGACAGGCTGCTACAGGAGTGGCTCTTTCATTCGGTGTTCCAGCTGTTTAATTCCCACTTAAATTCCTTCAGGACAACACATTTTCAGAGCTCTGAAGCACTGAGTAGTCCGTAAAGAGTCAGAAATCTCAGTGCTGTTTTTTCAGTAGCACAGATTAAAACCCACTAAATTAGACTCTCAGAAAAATTATCTTCCCGGTTGTTACCTCTCAGATACTTCACTTAATGTATCAGATAATCAGCATCAAAACATAAAAGTCTATGTTTTCAGATGTGCTTTCATCAGGTGACATTTTCCCCTACACACCCCTTGCAGTGAAGCATCCATGATTTTTGTGAAAGGTTCAGCCTTGAGATTGTTTGAGGCAACAAGAATCTAACTCTTATTTTCTACAGTGTTGTTTCTAATATCAATGACAGACAACATTTACTCTAAATTATCTTCTATGAAGCTCAAGGACTGTGTTTAAATCACATTCAAATAGAGAGCCAACTTCATATAAAGCAATGATCAAAGCAATGTGTTGGAAGCCTGTTCAACTTCCCAGAGCTACACAGTGACCATGTCCAGTTCCAGTTTAAATAGATGGAGAAAACCTCATTATGATGCCTAAGGAGAAATTAGAGGGAACCTGTACTCCAAGATCAAACTACATGAAGTAAAGGTCATTCACAGGAGAAAGAGAAATCCTGGATACCACTTGCATCCCTGGGAATACCCCAAATATTCCCAGCTCCCATCTCATACCTCCACCATCCCCCAAATCCTCCCCTGCTCCTGCCTGGTATCCATCCCCAATGGCCTGAAGTTCTATCCAGAACGAAACATCTATTTTAATTATCCCTGGGATGCAGAAGATGAGTGTGATCAGAGCCTGTTTTGTATTCATACAGCTCTCTGTAGGACCAGCAATGAATACACTTACTGTCCCTGGCATAAAAAATTGTTTTGGCTCAGTTGGTGTCATTTTACATTTAGTCTCAGCTGATAAATGAGTTGAGATTGGCAGGAAACCTGATTTGCATGTTTAGAATAAGGTATAAGGCTGTCTGAAGCGTGATGACTGAGAGAACATGCATGTAATAAGAACTTATGCAAAAAGTAGTGTTTTGCATTTTCCTATCAGCTTTACCCAGAAATCTTAAAGCACTTTATAACTCCAAATTCATAAGTCCCAATTTAGGCACACTTTTATGAAACTACAAAGAAATTTTATCTCAGACAGGTCCTGTAATCCTGTTCCCTATGAAAAATAAAGTTGTTTTCTATATGCCAAATGAATGCACATGGAGTTTTATGCACATGGAGTTTTATGCATAGTATTTATAATAAAACATTCCTCCAGGCTGCATATGTTAATTCTACAATGTCTGTAACATGACATTTGCATTGGGAATGTGCTTTCCAGGATACATAATATGTAGGTTTCAGGCTACATATGATTTTTCAATACACTGCAAGTCAGTGAGATAGCTACTCTGTTAACAACAAAAGCCAGCAGTAATACTATTTGGCTTCACCTTTATTTTTGTCATCCTATTTCTTTTCATGGAAAAAGGATTGCTAGCATACATAAATATTATTGGGTAGGAAGTACAGCACAGCAGCTATTAGGGCACGCTCCCCACTCCATTGCACCTGCTATATTTTGAAAGCAAGCACCTGTTAAATTTTTCTAAATTCTGTTTAACTCATTCTTGAATCTTTTACATTAATATGACTGCAGGTAAGTCAGCAGTGCTACTCTTGATTTATAAGAGTACCTGGGAACCGGCTGGCCTTACATGACATGTAGGCAGGCAAAACCAAAGTAGAGAGTTACACTTAGTCAGCTCAACTTAACCCATATTTTTTGGAATAAAATAAAACTAAGTTTATATCATTCAGTTGATCTAGCTGCAGTGAAATATGCAGATGTAGACAACCTTAAAAAAAATACTATTGATTTGAATTTTCTATGCTAACAAAATTTTGCATTATGAGTTTCAGAAATATTCATGACCGATGTCAAGTCTTGCTGGATTTAACATGCTTTGAAAGAACTGGGCTAAGGCATAAGGACAAAGTAAGAATATTTCTACAGCCAGTGAGAGATCATATAAGACTAATTTATAGACTGCATAAAATCAACCAACTCTTTCAGCCATCATTTAAACATGTTTACTTTAAGCAACTTGCCTGAATTCCTCTAAACATATGAAGATTTATATCAGACATTAACAACTGCAAGTTAGACACAAATCAGAGAAACTGAGGAAGATATCAGTGAGACATAACATACACATCATCTTAAGATACCTACAGGAGAAACATCATCATAAAAATCAGAGAAAAATCAGAGAAAAATAGCTTTGAAAGGATGCAAAGAGTTCATCTTGCTGTACTAGAGTAGCAAGTACCATGTTTACAGTTTTATTCACTAAAAGTGATGGTGATCATAAAGTTTGACTAGGATGGAGTGATATATGACAAAGAGAATAATCAACAGTAGCATGAGCTGCATTTAGATCAGCTCACAGATGATGTGAATTTCTTTGGCTATAGCTCTCAACGATGGTAAATTTTTTAGACTTTTTTATACTGTTCAGCTCCAAAACGTAATAGGATTTTCATCCAGGACACTTGGGAACAAGTATTTAACAGCATAATCCGCTTAATACGTGTTGGTCAAAAGGGCATAATTATTGACAACTGGACCACGGGTAAAATCCCCATTAGCAAGTTCCACACATCAATGGATGACCACTCTGGTTGAATGAAAGCTGATAATGGTATTGTGTGCTCTCAGAGGTCAGCGTATCTAAACAAAGCTCCCTGGCTGTAAGGTTAGGGTAGAGTTCTGCATGTTGAAACAACTGATAATTGCATTGACACAGTGGATACCCTATTTTTAGATAAATCAGTGAGGTCTTCCAGTCCTAGAGTTATTGCCCTAGATAATGGCTGAGAGAGAACAAACAAGGGCTGTCTTGTGTAAAATGCAGTGCTCATACATTACTGTGCTGGGATGGCTTCTACCATTCTGACATTGTGTTTCTTGATACGACTTCAAATTCTTTAACCTTGCCATAGTTCATGAAAATACTTCTGTGAAAATAAATATTGAAAATACACATAAACTCACCACACAAAGGTACCATTCAGTGTGCAGTAGCAATACTGATAGTCCCCAGCACTCATCTTACTTTTCTTCCTATGATAGCTCATACAGTGTTACAGTAGAGTCTTTGCATTTCATGTGTAGAAGGGTGATGCTTGGGTGAAATTTAGATGAATGGTATATCCTCTTTATTTCTACTAGCTTATCAACAGTACTGGGTTTGTCTTAGCCCAGTTCCCATGAATGCTGTGCACTGAGGTAGCACAGGGCTTGTGATAATATCTTCTATATAGACCAGAGCTTAGGTACATCACATAAATCATACCTAACAAACTTGAGCTGCATCACGTTATTTTGCATTTTTATACTGACTGAGTTGGTTCTGTGTTTCTGCATGATCTGGTTACTGAGACACTTGTTTTGTTGTGATCTTGTTTTGTTATGACTATTTTAAGAGAAGCAAAATGAGAAAATAAAATTTGAAAATATTGAAAAAGAAATAGAGGGAAAGTTGAAATTGCATGGGATTAGTATATTAATATCCAGCCACAGTCTTAGGAGCCTGTTAAACGTCAGTTAGCATCACTAAATGGTGACATCTGATCACAAAAAGGAACCTCAAGTTTGCCTGTTCTGAAATGCTTTGTTCACTGGTGCTCCATATTAAAGCATCAGAGAGTGCTGTAAAACTGATAATACCCTTGTAAAACTGATAATAAAATTTTTCAAAGAGATTACTGAGAAAATTATTTTGTCACAGACATTTATTATGATCCAGGAAATATCTGACTTTCACAATGCTGCCTATTTCAAAGGGAATTTATTTGGAAACTCATGAGGGTGGTCAGGTCACAGTTTATATTTTTATGTACTGTCTTTAGATTAAAATAATAATTATTAATTGAAATGCATTTTTGTCACATAAGAATGGCATAAGCTATAGGGTTCATGTGAAAACTACAGAGAAATAAACATAGACAAAAAGTAAACAGAAGCTGTAACTGCAGTTACAACTTCATTTTTAAAGATATCAATATGGTGTTTACTTTGATCCTTTTAGACTTTAGCCAGCATGAAACTGCCTTTCATGTGTTCACCGTTAAAGCAGGAAAACAGCATTTCTGAAATAAAGGTCATTGAAACAATACAAAAAGAATAGAACTAAAGAAAAACTGCCTATCCAAGCTGTGTATTTTTTCTGAGCCCAGGGCATAGCTCAGAATATTTAGTTTCCATCCATACTGTAACAGATTTCAATGGGCCATTGGCTGGGTCTTCAGGCTGAGCTGCTTCATACATGTCAGGATGAGCGGCAGATTTTGAGACAGCCAGAGAAGGAAAGGTGTTCTGCCTCAAAACTTTTGCTGCCTTCATTTATCTCCAGTTCCAACCTCACCCTTGGAGGATGCTCTTCAAGCAGTACTGCTGGGCCACGTCACACTGAGGAGCAAGCACATGCTGATTAAAAGCCAGTGGAAGTCTCCTTAGTGGAAGCCAGTCTTGCTCTATGTCTTGCTCCACATTGCTTCTGAACTTAAATCCTGAACTAGCTTTTAACTTAGATTAATTTTCACCAAAGATTTTTCAACAAATACTTGTGTAAAATTCTGCACTGTCTATGCTCAAATTTGAGATGGTTTGAAGAATGTCATTTCCTTCTGTCCTGCCAATTTATCGTGCTTCTCAGTTAAATGAATCTACAAATAATTCTATACAGATAAGGAAGCCCCCTGCAGAGAAAAGAGAATAAGAAGAATTACTCTTTTCTCCTCATTTTATGGCAGTATAGTTCTTGGTGTATTTAAAAAAGGAAACCACAAATGCTTTATAATTAGATACATATTTTTTTAACATTTCAAATTCTAATATTCTTTCTCAGTGACTTTACTTGAATTAATTCTGCCAACTCTCTCTGTAGAGATTACAAGCAAGGTTCAGTTTAAAAGTACCAAGTGTATACCTTGAGTCCTAAGCAGAAAAGTAGAAAATAAACTGTTATACCTGAATAGCTGCTAGACAGAAATACACAGAGGACAAAATCTCTTTCTTTTTCCACTCACCTAACTCCTTTACGAACATGCAAGCTCTCACATAGTTATATTAAAAAAAAAAAAAAAAAAAGAAACTAAGAATAAAATGCATTCAACATTTATTAAAACTGATGAAAATTCACATCAGTGATTCTTCATGATGCTCCCTACTGATCCTATATCACTGCATCATAATGAATACAAATTCTTCAAAAGCCCATCCAGATCTTGAGGGGTATGAATAAAGGAAGGGGATGAATAAATCTCCAGGAAAAAAATCATTAAGGTGCAATTCCCATTAGACCCATTAATTACTACAGAGCTTTTAAATCAAAATAAATTCAAAGCAATATACTGATGTCAGAGTAGAAGTATTTGTTCTGAGATAAATACTACACAAAGCCAGGTAAATCTGCTAACTGTGACTGATATACTCTTTCTGGTTTTGTAATCATTTGAGATTAAATCTCTGATTTACAGTGCTGCTGAGAGTGAGAGTTTCTGCATACTTTTAATGGAAGTTGTACAACCCGCTTCAGAGCTAAGATGCAGAAAAGGCATAAAACAAACTGGGTAAATAAACTCATATGCAACTGACACATGAAAATAGCTAGAATGAGTTTTCATCCATGCTGAATAAATCTGCAGCTGAGGAGTGCTGGGCTCTCTGCCCACACAGGAGCTCTCTGCCCAGGAGGCAGAGCTGTAGATTCAGGGTAGGCACTGATAAGCCACTGAACCAGAGCTTGCACTTACAGCTCAGCCTGCTCGGACTCAAAGAGGTAACCCTGCTCTGCAAAAGGCATCTGACTGCTCTGGTGCTCCTAATAGCCTAAGAGGAGGAGAATTGCAGGCAAGGAAAAAAGATAAAGGCAGCCATCAGTGAGGGATTTCCCACCCTGCATTGAAGTATATGCCCATCTGTCATAAGTGAATGGGGAAGGTTCTTGTGCCCCAACATGAAAAGGTACAGGACATAATTATAATAAGCCCCTTATCCCCTTTCTAGACAGAATCATAAATGCTTCATAAATCTGCAGCATTGTTTATGAGACATCTTTCTTGTTGTAAGTACACGCAATGATCCTTTCCGTATACAGAGCAGCTGATAAAGATGCATTTGGCTCATTGTACCTTAAAAACAAGAACAGAATGGAGAAAACATTCTTTGAAGTTGTTGATTCAGGAACGGGTAAAATAAAGTTGCTGCTGATGACATGGACCACTGCAGAGGAACAAAAACCTTCTCAAATTCTCTTCCAGTCTCCTCTCCTTTCTCCTTTTATTTGCTATGGACACTCACTAGTTCCAGAAAGAAGCATTTGTACCCACGCAAGTTAAAAAGTGTCACCCTGACACCAAACCCCACTAGTTTGTATTGGGAAAATTTGACGTCATGAGCAGGAGTGTGAGAGAAAGTGAAGTTGCACCCACAAATTAAGAGAAAATGACCTGTTGTTCCCATATCATGGATTCAGTAAAAGATGCAATGTGCCTTCTTAATTCCACCATTTTGCTCCAGTAATTCCAAATGGATGCAAGCTTTTGTCTAAGTCAGTCACAAGCAATTTTAGTAAAGAGGTATGGCAGCAGTTGAGGGGGAGGAGCAGAAACAATGAGTAAAAATTTCAAGAAACTTCAGAAGAGCATTTGACGTTTGTTGTCTATATCATGCAGAGGATCATGGTGGTCTCAGAAGTTAAGATCTCTGGCAGTAAGAACTGTGCTTCAGAAAAGCACAAATTTCTAGAGAAAAATAGTTGCTAATTTTGTCCTCTTCTGTAGGTCTCAGGGGGGCTTGCCTCACTCAACAGCTTCTCCTCGATATTTCTTTAAAGACCATTCTGAATTTGTTTGACTCCTTTTTAGCTGGGACATCTGCATAGTGCTGTGGAGATGGTATAAGTGTGGCCAGACATCAGACACCTTTCACTGCCAGGGCAGCAGGTGCTTGTCCAAGAAAACAGCCTTGTCCACAGCCTGCCACCTCCCATGGAGCAAGAGAGGGGTAGCAGTAGTATTAGGGAAATTAAGCATCTGATAACCGAACTCCTATCCTCTCCTTTTCAAGCAGTCCAGCAACCTCAATTAAAATAATTTGAGTTAGTTCTGAAAGTGGACATTGATTTCTGTTAAGAGTTTCTTGAACAAAACAAAAGAGGGGCTGAGACTTTTATCATGAGACGTTATCTGAGAGATGCTGGTGGAGGAGATACAACACATGATCCTTAAAATTGCGCCCTGAAGTTCAAAAGAGACAAGCTTTATGTTTTAGATGGTTTAGTTAAGAAATAATGGAAGGGGAAAAAACCACTTGCTTTTAGTGGTGATATTTATTGTTGCCACTATGGCATTAAACAATAGAACAACGACTGTGATGATATTTCACTGAGCAGCTCTTAGCTAAGGCAAGAAACTCTGGAAAAGCACCCAAAGCTATTTGTATACAAGTAAAGTTGCTACAGTTACCTGTAAAAATGAAGGATTGTCTTAATTTCTCATTTTCACATTTTTTTTTTCTACAAATGTCTACAAAGACAGGGAGTACATTGGTTTGAATCTGAGGATATGCAAAGCTAACTTTCAGCAAGTGTGTTCCGAGTTAGCTGATATCATTTAATTTCATCTCCATCTGCCTTCTGAACAGTTTGGCATGTGTTTCTGAATACCCATCTGTGTCTGTGGGCTGGGTCAAATGATTGTACTCACAGACGTCATTTGGGATTCTTCTGGTTTGGGGCATTCATGAAAACCAGCAATTCATTGGCACATTGCTCCTTAGTCATTCTGGACTCTTCCCACATTGTGCTTGTCAGCTACGATATTTCCCTTGAACCTTTGTCCCAGGGTGGTTTGTGCTGTTCTTTGTGCTACTGAGAATATTAAGCCAAATTGCAGAATCATAGCTTCAGTAGGATCTGGGTGGCCAAAAAAAGATACATTTACAACTCCAAATCTGATGCAAAACACAAATCTGGTTTCAAGTTGAGAATCCAAGAGCCCCAAGAATTTGTCCACAGGTCTATGCATACTGCCAGGGAAAGGATGCTACTAACAACGCGGATCATGGATGCCTGTCGGTGTGGAATTCCAAAGTCCCAAGGAATACTACTGCATTTTAAGGATGTTGTGGAGTAGGACAAGTTTGAAGAAAAGCTTTGGGGTTAAGAGAGAATCCAGCCATGGCGTCTGCTGGAATATGTAGATATCCCTGTACAAATAACAGTGATCACCTGAAATGTTTCCCTGCAGATTTGAGTGAGGGTTTTGGCTGGGACCTCACACTCTGCTGGGAAAGGCTTCTCAAAATAATGGTGACATTGAGATTTTCTGAGACCTTCCAGGAAGTCTCTGAGCAAAGATTTATTGCCACAGTGTTATAGATGCTTTCTCCACATTTCTGGTATCCATCCCGCCTCAAAAACTAAAGGGCAAAAAGCTAAAATCGTGCAGTCTTTCTTCCTGATGGTTTGTATCTATTCTTTTTTCAGTGAAGATAACTATTGTTCCCTTAACTCAGAAAAGTTCAAGTCCAGCAGTAATCCTAAGAAAGTGTTGGCCAAAAGCCCATCTTTAGGCATCTCAATGTGTACCAAGGCTGAGGACAAAAGCCTTGTGTTTGCATAGGCTCTAATTTATAGGCTGTGATACTCCATATTCCTGTATTCCTAACCTGCTACACTGTCCATTTCTTCTTTTAAAGAAACCTCATCACAAAGGGTGCTTTATAAATGTAAACCCATCAGTACTGCTCAGCAGACCCCAAGATTAAGGGAGTGCTGGTTCCATGCTGAAAGGCAAAGCAATGACCAGTTAAAAAAATCAACTTGATTTAACACAGGAAAGTGAGCACTGCAGAGAAGGCTTCTTTTCTTCAAGGTCTTTAGCATAAATTAACTTGGAAACAAAAAGCTGCTGGAAAAATTTCTGCTGCAAAAGCTTTCAGCCTTGTATTCTTTTTGTCAATATACTGATGACTGCTGAGAAGATTCTTCATCCTCAGAATGAGCGTAGGTCATTCTGTGTTGCCAAAACTAGAAATTTCACCTTATTTTGATGAAATGAAGAGAATAAAGATGGTAATAAATATTTTCCTTCCCCCAGAATAATCAAGGATTAATAGCTCCCTACTGCCTTGAAAGTAAACACTGTACCCTCTTCATCAAACCCTTATGCAGAGGATTGTCTAAGGTGTTTTGTTGCAGCCTCTGCTTAGTGTCTGGGTTATTTCTTTCTCTGTGACAAGTGGCACAAGCTAACTAATTCACGAGACTGCAGCAGAGTTTAACCCCAGTGCTGTCAGTCCCTGCTTACTCTTCTGTTTCAACCCAGCAGTTCAAAAACAGTCCAGCAGGTTGCTCTGCCATTTGCAGCTCAGGCCACACAGCATCCACAGAGCAGTGACCCATACACAGCAATTCTCACGCCTGGTTTTCTCCTGCATTTGAGAACATAAATTTTGCATTCTTAGGAATGCATTTGGCTCAAAGCAGACCTCAGCTGCAAGGGTCTTTGCATTGGCTCTTCTTGCAACACCCTTTACCTATGAACTTGCAAAGACTGCTCGGGATGCCCTACCAGGCTTGCTTACCCAGGCTGCTTTCACAGTGGCAGCAAATTACTTCCTACCTGCATCCACACACACAAAAATATATCCTGCCTGCAATCCACTAAAAGGCTTTTTTCTGTAGCTACATACAGTGCTGGCTTTGGGAGAATTTGCATTGCAGGCTCCAAAGCAGTTGGACTGCAGCTTTCCCTCTCTCCACCTCCCTCTTTTTTCCCCCCTTGTTTTCCCTGACACTTTTTTCGGAACACTGACTTTCAAGCTCCAGGCAAAGCAGCCGCTGCTATTTTTCCTCTTGATTTTCAAGGATCACCTCAAGTGAAACTTCGTGGCATTTTAAGAACAAGAGCATTTATCTGTGCTATTTATATAAACCTCCTCCATTAACCCCTGGATTTCTGTTTGGACTAAAAGCTAGACTGCCAAAAGTGCAATGGTACCCTCCTCTTGCTTCCACCTCCTCCCCCTGCTTTGTACCAAAAAGATGCTGCTTAGTCATGTTTGAATTACACTATGGGAGCTTACTATAGAAAGGGTTATCACACCATCTTTCAGGATGGATACAGCACCCTTTAAATATTTAATATTGAGATAGAACAACTACACAATTTATAAGTGCCTGGAATGCAAATAATATTTTAGAAGTCTATAATTATGAACTCTCTATATATTTTCCTAAACACTTCTGAAGAATGTGAGTCTCTTATAATCTGAAATCCTATTCATGTAGACCACAGCATCTTGGACCTTTAAATATGTGGAATCTGGCTCAGCAAATTTTACTCCGCTGCTTCTTTTCCTTACTTGATCTTTGCCGATGTTCTAAAAATAGTCCATAGATTCCTATGGGACTGCAAGCTGCCAGTTAAAAACCCTGTAATAAGCTAACCACATCTCACATTTAAATCTTCTCGCAACAATTACTATACAATTCCCAGGCCAATATAAAATTATTACAATCTCAGCATCAGACTTGCCTGTCAAGATGCTGTTTCAATACACCCCAAGTGCTCCAACTTAAAAAGGATCACTTCTATAACAGCCAGGTTGCTGAGAGTTAAAAAAAAAAAAAAACAAACCACTTGTAGATCAACATAAGCATTTTTTGTTGAACATGAAAAGTAATTATCTCCTCTAGATAGCCTTTGCTGGGAACACAGGCTTAAAACTTCCTTGGTTGTATTTCTGCCAGTCCAAAGTTAAGATATTGCCAAGAGGAGAGTACAACATAAGCCTGTCATGGGTGACTGCTTCTCAAGTTTATGGCTTCCTACACACTATAAATAAACATACGGTGCTGCTGTTGTCTGTCAGCACACTTCCCACATGTAGATTGAACAGGGACATTTTTAACGCTGCTGTGAGTCAGGTTGTGTGAATGGTCCTTACAGCTGCCCACACCGGGCAATTCCCTGTTTGAGTGAGTGTTTCTTGGGCAGGTCTTACTCCCCAGCTCTCTGAGCTGAGTTCCTGCAAGCCATGCACTCCAAGACATTCTGCCTCAAGAGTTACTTGTCAGTCAAAATCAAGCACTAGACTAAAGTGAGATTAAAACACTTTTCTAGTTTGTTCTGGCCAAGCAGATTAGATTCAGCTAATGCATTTCTGTAAATGCTACAGATGCGATGGGGCCTGTGAAGAATCTGTCTTCCACTAGCATAATGAGAATAAATTAGGACAGATTACAATTGCAATAAACAACAGAAACATACCAGACTTCCCAGTAATGTCTTCTGGAAAATATATTTTATCTGGGGATTTAATAAAATTATATCCTCAGTATTCATGCTCATCAAACATGCCAAATTCATTTCGAGCAGCAAAATTCAATGGGCAATTTTGGTCCAGCCACTTCAGAACATCCTGCACAGTGCTACAATATGAAGATGTCATTTAAACTGATGTAGAAAATTAATTAGAGCCACCCTAACAATTTTGCATCTTTAAATTTGATAGGAGTTCTTTGCAAAACATCTGTGCTCCCCTCCCAGCTAATTGCAAGCACAGGGGAAAAAAAAAAAACACAAGCACGATGTTTGAAGCCTCCTCCCAGAGGCCTATTTACATTCACTAATGCAAACACAGCTTGCTGCAAAACTTGTCAACACTCTGGGCTTCTTACACCATTCCATTTCTGCTTGCCGGCCAGTAGAGAAACATTGTGATTGAATCTGCCAGTCGATTGCATATTAAAGCCCCGGATGCCTCATGGAGTAAATTGCACTGTTGTGACACAAACTGACAAACTGGTTAAGGTTTATGCTCTTTCCTAAGCTCAGGAAAGAGATTCAAAAAGACCTGACTGTGCAAGGGGTGGCAGGAATGACTGTCTTAATTTTACAAATCTCTCAATGGTTTTGAAGTATGCAATTATCCTTTTTAAGTTACGGAGTCCAACTCTGTGTGGGACTGCCCAGGACTGCTGCTCTTTCTGGTTTCAGATTTTTCTTGGACTATTGAGCTAAGCAGAAAGGACCAAGTCAATCTAGCCTTGCAAAAGACACTCCTAGCATGCAGAACAGTTTTTACCTTAAATACTCTGCCTCAGAGAGTCAATGTCACCAAAGCAGGTGGCTTTTTCCTATCTTGTGTGAGTTTTATCTAGCTTATACTCATGTACTAGTCTTTTAAAAGTCTTCTACAAGTAGAGAAATAAGAAATAAACATGCCTTGCTTTTTGATAAAAAGGAAGAAGGGCAGATTAAGTTCAGTGACATTTGCAAGTTTTGGAGTTTCTTCTCACAGAGAAGACAAAACCTCTGGTATACTCATGTGGCTATTTATTTTAGTGACATGAGAGGATATCCTTTTTTAATGCATTGTCAAGTGTACATGGCCATGACATTATCTGACATATCTGAGCAGGAAATAATGCTAATGAAGGAGGAAAAGCTGAGTCAAAGTGAGTGCAATAGGATAAAACACAAATCTCAAAGGGAGAGATCTGCAGACCTCTTACAGGTGCTGAAAGCTTTTCCAAAGCTGATGACAGGTCTCACTTGCTGCTTAATCTGCTCCCACTGAACTCTTGGCAACTGCTATGATGTTGTCTGCGTAGATTCACTGACATTTCTAAGCAAGGTTTATTCATCATTGCAAAAAGGTACATCATTTCAAGTTCTCTGCCATTATTCACTGCCAGATTTTTTCTGACCCTTCTGCAATGTGCTGCTAGCTCTCTTCTTCCTCAGGCCAACACCAAACTCAGCAACATCCCCTCAGCATACCTTCAACTTTTATTCTTCATCTGTTTGCTCTTCTCCATCTCAAATCAGCCAAGGGGGAAACACACCACTGAGAGTTCATCAAACTGTCCCCAACTGGTACTCACTTCAAAGTGACCATCTCCTTGTTGCTTCTCACAAACTCCTGGGTTCGCTGTTAATATAGCTCTAGCCTCGCCCACCACCCCAACCACGATCACCTGGGGAAAGGCAGAGCCTCACACAGGTGGGCCAGGTTCTGTCTCTGGGGCCTGAAACCACTTAGGGAACAAAACATGTTGCTGGGTTGGGACTCATCCATAGGTCAACTCCAATTCAGGGCCCACAGCCCAGGCCTGAGCACTTCATGCAAAAACCTACTCAATTAAACACCTAAATATTTGTCTGGGAGTTCTCTATAAAAGTACAGTTTTACGTGAAAAACAAACAAACAAAACCCAAAAGATTAGCCAAGAGGTTTATGAGGCAAAACAAAGCAATGAATTCTTCAGACCATGATCTACAAGAATCCATCTCTTGATTCTGTCGGCTTTCCAAGCATGTCGAACCCCCAGAGAAGAGAAGGGATTTGAGGTCCTCTGTCTCCTTTACCTTATAGGCAGACTGATAGATAGTGCCCTTCTCCCTTGATAGCTCCATTAAAAAGCAAAGCTATCAGTCACTGGTGATCACATCATGATTTCAGTTGCTATTTCACACTGTTATGGGAGCTATGGAATGAAATATTAGTACAGAGCCTTATTTACGGGCTGTAGTAATAATAAAGATTACCTGTAATAATATTTTGCAATAATGCAACCTCATTATAAAGCACCTCATAAATAAAGCAAAAATTAAATGGAAGTCAGATTAATCTATATGCATTTATCTCTGAAGTTAAATGCCTGTAAAATGCTGGCAGTGAACCACGCATCCGAGGAGCTTTAATTTCTGCAGTGCTAATAGCATTCCAGAAGAGACACTTTTGATGAAGAGCTACCATGAACGATGTGCACAGTGACAATGCACAGGGCCTGGGACAGGTGACACCCCACAGAGCTTTGCTTTGGGAAGAACAGCAGAATGAGGACAGGAGCTGGGGACCAGGAATATGCTGGGCTCATCCTGGCAGAGGCTAGGAGGGGGAGAACAGTGCAGGCAGCTGAGCCACCACTGCCTCATGGGTACCAGCCACTGCCAGGCGTGCCGGGATGAGGAGATGGAGCAAGGGCTCAAAGCAGCGTGCACTTCAAAACCACAGGGAAAGGCTGTAAGTGAAAGAAGCTCTGGGGTGGAAGCAGCATGACCAGCCTTGCCCCTTCCCTCCTCCATCCCCAGCACAGCCCTGATCCCAGCTCAGTCACCCCCCAGGGGCGACAGCCCCCTGAAGAAAGCCATGTCTGTACCTCAGTCTGTAGGGGCATGGAACTGGTATCAACAGTGTGATTTCAAGGCTTCACATCTCTGTGCAGCAGGCAAGCAATGGCAGAGCCCCCTGCTCCCACAAACAGCCCTGCTCAGCCCCAGGGAGTTCTGCGAGGGACTGCTAGTACTAGGAGCAATCTCTCTTATCAATATTGATAATGCTGTATTTGTGTCAGCTCCCCGGCGTTTGTTTTCATTTTGCTGTTAGCATCCTCTTCCTATATGCCATCTATCAACATTTTGCTAACATAAGCTGCCTCAGGGGAAAACCAGAGATGAACAGCAGTAAGATATTATTCTCGAAATTAAATGGAAAGGAACCCAAAAAAAGTATATCAGAAAATAAAATATTTTAACTTTCCTTTGCAATAATTAGAATTTGTTCCTTCGCAATTACTTTTCAGACCTTCCATCATAGTGTGGGTGAGAAGCAGGATTATGAAAATGAGACAAGGTTAATTAAAAATGCTTAATTTATCTCATTTCTTTTAAAGAGCAAAACAGCAAAACCCTGACTGAAAAATTTAAATGTTTAGCAGGCAATTTTCCTATTCTATTAAAGAGAAATATAGTTTTTGAAATCTTGAATTTAAATAGAGCTCTAGAACTATACATTTTTTAATTTATTACCTTTAATTTTTAACCTTTTGTTCTGCATAACAATTTATCTGGTCTGACATAACAAAAAAACCCAGCAGCCTTACAATCCAACCTGTGAAACCAAGAAATCATTATTGGTGAGCACTGAGATTTTTGAGTAGCACATATAGAGAAACAAGGGAAAGTTTCAGAAATGACCTGTCATAAAACCAGTTTAATTTTCCTTTCTTAAAGATTCCATCCAGTGGGGCTACACTGGAAAAGATAATCATGTTTTACAGTCCTATTAAAGTAGAGTTGTTTTACTTGAGAGTGTCAGTGTAGATCTGGAATTATTCCACTGAAGTCATGAGCTTTATTTGAATGTCACAGCTGACGTGAGATGAGAATGAAGGTGATGATTAATGCCATGACTAAATTAAAATATTTATTATTATAATTAGATATTATTAGCAAATCTGAAGAAAAATAAATGATACCAAAAATACTCAGTTGCATTTGTGTTCATTGGAGCTCTTCTCTCTTTTTGCCTGTATGGGAATTCATCTGGAAACAGAACCAACCACTACCAACAATCACAGGTTTTTCTGCGGCTCATCTAGCAAATGTCACCTAAATAAAAAGCAGCAAATAAATTCAACTCTTAATGTCACTTGGTCTAACATAATAATCACAATGTGAAAATTATATTTGTGATAGAACCAGATGCCTGTCAGTGTTCACAGACTCGATTCTGCGAATCCTTTCTCAGTCAGATAGTCCCAGAAAAAAGCAGTGGATTGTTTGCAGGAACAGCATCACTCATGTGAGCAAGAGCTTGTGAGTACTTAGTGCCGCGTGTTATATACACCTCTGCATAAAAGTGACTTTGTTGCTACTGTGATTACTTTTTCTATGTTTACTGTATTGTATTGCTGTTTCTTTTTTTCTTTTTTAATTATACTTGATTAGAGAAACTGCATCACAGCAGGAGACAGGCAGGATCAGATTTGCTTAACCCTTGCATGCCTCCCTTACGTGATTGCAAGCCACTGGAAATATTTGAAGGTCACGCTTTTCCTCTACCAACTATTTACTTTTTTCAGATGGTAGAAAATTTAGAAAGGTGCAGTGCTGCCAGTTGGAGAGTTATTATGAAACAAGCTTTGAGGCAAAATTTGATTCCATCACTGACTTAATTAGAAATGCTGTAAATTTTACATATGTGTCTGTTTGGGAGTTGTGTATTTTAAACTGCCTGCAGCTGTCAACAGCAGCACAGGCTGCTGCTCTAAAACAACCACCCAAGGAGTTCTCCATCCTTTATTCACAGTGTCTAGAGTCCTGTCCTGACAACAATGCACAGCCAACCCAGAGATGGATGTAAAATGCATTCCTCAAGTTAACTGCAGGTTCCCCAGGGTGCCTGCAAGAGAGAAACCCAGATGATGGGAAAGGGGAGCCCCACACAGTCGGATTGTGTGCAGTCAGCAGGTATGGTGCCAAATATCCATGTTTAGGGATATTTAAGCAGATATATAAGCAGAATTGTATGTAATTGGTGGCACTGGACAATACTGAATATTACTGTCTGCTCGGACCAGCTCACTACTCACCCTGCTTATATTTGGAGGCACTTCTGCTTGTACTCATACTAGTTTTAAATACTACTGACTACAAGTCTGATGGAAGAAGAAAGGCAAACTTCAATTTGAAACTCAGTTCAACATCAGCACTTCTGCCTGCATTTCCCTTGTGGAATGAACAAAAAGCCTATGCTGAAATTCTACCTCCAAGCAGAGAGGTTATTGAAGGTCTCATCGCTCCAGCCAATCCCTTTTAAAAAGTACATAAGGTTTTCAGAAAAGTTTTGAGTGCTGCAACACGTATAGGATAGTAAACAACAGTGGCAATAAACAGTGGTAATATAAAATAGTTTGTTAATCTGAACAAAACATTCCCTTTTTGGCCTTTTAGAGACTGTTTGCATTTTAAGTAATTTCTTCTTAATGATGTTATAAAGGCAGAAGGATGGTGGGTTTAGGTTTTCTATAGCTTATCCATTCAGAAACTCCTTTATTCATAATTTGAGACATTTGTGTAGAAGTCAGTTCACGCAAAATTGCTTTCTTCTCATACCTTTTATAACTTCTCTCTAGGAAAAAATCCCTTTCCTTTGTGCACATTCTTGAGTTTCCTGCTCAGAAAGACTGCTCTTATTTATAAGAGCATTTGTGACTGCAACAACAGTGTGGCAAGCAGCAGGCTTAAACTCTATATCCAAAGTTTTCAGAGAGGTAATGTGACAAATGTCATAAGAGCCAGAAGTGATTACAGTGAACAGCATCACCATGCACCCAAAACCAAAGTAACACTGGGGATAAGGGATCCACTGCGTGTGGATCTATACAGGGTCTGAACTATAAGCCAGAGGTGCAGCAAGGGTCAGACCCTTTATTTTGGTCATAGCACAAACAGGACAAGACATTGGCCCTTTCTCTTCGTAGATAATAGGCACAGTGAAAGTTGTGCAAGGATATAGTGAAGCCAATACTCATCTGTGGGATATATAGTAATCTTAGCACCTAAGACAAGGTGCTAAGAGGGGATAAGAGATGTGCAAATGAAGGGAACTTAGAACTGATAACAGTTAAGAGTGGTGGGATGTAAGAGAGGCAAAGCAGCAGTCATCAAAACCATTGAAAGGAGTTCAAGGCAGTTTCATCATTTTGTCTGTTTAGTGCAGCTAGTCAGAGCCCTGTCTGTCAGAGCTTAGGTGCCTGAGCAAGTGGTCACATTTGGGAAATACTGAAGGTTGAAACTGTCATCCAGATCCATAAGGTGCAGCTGCAAGACACTTGAGCCTCCCAGAATGTGGATGCACATGATTTTCTGTTTATCTAGTCAGGGTGCTCAGCTGCAGCGTGGAAAGGGAGGCAGGTGGTTAACTCCTCTTTCAAACAAGAACAGAGACTTCCCTTCTTCAGCCGTACCACAATCCCCACACACGCTGTACCACGCACATTCCTGATGCGACACATCCAGGGACCCTGGTGTCGTTCATTCATCATGAGTGAGGCAGGTACCTGCAGCAACAGTTCTCACTCTGTGTGGTATGTAAATCCTTCTTACAGCAGGAGCGGTAAGGCTAAAGCATAAATTAAAGCCTGACAAAATGAAAACATACTTCCAAAAATTATTCATTTGTGTGAGAATCATGGCTGGCAATTTACAGCAATATTTAATTATGAAATTACCATAGCAACTTTGTTAGTACTATAGAGTCACCCTGGTGATTCTTAAATATACTTCTGTATAAGGGGAAATGCTTATTCGCACACCAGAACGAAGAATGTTTTTCAGTTAAGATGCTTGATTAGTGCTTTGGAGAGCTGACTCCCAGCTTTGATGCAGGGATGTGTGGGACTTTGGGTTACAGATCAATTTGAGCACTCTTTGTGGGATATTCAGAAGATGTAAAACTAATGACTTGCTGTGTTCAGGAAGCAGCTGAAGGAAGACACTGTCTGATTATGGAGCTCCTGTGACGGGTTCTGGTGTAACACCCTTTGGGTTGAGTGGATTATTGGTTCAGGTGCCCCTACACAGAAACTGCCCTGCAGAATAATTGCAATACTTGAGACAAAGAAGACAANAAAAAGCAGCAAGTAATTGTGGAAGCAAACTTACATGAAGGACTCCCTCTGCCCCATGACACCTTCACCTTTTCCCATAACCTTCCCTGTCTCTCTCTGCCTATCTTTCCCTGCTCTAGCAGCATACCCAATCCTGTCATGATACACTTGAATTTCCTCAAGCTGAGGAGTGCACCAACCATCTGGGTAGCTCCATCTCAAGTGTAAGTACTCCACTGTAGTATTTACAGCTCTGGAGTGCACGTGTTCTTAAAAGAAAGTAGGGTCATAAAACACTGGGGTAGTTTTTTCTGAGAGATTATGGGACTTTTAAGGACAGATTACACCATTGTCTTTTTGAAATTGTGTGTATAAACTTTATCCTGCCGTAATCTATATTCTACAAAAAGGTGACCAAGAGGACCTATTATTACGTCCCTTTCAGCCTTCTTTTCCACTCTGATTACTTTTGTGAAGAGCCTGATCCTGTCAGTGTGTATGAGATGTGTTCATTGCACTAGGTTGGTGGTCCCCATCCTGTCCAGCTTCATGGTCTCAGACCCCTTTAACATAGGTTAAATTTTTACCGCTCAATTCTAGAGACATGCAGAAGGGGAAATGCATGCATTTAACTCAAACATACTATTGTAGGTCAAAAACTGGGCAACAAGTTACTTTACATACCTTGGGGTTTATTATTCTCAAACAGATATTCTCATCAAACATGTTTATCTTTGAAAGGCTCTGAGTTTCCGTATTGACCTTATTTCTGATATTTCAGTGTGATAGCTAACCAAAGAGAGCAAGAGATGGTGGTGTACTATTTTTATAGCCTCTGTTCAAGTGATAATTCAGAACCTGCTAAGTTTCGTCTTCACTGATTTAATATTTGGCCAAACTATGATTAATTAAATTACCTATCAGCTTCCTCTTTCCTTCATAGCATTTACTTTGAACTCTTATTATATTTCTCTGCATCCAAACAAGAACCGTATGATTTCATTAACAAGTGACTTCTCTTTCATCTTAACAGAAAAACTAGCATGAGAAAACCAACTCTCCCTAGGAAACAGAACAGTATGTCTGCTCCTTAACACTACATCAGCCCCAGCTAATAAGACAACACCTGAAAACACCTGCCCAGGACTGTAGTCATATGAAAGCAAGGGCAAGTTTGATTCCTGGCGAAGGTGTGGGCCCTGATCAAGTGTTGAATCTGGGCAAGATGCTTAATTCTGCTCCTAGTTATCCATTTGTGAAATGTAGGCAATTCTCTTGCCTTTTCCTTGAACTCCCTGTTGCTGTAAATTGTTGAGGAGTGGGGCTGTCTTACCGCTAATGCAGATAATACTTTGCTCACTGGTCTCTCAGGCACATTCAGATTTACTGAGGAGGTTACCCTGCTGCCCCCAACCCAGGAGCAGCAGCTGGTACAACAGACACCTTATCTCATTCCCCATCTCCACCATTTAGACCTGCGTCCACTCAGTTGCAAGCACTATGTTTAATTATATTATTCTCATTGTAAAATAACCATAGACTGATAACTCTTATAATGTTGGCCAAACCTTTCTTGCAAAATGAGCCCTTTCTTACAAAACTAACAACTTTCAGCTGAGAAGTCAAATACTTGAGTTTGGCTGTGGAGGTTCGCTTTGTTTTTCTTTTCCCCTTCTCCTCACAGAAATGAGAAACAAGCAGCTGACAAAGCGTGGCTTTGTTGTGGCTCATGGACATGGCTGTGTTCCCTGGAGCTGTCCCATTCGGAGCAGTGATGTGGTGCATGAGGTGCCATGCAAAGGCAGACCTGTTATCCTGAACTTCCAGAGCTCAGTCCTAAAATAGACTTGTCTGTCTGCATCTGTCTGCGTGGTCACTGGCTGCATGCTCCCCGTCTGCGTAATTGGAGGATGCTTCTTGCCTACTGCTATCTTGGCTGTGCGTGGGTGTCGTGATATATTTTTCTACATTCACTTTGGGTTTTTCATTTCAGTCTAGTTTGATTACTTTCTTTCAGACCAAATAAGATGCTAATTAACAATGAACCTCACTGTCTTTTGTTTCCAACAGTGCTTCTTTTAGGTTTGCTTTCCAAAAAGCAACTAAATAAATGGAAATCAAAAATATATATTAAGCAAATACAAAGTTTGTGGAAGATTTTTATAATTTGTTGTTTGTTAAAAACCTTCATTCCCTCTCATGTAACTACTTATCTGGGAAGCCACTTCTTCCAGCCTGTCTACTTTCTGCCATCCTAAAAAAGATTTGAAACCTCAGGAGCTCAGCTTGAGTGGATATAAACACTGTGTTGTAAGGATGAGCTCCCTTGATCGAAATAAAAGACCTAAATTAACACCAGTGCAAGCAAAGTGATATCTATAATGAAATGAAAAATTTATCAGAATTGTAACAAAAGCCCAAATGTTACCGCCAAAGACTCTTGAAATGAAGGCCATCATCATAGTTGGATTTCCAGTTCCTGAAACATTTTTCTGTGATGGGCCCCTGAGGAAATCTATTATCCATAATACTCTGTCTTACAGCTTTCTGAGAAACACAGCATGTGTCAGGATAAAAATAAGGTCCAGAAGGAAACCGAATTCCTTAAATTATGTGAAAAGCTAGAAGCTAGGGAGAAAAAAAATCACGCTATTAAAGTTTTACTGTACACCCAGGTGAACAAAATAATCCTTTAAGATGTCATTTGTAATGTTCAACCTGTTTCACTCTATTCCCTACTATTAATAAATACAGTAGCACTGTAGTAATGAAATAGGAGCCCCAAATTGATATTAATATTTCAGGGAAAAGGAATTCTGAAAGAGAAACTATTCATTAAAAACTTTAGGGACAAAAAGGAGGAAAAATGGAAAAGGAAAGGAGGAATAAACTGTGTGTCCATATGTATTGCTGGGGAATAAAATGCTGCAGGTGTGCAATATTCCGGAGTGAAATTGCTGAGTATTCTTCTTTTGGCACCTACCAGTAGCCATGAAAGACTGTCAGTGATGCTGGACTTGCACTAAAATCAGTGAAAGACAGATTTTTCCCTGGTTGCAGCCTGTGCAGCAGCACGGGGAGTGACTCTTGGCTCCTGGGTCAGCTGGTGTGTATCAGTGGGTCTCCTCGATGCTGCCCAGACTTAGTAACCCTGAAGTAATGTGTCTGTAGTACCTGCACTGCACATCACTGGGATGGCTCAACATCCATGTGTCCTTTGTGTCTGTCCATGACCAATACCATGACCTGGTCTGTAGCACCTGCTCCGTGTAAGGCATGTGGCCAGACCAGTCGGTACCACCAGAGGAGCTGCCAACAATTCATACTGGCAACTTAATTTTAGTACCGTTAAAATTATAATATCCCGCTGCTTCCAATGCTTTGACTGATTGCATCTGATAGACTTTTCTTTGCACTGTTGGAGGCCCATCACTCATCTCAGCTTCCTCTCACATGCTCCCAGGAAGGGTTGTGGGTGGAACTTTGTCTTTGATTTAGGTAAACAGTGCAGGATCTGGAATGTCCATAGCAAGGCTATCCCACTGTTATACTCCCAAAAATGAGAGAAGATTTTGAGGCTAAGGTCCTGGTGGGATCCTGCAGTATGAGTAACTGGGCTGAAAAACAGTAGGTCCAGAAATTTCAGATGCAGGGAGCCTAAGGGTGAGCAATCTGAGTGCAAGGCATTCAAAAACCAGAGATCTGAGAAAATGAAAAGGGATTTATTAATGCACTAAGTGCAGCATTTTTGTGTTCTTCATATCTAAGGTATCAAAATTAAGTCTACCCATTGAAGGTGGTCATTCAATAAGATACCCAAGAGTAAATATTCACAAGAGAATGTTGTCTTGATTTCAGCTGAAAGCTTGCAAAATAAAGTATGCTCTTATATGCAGAAAATAACCTGCAGTAGGAAAGTGGACTACAGGAGGTGTCAAAGAAATTAATATTTGTGCATTTGGCAAGGTATTATTCTGCTATGGACACTGGTACAGTAATAAGCCCTTATTTTGTCATACAGGGATGAAATCTCTGACAGCACTGCAGGTTGAATTAAATTACAGTCTACTTATGCTAACAACACTTACTGTAGTACACATCCTAGTTAAAATTACTTAAGCATTGACAAATACATGGAGAAACAGTGTGCATGACTGCACTGTACAGCATATAAAAGTGTCTGAGCTAAGTGCATTGTTTTGATATAAAGATAGTCTATTATGAAAATCAACATAGCAAAATAACCTTTTAAATCCTTTAGATCACAAAGTACTTTGTGTATCTTTACCTAGAACAGAAATAAATTATGTCAATATATCCTACAGAAAATACTAATGAATTAGCCTTGATTTGTAAATGTTTGGAAGACACACTGGTACTTTTGTGCTTAATTGTATATGAATTTCTATATTTCTGTTGACAACCAGAACTAGGCATTGAGAGGCAAAAAAAAAAATTGTCAGCTTCCCATAACTCTACAGCTTGTATATTGGCTGAGCAGTGTTATTCTTCATAGTAAATATCTCCAGAATGAACCACCATAAACTGAAATATGTTTGCATAGGGTTGGAATAGTTGCAGTTAACAAACATATTTATTGGTTTGTTGCTATTTTGTGGTAAATTCACTCTAGGAGGAAAAAGGGCCACATTTACTGGAGAATTATTCCTTACAAGAGTTTCAGACAGATCTGATGGTGTTCTGCACCAAAGTTATTTTTGTGGACAAAATTAGAGAGTTAAGATACTTTGAAACCTCTCATTCACCTCTTAGTCACCTCTCCTGAGATGTGTATTGAATAACAATGGAATAAAAGTCATTGTGCTCAGTATTTTTTTAGCCACTGACTTGAGCTTGCAAGATCTGTCTAATAACAGCAGAAATACTCACAGCTGACTAATTGACAAGGGGCTATTTATGGATCAACCTCTAAAGGATTTTGTATTTTAAAAGTTCAGAAGGTAAAAGCAACAAAGTTCCTCGGGTGTCTCTGTCTTTGAGGGTCTCTAACACAGTAGTGCACACTGCTTTTGTGCAACGTTGTTCATTTTCCCATTCCTACAAGAACATTCTTGCTCTTTAGCAAAAAGAGCCAGAGAGGTAAATGAAGTTTGCTTTATGATGAGGTCTCACAAAAAAATCTCTGGGTGAGCTGTCTGGACTGCACAAGGCTGGGCTGTGCAAACATGACCATGGATGGGGAAGAGAGTATATGGGGATAAGGCTCTCCAGAAAGATAATCCATCACTGTATGTTCTCCATGTTATGGGAAGACAAGCTATGTCTTCTGTGATTTGCATAGCCCCTGAGCCAGAGCAGTGATGTTTGGCATCTTTTCAGTAATCTTCTAAAAATAATAATTCAAATGAGCTGGTGTCAGTTGGTCCAGTCCTATAGAATGTACTACTGGGTAAAGAAGTCACCTCTTTCTTATGGTGTCCTGTGAGTGTCCCTGCTCCAGATGACATCCGCAGTCAGTGGTGCTTGGGGGAACATTGTTCTTCAGAAGCAAAACATTCTCCCCCTTTTTTCTTCTCAAAGAACTGCAGCTGAACTGAATCCAAAGCTTATCCAAAGCTTCTCCTCCTCTTTGCTGCTACAAGGTGTGAGCAGCTGAAAGCTGTGTGCAGGTACTATATATAGAACAAGGCATCTTCCAAGGGACTGGCTGTCAAAGAGCTACAAGCATCTGCCTCTTCCCTTCCCCTCTGTTTCTGTGTGTGTCTGTAGAAGGAAGAGGTAGCCTTTCCACATGAATGGTAACAGGACATTTCACAGATTACAAAAGTTTGAAAACTCAAGCCCAGGAGGTGTTCAGAATAGGGGCAAGGTACTGCTTGCACAGATGCAGCCCAGGCAATGTAAAGCTTTCATAACTTTAATAGAAATTATTCAATATGCTACAAATGGCTGAGTATCTGTTAACTACCTTGTTTGCAGCAGGAATGCTTTGTCCTGCCATTACTGAATTCTGTTTCTTGACTGCAGAGAATGATCATGCCTTTGGGGTTAATACTACAAGAAAAACCCAGGATGTAAATATCATGTAGTTTATGTTCCACTCCTTGAAATGCCACTGTTAATGCATGGTTCACCAGAAAACCTTGTGAAATCACAGCACCACTGTCAGTCATTTGTTGAACCCTCTTCAAGGTAAATGCTCTTTTTTCTTCTTGTGTGTTTTGCACAAGGTGGATTTTCTTTCCTTTTGTTCCAAGTACCATTCAGGCCCTCAGTGTTTGATGTTTGAACTCAGATGAACTCTAGCTGAGTAAATAAATTGTCCACCTTCCTATTTCCTTTAACAGCAAAGAAAAAGAACTACATGGTGCCACTAACCAGAGAGAAAGTTTGGAGTTCTGGTTCAGGCACTAAATCCAGACTAGAAGCTGGGATAAATTCCTGTGTGATCTGACACAAGTCATGAGATCATTCTATGCTCAAAAAAGCCATCTTAAATACACTTTTAATTTTGGGCACCTTCCCCAGCAGTCATGAAGAACGAGAAAGAGAAATGACTGTATCAACATTAGCTGTGACTGAGCTCTGTACAGAAATTTTTCCCCAAAAGTTATGCTTTCCTTTGCTAATCTAGAATTCAGCATCTGACCATGTCTTTGCAGCTCCAGGTAGAACAACCTTCCTGGTAATTTCAGCTTTGCACAATGACATCTGACTCATCTAAGGCATAGTTTTATGAGAAGAGTCTCACATGAAGAGGAACCCTCTGTATCCCTAGTTACATTATTCCAATGCTTTATTACTTTATTATTTAAGACATCCAAGTATTGATTCTTCTCCTGTTATATTAAAGTGTTATTTACTATGAGAATTATCTTTTCCAAACAGGCTGTACACTCATCTACTCCCTTTTTGGTCTCCATCTGGATAACTGAGTAGATTATGCCCTTAGTCTCTTACTACATGGTGTGTTTCACAGAGCTCCACATATTCCCTCTAAGCCCTCTTCTTAATTTTTTCCTGCTTTCATGCATAAACCCAGACCACAAAGCACTTCTAACAGCTCTATAAACCTGTGCTGTCTCATCTTCTGCACTACCACACTCACCTCCATTCAGGCAAAAAAGGACTAAAGAAACTCAGCAGGTTGCAAGAGCTGAAGACCAGGAATGCAGAAGAACATTTCTATGAGGCTTTGCCCAGATAAAACATCACAGCTTGTTCAGAGACTTGTTCATGTCAAATATCCTGCAGCTCAACATTGTTCCCCCTGGAAGAGACGATATACTCATAAATTTTGTCACTGTGTTTGAATAGCTTCTAATGAAGGCATCTCTCCCCCTTTCTCACAATATAAAGGGAAGTTGGCTCTTTCTATTCAGCCTCCATCTTGAGCTAATATAATCCCCACCCTGTTACATTTGAGCACAGCTACCTATTTGTATTGTTTTCTCCCTAGCCAGAAGCAAACAGGGGACACTGTTGCATCTGCCTGGGTGTGAAGATGTCACAGAATCATAGGTACACAGCTAAAGAGGGGTGTAATGAGGTTTTCCTTCCAGATCAGCACCTCTCAGCACCGCAGGGACAATCCAGTGCAAGATGCCTTCTGAGATGATCTCAATAGAGAGGTTAAGGATACTATGAGACACCAAGCTCTCACCCTTCCAGGGAATCTATTCAGAATCATATTCCGGTGGTTTAGGTGCAATGTGAAACAACCATTGCCGTTGCAATCTTCCCACAGTTCATTTCCCTTGGAAAGAACAGAACTCTTCCAGTTATGGAAGTCTTAGAGGCTATTTGATCTCTCCAGGGCATCTCTCCTTCAGTCAGAACAGATTTATTTCATATATGAATGTTTTTCTTTTAATTTAATGAGCTTTTCTGTTATTAAATGTAAGATTTTTTTCATGGACAAATACTGTGTTTTTTATCTTCTCTCCCTTTAAACATAATTTCTGCAAATCTACTTTCAAGGTGTTAATTTCCACAGAGCATTTTGCCAGGTTCTTAGTGCTATGCAAACTTAAAAATAGCTTCTGAATAAAAGGCATTTCTGCTGAAATGCAAGCTTACAGTAAAATCACATAAGAAACAGATTTATTTCTTTTTTAGGTTTACAATGTCGTCAGTAAAATATATAGGAAAACATCTTTTACTAGTTGTACTCTTCTGTACAACCAACAGTTAAAAGTGTCCCTGGCCATGCATGGCTAAACACCTTACCTATTGCTATTCTTGGGTAGCACTTGCCCTTTTGATTTCTTCACACATTTCTGTTAAAGACTGCTACCCTTTTGCAAGGGTATGAAGCTACGAGAAGCCTCTCAATGCAACGTGTCAGTGGCCTTAATCAACAGCAAGCATTCCTTTTGAGGTTAAGGATTTTACTCTGTATTATAGCCAGATAGTTACTGCACTCTATCAGACCATTTTTCATCAGCCTTTTGGCCATTGATAACACTTTTCATTTTCAACTTTTACACTCTTTATTCTTTCAATCCAAAGTCTTCAGTGAATCAATTATAACTTCAGAAATATGAATTTCCAGTTCAAAGAAACAGAGAGAAATCTTTTCTGAAAAGACTCTGATCTGTCACTGTTTTAATCCTGATTGATAGGGTTTTGAATTCTTATAGAGGAAAAAACTTGGGGAAATAATTAGATACTGAAGAATTGGAAATAAGGTAACCTTGGGAAAACACAGCAAACTGCCAGCAGTGACAGAGGAGTTGCTTATTGTGCAAGGCAGCTTTCACGAGATAAGTGGCCCCAGGGAACTGTTCCTCCACCTTCTGTAAAAGAACCTGAAGATAAGGACTATTCAGAGGACCGCAGACATCGAGATCATTTGAAGTTCAATTTCATTTAAAATCTTAAAACTCAGTGAATGTTCCTCATGCAGACAAATGAGTATCATAATCTATACTAATTCTACCACTCCCATCCTTTGTCTTTTCCTTTTCTTAAGATGTATATTGTCATCACAGGCTGTCAGTATAACAGCTGATGGATGCATCTATATGATTTTAATAGGATTTAAAAGAGAATGAACTCTGCTTTGGGCAAAATAAAACTCTCTTATTGTAGCCTTGAAACATCAGATTCCATCATAAACATATACTTAGAAAAATAATTCTAATATTATTAATAATTATTACATTATATTGTGTTCCATTATACTAGGAGAAGAGTTCCTTCCGTTCTTTCTCATTTTCTATCCTCTTTAATGAAATCTCTTAGGTTGTGCATCCAAAATTCTCATGGTGGTCTCACCTGTTTTCTTCTATTCATTTAATCTTTAGAGATTAAGTCTTCAGATATCACTCACTTGGGAGATGGTGAAAACCCCAAATGTCAACCAATCTGAAAATTTAAAGCATTTATTTTAACTTTACTTACCAGTGTTTAGGTTAACAAGGACATTTTAAATTTTCATTGCTGCCCTTAATACAACAACTTGCCTTTAAGTTGCCCGATCAGAGTGATGGAAGACAGGAATAATAAAAAATGCAGCAAGGGTATTTTCAAACTGGCTTTAGATTCAGTTGAAGCTGAAGAATGTCTTTTATACTTAATAACAGTAGGTGATCAGATTGCAGTATAATGCTATTGACATTTATCCAAACTGGTTTTGTTAATTTTTAACAAAATTATGATGGATATTTGAACATCATAATTAATCTAACAATACTGACATTATTTGGGGCAAAGTTATATTAAGAAATGTTGTTTTCACAAGGTCTCAGATGCATGGAAAACAAAACCAGCTTTTGGATAAGCCTCTTCTCACCCTTAGTTCTCAAGGTCCTGATGTCCTGAGGCTCTGAATGTGTTACAACACTAGCCTACATCATCATAAACTAAAAATGTTCCAACTACCTCCTTTAAAAATTAAAAGAATGACTCAGAATCCTTGCAACTTCCTATTCAGAACCAGATACAACCAAAAGCAATGGCAAGTGATCTTTTCAGATAATTTCTGGTCCATTTGGAGAGGTAAGATTGGAGTTTTTCAAAATATGACCTTTTTCTTGAGTTTCCCAAATCAATGAACCTAAAAATTCCAAGGTAAATTAGGAGAAATTACAAAAACAGGTTCTCAGTAGAATCAAAGTAGAATCACATCAGTTCATACTGAGGGAGGTTCCCCAACACTTCCTTCTTTTTTTTTTTAGCAGTGTTTTTCATTTTCATAGTCTCACCAGAGGATGAAATCTACTTTTGACAGATTACAATTTCCTGTAATTTTGGTGAATGCCCGACTACTCTTAGTGCACTCATGACCTGTGTCATTCATAAGAGGCTGAAAGGTGTTTTATTGCTATCTTTATGTTGTAAAGCTGCCTGTAGCCCTGAGGCTTCTTAAAATGTGCTGTTAAAGATACTTTGCAATCACTAAAGTGCTTACAACAGGTCATGGGTTGTAAACACTGGCCTGTTTTTAATTGGTTGGATTTTTTCATCTGATTGCTCATTATAAGTCCTAGAGATTCAGGGAGGTGTTACCTGCACTTTCTTTAAATGGATTCCAGGTAGTTTAATGTGTATTATACTCAACAATATAGATTAATATGAAATAATATTTTGCAAAATTAACTTAAGTACTTTTTCAACTCTATTCTGAGATGTAGTAACCATGACAGCAGCTGTAGCTTCTCACATCTTCATCCTCACCTCAGCCCTACATCCTAAAAATGCCACTGATCTTTCAATTTCCAAAATCTAGCCCTGCCCCAGTACTTCTCATTCAGCAACAATTTTGAAGATCACAGTATTGTTCAGAAACCAAACAGGAAGGAAAAATACTCCAAGAGAAGGGGAACCCCACTTTTTCCCTTCGTGTTGCTGAAATTCATGAGAACCAAAATGCATGTGCTATTCTGCTCTAGCACAAAACCAGCTTTGTCTCTGCTGCCCCGATACAGTTTTGTCACTCAGCAAAAACAATGCCATAAATTGCTCCATGCTGATTTAATAAAGTGACCTGGCTCGTAGCCCAGCAAAGCAGATGGCATTATAGATTATAGGCTAATGCCTTGAGGGAGGCCCAATAAAGATCTTCAGAAAAGAACCCAAAAGAAGAAGAGCTGCAACCAGTGTTTGTAATCACCTCTCTTAGCTGGCATGATTGATAGAGTCGTGACAGGAAACAATTATATGTCTCAAACAGCGAAATATATTAAATGCCATTATAAACCACCTTGCACACCAGCAGAATTATTTCCCCCAGGCGTAAAGCCTGAAGTCCCTGGGCAGTTTTGGAGACCAAGCGGTATTTTTACAGAGAAGTCGGCGGGCTGCTGGTTTCAGCAGAGACACACTTCTGATCTCACTGTGGGAGACAAAGATTTTGGCTGCACGTGGAAACCCATCAAGTTTGCAGATTCTTTTCCCATCTGCACCAAGACCAATGCGTTTCCACCCTTTCATGGCTTAGTTCACTTGAGGTAGTAGCCTGGATTTATGACCATATTGATATTGCAAGTAGGAATGTCATTGTCTGCAGCACTCATGTATGGCAGTATCTACCTTTTGCACTACTTTAAGAGAGTCAATACGTGAAGGAAGAGTGCCAGGCTGCTCGCCAACACCATAAGTGAGTTAGTTGTATTTTATCATCCTAACAAACAAGAGGCTGGAGGGTCTGTAGCTACTCAAAGTGGGTCAGAAGTTCAGTCCTGCATCTCACACAGACAATCAGAAAACACAAGCACTGAGCTGCTGTGACCTCTTAAGTGATTACAATCATAATCCATTGTGTACTTGTTTGTAACAGATCCATTTCTGTAAGCAGTTGAGTTTAATTGGGCCACAGCTGGTGCTGGCTAAGTACATGGAAAGCAGGGGGGTGAGGGGAATGGGTTTATTGACTCAACAGCGTTCTTTAAAGTGAGGTTTCAGTGCTTGATATCTGCCTTATTTCTTGTAGCTCATGAACTCTTATGCAGGGCTGCTCATCTTCAGAACAGGAATTAGAGTGTGGGACTTATTATACACATCTCCATGTCAGTCTGGGAAAAGTCACTCCTTCTCACCACACGAACTGGTGCTTCCAGATCAACTGGCACAAATTCTAGTACAGAGCCCTCCCCAGCATTGTATCACAGGTCTGTAGCTGCCTACTGGTTCTTCCCTAGCAACTAACCCTCGTTCAGGCTGTGCCTGTGTAGCTGGTTAAAAGCAATTCACTTGATGGTGATTCCTTGCCTTTTGTGGCTGATCTTCTGAGAAAGACACTGCAGGTGGTAATTTCAGCCTTTCAGTAGTGGCAAATCCTTTTCCATGATGATTTTCAGTTGTAGATCAGGTGGAGAATGCCTGCAGCAATGGTGACAGTGAAGGTGTCATACCCCTGTAGCTCAGAAATGACCCTACAGTGGATGTCAGCAAGCCAAAGGTGTGGGAAATAACTGCCTGCTAAGGTAGGCAATTGCCACAGCTTTATCTGATGATTCATTTGTCAGACACTAAGGATTAATCTGCTGAGATAATAAAATCCTACAGCAAAGCTTTTACATTGGTGATTGCTTACTTACGCACGGATGCCATCAGGACTGCTCATGTAGATGCTTGACAGTCTTTGGTGTGTCTCGTAACAGTAGCTGATAGAATATTAGGTTAAAATCCAGATATTTGTTCTTGCTGCCTAGTAAAGCTGGATGGCAAATATCAAAGCAGCCAAGGCACAGAGTCCCTCTGAACTGCTCCTTCCTCTTCCCTCTGCTCAGAGCCCTCCTATGAGCTTTTTGTGAAGATCTTAACTAAATAAGATTACTTACTCTCCTGTAAAGCTACTCCCTTTCAAAACTACTAGTTAGTGACCCTCACTTCACGCCAGCATGCCTTCCCCACTCTGCCTTGTGTGTCACGTTGACCTAATGTTTCACTGAACAACTATAGACTCACTTCCCCTCAGAAGTCAGCTCTTGCACCCCCACCAAGCCTCCTAAGTGCCTATGAGCTAGTGGAAAAACTCTCATTAACTGGGGGCTACAGGTTCTTTGTCCCATACCTTGTACACAGCAGTGTGTCATCTCATTTCTTAAATGGAAGGAATACACAGAATCCCAGATTTAGCCTCATGAGATGAGGAGCAGAACAACCTCTTACTTAGACCAGGCCTGGGACCACACTTCTCTGCTCTTTATCAAATGCAGTTATTTTAATCCCTCATTTTCTCTGGCTTCTGCAGCTTAAAAGCACTTTAGGGAAAGTGTTGAATATGGAAAGAGGAAAAAGCAAAGGCACCCATGACAGCTTTCACCTGAGGAATGTAAGGACCAGGACTGATTCACAACACCCAGTATCCTGCAAGCAGCAGCAGCATATGAGTATCTGACAACTCTGTGTGCCCTTTGAAATCTCAGATGACTCATCTAATAAGAAACAAAAGGTTATATATTCATTTTCAAGATAGAGAAGCTGGGGTTCAAGGAGCTCTTCCTTGCTTTAATTCCCTGACTGAGCAGCACAAGTAGAAAGGGCTGTGAGAAGAGGACTCCCCACCTCCTGCCCTGGCCACTCACAATTTGGCTCTGATGAACCACCCAGCTTTGTGAAATGTACAGTTATGTTGCCAAAGGAATAACTCACCACACAGTCATGTTAGGAACTGTTTGAGGACATACAAAGGTGGAAAGAAGAGAATGTCTGAGTCTGACCTGGGAGAGGCAGAGGAGCCACTGGCCAAATCGAGGAGCCGTGTGAGTCCCCTGAATGCAGGCAGCAAACTGAGGCTGGGCTTGATGAACAGCCAGCCCAGAAATCAGCTGTGTAAGAGCCTCAGAATGAACTGTCATTGTCTAGTAGGCTCTATTTTAGGCAAGAGATCAAGGAAAATAATCTGAACTATTCATAGTTTCAGCTAGCATCTCATGCAGCTATCATTTAAAATAAAAACTCTTTTTTTCCAATGAAAGTCTGTTATAGTACTAAGATGCAGTGGAAAATGGAGACAATTTTGAGTCTACAGCAGGCATAAATGCTCTGACTTTCACAGCATTAGGAATGTCATTACAAGCATTTCGTCTGCTGTTAAGAGCATGTGACACATCAGTGCATAAACACCGAGGAAATAAACATAGTTCAAGGGCTTACGCTAGGAGTAGTTCAATTATTAAAACATGGTAGTGTTATTATGCCACAAACAACCACTGATGTGTCTAAAGGAGACATCTTGCTGGCATGATCTGTGTTCAAGACTTCTGAAATAAACCTGATTTGGAGCATGTCATAATGGCAGTGGTTTGTAACACAGCGTAGCTCTGTGTGTGAGTATTCTCATTTCCTTAAGTGTCACTGTAGTACGTAAGAATAAAATCTATTTGTTAATACTTACGGATATTTATAAGCAGATTTTCAATGAATATTTCACAATGGAAGAGTTGCTCATATTCTTATTAATTAAGAAAAGAAATAATGTTGCCCTCAATGTTTTTTGGCATGCTGATACAGGGGAAAGTCAATGCAGTGGGTTTAATTCTGCCCATGCATGCAAAGCAGTGGGTGGAAAAAGTGAGTCCCATTGGGCCAAACAATTACTTAAATGATGTCATATCACATCGAATACAAGTGATGAATACAAGTGAGTCAGATAATAGGCCAAGCTCAGAGCTCACTGAAGGCAGTGGGAGCAAGGGGAAAGTAGTGAGATTCATATTAGTATTGCACTCAGTGGGTGTAACTAGGGAGGTGGGAGTAGAGAATTGACTCCCACTGTGTCTTTCGCCTTAATTCATATCTTCTTGGTACTTTCTTTTTTATGTGCTGCGGGAGGTCATTTTATAAAACATTAAAAAAAATTCTTAGTTCTCCTGTAATTAAATTACGCAGTAGCTGCAGATGCTGGCCTCTCTTCTACCAATGAAAATAAGTAGTTTTAATAAAATATAATGATTTTGCATGGCTTAAAAACATGCAAGAGATGAAAATTAATCTTGATATTTGAAATAAAATTAAAGCAATAATATACTCAACATGAAATCGAAGTGTAGGAATTATGTTGCTTCTCATTTTGCTTTAGCTTAGGCCAGGTTCCCTGTAAGGTTTAACAAACAGTCTTACACTTGCCAGAGAAAATGCATTGGAGGGCACAGCGGGCCAGGTGCTGGAGAAAAGTGGATCCTTCCTTCAGTGACATGCTGGTTTTAGTCAGTTCAACTTAATCTAGAAACTCCCTGGTTAAATCATTTCTAATAACTTATGAATAATAGAAATGCAAGCAGTAGTAAGGGCTCTCTAGGTCCTCTTAGTCTTTCCTCATGGATTTGAAAGTATTAGTAAAAAAGTTTCTTTCTGTTTTTTTTCTGTAGCTCCAGTGAATGCTGGAGCCCTTAGAGTCCTCTTGAATATTTTAGGCAGTTCAATAACACAGGGTAACACACCATGCCATTTTAATTAAGCTTGATGTGCACTGACCTTGAAATTGGATCAGAATGTCTATTTACTGACCATGTTGTAGCTAAATTCAACAATTGATTTTCACTAGTTAGACTGGAAATGCCAGTGAGCAACTCCATGTACTTTCAGTTGGTCACTGGAGATAGTAGGGCCCTTCAGGGAGCAATAAATATGCTTAAGTAGGAAAAGACTTTTAACTATTTCTGTTTAACAAGCATGAGGAGGGAAAACTTTAGTATCTTGATGTTGCATGCAGAGAATGTCAATAAAAAAATCTATTTTTAGTGCCTGTCATTTGGATACTCAAATAATTTCACTAGTATTGAGTTTCTTGGTAGCACTGTGATACTCACAAATGTCTTATCTCCAGTTTACCACTGGGAAAATTGAGGCATCAAGTAATTGAATAACTTGTCAGGATCAAATGGAAAGACTATCATGTTACGGAATATTGAAGGTCTTTTAGCTTTTCTCTTTAACAGGATGTCAGCCCTCAGATTTTATAACCTAATATTCCTCTCTGCCGTTGTAAATGCAGGTCAAAGCCACTGATATCTATGAGAGTCAATTTAAATCTTGGGCAAACGAGATCAGCCAGCCTTTAATCTCTTGGCTCTTTTATATAATACAGGGTATATTTCTGCAGCCTGCTCTCTTTTTCTTAGTCTTAGCTGGGATATTATAAAACACAGCAAATGCTATTCCCTTTTCTAATGGACATTGTTTGTTTTGACCAAGTGATTTTATCTTACTCTTGTTACGTGTGGTGCTATATTGTTTTCAGGAATAACAGAAAGTAGAAAGCAGTTATTCTTCCTTGTTTTCAATCACATTTCACAGTAAATAGCAATATTAGGGGCAGAAATTAATAAACATCTTATTTTTCTCCCAGTTAAGCTCTTTTTGGAGTAGTTGTTGCACTGTTATCAGTGGAGCTGCTCTTGCTATACAGCAGTCTGAGCAGTGTGTACATGAAATGACTATTTACTCAAAATTTACTCTTTGAGTCTTTCTCATATTCCTCTTCAGTTTTCATCTGGGTCTTCACCTTTGTTGTAAGAACACCTCAGTAGCATTACAGCTTTATGATATACATATACATGCTTCAGTTCAGGAAATGGAGCAATCCGGGGTTGTAATAAATCAGACAGAAGGTTCATGGGCAGATCTCTGTGGGAAAAAACATTATATAGAGTGCTGCAAATAAAGTAAGAGCTGCCTGCTGCCACATGACTGTGTATGAAGGTTGAAGAGTATTGTACAAAAAATTGTGTACACAAATAACCCTGGGTTTTGGTATTTGCAACAAATTTCTCTTGCACAGTCAGCTTTTTTAGGACAAAAAATCTCTTTTCTTTCTTTCTACTTCTTGTTCGTCTTTCTGACAACACTTAGAGCCAGTCCACACACTGCTTAACTGTCTGTTCATCTCCCAAAATGTGTTTTTTCCACATGGAGAAGCTCATTTTTTAGTGAGTCTGTATGATGATTATTGCACCCACATATGAATACAGGGACTTTAGGTGAATAAATGAGTCATCTTCCCTCATGATGAAACACACAGAGGAGAACTCATTCACGCTGGACAGCAGTGGAATCAATGTAGTCAGCTCAGTAGGAAGTGACCTGGCATGGGATTTTTTTTAAGTCTCTCTCCTGAGCTGTTAGGCTCAGATACTAGTATATGAAAAACAGAATGATAAATCCAAGACCATAGAATCAAGGAGTGAAACTTTTATTGAAACGTAGCCTGTCCACTAAGTAAAAGATTGAACTTTGTTATCTTACCTTTTGGAGAATAATTGGGACCCAAAGCAGCACATACTGCAGACTGTGGCTTCCTGAGGACATGAACATAGGAAGAAAGTTAATCAATCTTCATGTTCAAACCCAGTCCAAAACAATTACCCCCAAATCACTGAGAACATAAACACAGTAAGAATTGAGGTGTTGAAGTTTTCATAAGTAACATTACCTTACAGTGGTGTAAGTTCAGTTTGAGGCCCAGCCAGTCTCCTTTGCTAGCATCAGAGGTCAGAGACTTTGATTTGACAGAGTGTTATTCTTTTGCTGTTTACTGATCTGTGATTCATTTTATATTCACTATTTCTCACAATGTCTCTGAGGTGAAGGCCTTAATGATTCATCATCGCCTAGAGAGAGATGCTAGACAGAAACAAAATTGCCCTTATCTCCCAATGACTTGATTCACTTTCTTCATAAAGTCTCCATTCCAGTTCAGAGTTTAAATTGCCAAATCTTTGTAGTTTTTGAAAAAATGGTATAAGAATATGGCATTTTTTATGAGGAATGGTCAATGAGACAGATAATTGGGTTCTAGGGGAAAGAAATTTTTTCACAAATAAAGGTCAAGCTAAGTAATTGGTTTCATATAAAATAAAACATCCCCAAGGAGGTTTTCTAAGCAAAATTTAAAATTTATTTCAAAATGACATTATTTTCATTTAGAAAATTACCTCCACTGTGGTCCTCTTCATTCACTGCAGGGAAACAGCTGGTCTACCATGATCTGTTCCATAGACTGTTGGTAAATTGCATGAGGTTTAACAAGGTAAATTGTATTGCTGAGGTCAGTTGTATGAGGTTTAACAAGGACAAGTGCCGGGTCATGTATTTTGGTCACAACAATCCCATGAAGCACTACAGGCTTGGGGCAGAGTAGCTGGAGAGCTGCCTGGCGGAAAAGGACCTGGGAGTGCTGGTTGACAGCCAACTGAACATGAGCCAGCAGGTGCCAAGGTGGCCAAGAAGGCCAACAGCATCCTGGCTTGTATCAGAAACGGTGTGACCAGCAGGAGCAGGGAGGTGATCATGCCCCTGGACTCGGCACTTGTGAGACCACACCTTGAGTACTGTGTCCAGTTTTGGACACCACAGCATAAGTAGGACATTGAGGTGCTGGAGTGGGTGCAGAGAAGGGCAACGAGGCTGGTGAGAGGTCTGGAAAACATGACTTACGAAGAGCAGCTGAGGGAGCTGGGGCTGTTTAGTCTAGAGAAGAGGAGACTGAGAGGAGACCTTATTGCTCTCTACAACTACCTCAAAGGAGGTTGTAGTGAGGCTGGTGTTGGTCTCCCAAATTACTAATGATAGGACAAGACAAAATGGCCTCAAGTTGCATCAGGAGAGGTTTAAGTTGGGTATTAGGAAGAAATTCTTTACTGAGAGAGTGGTCAAGCACTGGAACAGGCTGCCCAGGGTGGTGGTGGAGTCACCATCCCTGGAGGTGTTTAAGAAATGAGTAGATGTAGCGCTTGGGGCTATGGTCTAGTGGTTAGGGAGATGTTGGGATGAAAGTTGGACTTGATGATCCTACAAGTCCTTTCCAACCATAACAATTCTATGATTCTAAAGAGCTGCTCCACTATGTTCCTCTCCATGGTCTGCGGGGGAATATCCACTCCAGCCTCTGGAGCACTTCGCCCTGTTTCTTCTCTGGCCTTGGTGTCTGCAGGGCTGTTTCTCATTTTTTTCATCACTTCTCACTACTGTGCAGCATTTTCCCTTTCTTAAATATGTTTCCACAGAGCTGCTTCCAGCTTGGCTGGTGCGCTCAGCTGTATCCTGCAGTGGGCCTGTTGCAGGGATGCCTGGGACTGGCTGTGTCCATCACAGAACTGCCTCTGGTCTCTTCTCATAAAGGCTCCTCTGCAGACCTCCGCTGCCCACATCTTGCTACAGACACTCAGCATAGTGGTTTAGGGTCCTGACTCTACTTTTACCTGTCCTGTACAGCTCTGGATTAAGAATTCTACCAGGACATGATTGCTGCAGCCTAAGCTACCTCTCATGCTCACCTCTCGATAAGTTCTTCTACATTAGTGAGCAGCAGGTCCAGCAGTACCTCTCCGCTGGTCAGGCTCTCTATCACTTGTACTAGGAAGTTGTCCTCCATGCTCTCCAGTAGTTTCCTGGACTGCTTGCAATTTGCTGTGCTGCTTTTCCAGCAGGTGTCTGGGTGATTGAAGTCCCCTATCAGGATGATGCTTCTTGCAGTTGAAGAGCTTTCCCTCTATGCATCTGTTCAGCATCTCGATGAGAGACTCTAGCTTTGAGGATCATCAATAAATGCCAGCAATGAAGAAACAGGAAGACAAGCTATAAGATCAAGCCAACAATGCCTTAAAACCAAATACAGTCTGATTTCATGAGGTTTGAACAAGATTTCATTTTTACCCTCAAAGAAGTGATTTCTATCCCTTTGCCTCCCCAGTGCATGTTTCCTGCAGCTGTGTGTTTACAGTTGCTGAGATGATGCTGCAATTGTGTCAGAACCAGGACAATTGCATAATCTATCAAATTGAATGTAAACTGTCTCTCAGTGACAGCTGCCCAGTATTAACAAGGATTCCCTCAGAAGCCAGGTGAATAATCCAATCTTCACTACCAATTGCAATAAGGAGAAGCATGGCTCAGCTCTGCAAGTTCAAGTCACCAAACTAGGATGAAAATTCCCCGGCTAATACAGGTGTGGAGACTGCAGTCCTGGTGATCCATTCACATTGGATTGTTTTCATTCATAAAATAACTTCAATACCCAATAGAGATTGACCTGTGTGAACTATGTTTAAAACTTCTGAAGTGTGGTGAAATACTGACTGAAAAACAATTGGTCTTTTAAGTGGGATCCTCAGTGCGCTGTATGGACTTTTAAGACCCACAACATTATAACTTCCAAGATTCAATTTCCTCTGGCACGTATTTGTGTTAGAGCGATATATTTGAAAAGGAAGGCAATGTTAAAACTAATGCTATCTCTATACACCTCAGGTTTATAAACATATGAGATTATACAGACATAGTTCAATCCTGTGGATTTATAAAAAATATTGTCCTCATTTAAAAAACACTGAATACTTAGCTGCTCCCTCTGCAGCTTCTCCCAGCTGTTTGGTGTGAAGGTAAAATAGGAAGTCACTGCTAGAGCCTTAACATTCCTTAGAAAATGGGTAGATTATTTAACTGTTACTAATATGAAGTTGTGGCGCCTGGTTTCATAAATCTTGACCCAAATTTTCACACACAAGCAGTATTTGGTGTACAGGCACACTCAAGTTTCAGTGGCTTAGCAAATCACTGCACGTGGGCTCAGTCACAGGAGTCATTTATGTGCAAGCTATTAACCCACAGCAATCTGATCTAAGTTATCCATCTTTTATTGCTGAACTAAGTCAAACTGCCTCCCATTCGCCACGGTCCTTGAGCATGCGGATAGCTCTGGGGTCAGCGGGTGGTGGGTAATTCATTAGACAGCTCTACCCCGACTGGGTGTGCAAGCCCGTAGGTGTCTCACTGTGTCTCCACTGCAGCTGGGGTGAGGAATGCAGCTCTCATGCAGGTATCTCGTGACGATTTCTCAGTGCAGGTTGCTCTCAGTGCATTGACCTCCCTTGTCAGTGCAGACCATCACTCTCACGTTGAGGTGCATTTGTGCAATGAAATCTCTACTTGTTAGAACTTGAGCCAGGAATGCTGAGCCTCCCAGCAGTGCCTTTCCAAGTGAGAATCCCTCTGCATCAAGTCTAATACTGGCCTCAAGCTGCCTTCAGAGTAACTCAGACTTGAAAGAGTTAGGTACCTTTTTTTAGCACAGTAGCTAGGACCAGGGATTCACATTGCTCAGCAACCACCATTCACACCAAGAGAAATGGTTCAGAAGAATACTCAGCATAGTCAGATGAAGCAGAACAAGGGGAAAATCAACACCCAACAGTGACAGAGAAAGGTCAAAATAACTTGCCCAAGATCAAGCAGCAGATCAATAGCTGATCTCAGAACACAGCTTACCTTTTTTGTTAATTCACAGCACAAGTACTCAGTCTCTTGACTTCTTCATGTACCTGTGTTCACAAGGCAGACAGTAAACTTTAACAAAATTAGCATACAAGTGGTTAATTAAAAACCTTTCACCTTGCATTTTAACATTTCTATGCTCTATCATCTTTATTATTGTGAGGTTAATTTAAAAGCTTAAGTAAAGATTCTGAAGGAAAAAAGCACAATATTTGAACAAGATCAGAAGATCATTTTAAAAGAGTGTTTGTTTAATCAGCTTTTCATATGATCTTCAATGTTTCTTAAGATCTTTAGAAACACAGTCTTCTTTTTAAATTTTTATATTAAAGCCAGAGAATATGTCTGTACCTTGAATCAAGCACACATGTAGGTATTTAATAGCAGACTGCAGATAAACATGTTCTCCAGACCTGCCTTGCTATTCATTAAAGTATTAGCTCAGTTACAGTTTCATTCAAAATTTGAAGTTAAATCGTTACAACTGTGTGATCACCCTAATTAGTAACACTGTCTTCTGTGCTGTCACTTGGAAACTACCAGTATTCAAAAGAAAAAATTTAACTAAAGTGGACTATAAAAAATTTTGAGATATGAATTTCTTAGGGAACTGAGAAACACACATACTGACATGCATTGCATGCATCAACATCTCAGGGTTTCTTGGAAAACCCTTGATTTGTAGGTCATCTTCCCTAAACACATCGCAGTTGGCACATGTCTTTGCCATCTTAGTTCAACCCTTGTCTAGTCAGATTTACAAACACTGATCACCAATCTGCTTGAAGCCACTTTGCAGTCTGGACTTCTCTGTCATCCTTTATATCAGACATAATCACACCACCTACTATTTCCCCTGTACCACTGTCATGAGAGCCCCATCTCATGCATCCAATGCTCTGCCTCTGCTTCTTTCATTCTTAAATCTGGGGATTTCCAGGGCTCTGCCACCTCCAAATTTCTCTCTGTTCACTTTGCTTTGCAGTGAAGCACAAATCAAAACATTCCTATTGTAAAGATTTACACTGGTCCTCCCTCCAGTGTCTGTTTTGGAGCAGTTATGTATAGTGCCATATGTGAATATTGGCATTGGTCCTTGCCAATAGCATGTGTTTGCCATCTATTGGCATGTCTATATGGGCAGATGCAGGCAGATGCAGCTCCTCTATGATCAGTTGGAATTGTCCATGTGCAAATCATCTCTAGTGCTGCAGCTGTACACCACTGCTAGTGAAGTTGTGTCCCCAGATAAGCTGCTAGCAAGGGTGACATGCAGGCAGCTCAGCTTCCCAGATCACCAGATTCCCACTGCCTTCAAAAGCTTGATCCACTGCCACTACTTATTGGCAATGAAATTTCAGGAAACATATTTAAATATTTACTTTTCTATTTTTAAGATGCATTTAGAAATAATAAACTGCATATATATACATAATACATATATATTTGAGTTGCATTTTACATAAACATATATGTGTGTGTGTGTTTATGTATGCATATATAAAGGCTTCCTTTCCTAACTTAACTCAGGCACAATCAGCACTAGTCTCTTGATGTGCCCTACTGGGATGGCTTTTTAAGCTTATCTGTGTCAGGATGTATTCGCTTGTGCATAGCACTGGGTTAATGAGCGTGTGTGACATCTCAACCAGAAGTCTTTTGCATTTAACAACCTGGAGCATGAACATAAGATTCCAGGTGTCCCTGTACTTACCTGATAGACTTGTTCTATGTTGAGGTCAACATCTTGTTTTGCAATCTCTTTTCCCTATAATTTTACCCTCAAAGCTTTTAGCACTAGCACCCTCTGGAAGAATGATTCTGTTAAACAAGAATTTGCCAGTAAAGGGGGACTATTTTCAGCATTTTCATTTTGGCATTAATGTAATGCCAGTTTTAGTTATCTGAAATACCACAGGTCCATGTTTCTCTGCTGCAGAGCACCTCAGTGGTTAGCTATTAGTGTCACAGTATGTGCTGTGATTGACTCCAGTAATACATCAGGGAAAAAGAAATCCTAAAAAGAGCCTAATGCAAACAGGCTAAGTGCTTGTATTACTTGTAGGGAGTAAGGAATCACCTGTCACTGAATCTGAAGTCTCAACACCCAGTGCAGATGACACTTCCACCCCCATATCTGCAACTTTTCTCATGTGAAGATAGGATGTGGTTTTCTTGATTGAAATTGCAATGTTATTGCTTACATATGTGCATGCACACAGAAATAAGCAACATTTTGTGAAATTAAGGTTTGTCACTGCTGCTTTGACCATCTTTTGAGATTAATTTTCCTGTCCTTACTCTGCTGGGGTCAGTTTTCCTGCCCACCATGTTCTGGAGCTGCATCTCCCTTCCTCACCCCAACTCTTCTGCACAGTACATGCTCTCACTTATCCTCTCAACAGGCTTCTTCCCTAGAGCCTCCATGCACTGTGGATATCAGGTTTTTTTCTTGTACTGCTCCTCAAGCTACTCTCTTGGTTTCTATGCAGCAGTAGGCCTGTTTGTAATACCTATTTTCTTTCACATATCCTCTCTGGACCTGTTTTTACCAGCTTCCAATATAAGAATTACCCTCACACCCCACTGTTTTCAGTCCCCAGAGCAAAGCTTAGCTGGCTTCATTGAAGCCCAGAAGATTGCCAACAGCACAAGCTCAGTGTGTGGTATAACAAACAGATGGTTCCTTTCCAGCCTGGAGTCAGAAGACACCATGAGGATATATTATTTCCGTGTCTGAAAACCTGCTGACTTCTCCATGGCAAGGAGGACCAGCACCACCTTACTGTTGTCTGTTCTCTTCCAGTACAAACAACATAGGGTTTCTGCAGGAGGAGAGGATGGAGGGGAGGAAGGACAAACAGGCGCTTTCCTAGGTTCACAGAGCTCCAGCAAGCTCTTAGCTGCTTTTATCTGGTTAATAATTGCAATCAGTATTCAATAAATTCTTGTCCTGTTTCTTCTGCTGATACGTGGTATGATCTTGGAAACCACTTTAGGTCAGATCCAGTAAATAAATGTAGGTGTTTTGCTTAAATGTTAAGCACCCTAGGGGTATTAGGCACATAAGGTCCCTACATGGTGTATGGTTCAAAAACAAGCAGCCAGCATCAGCCTAGGGCTGTCAACAAGGCAATTCAGGGAACCTGAGATAATTTTCTGCCTTTCACAGGGCTGGAAGGGATGTCTGACTAAAATGCAGTCACTGGAGAATAAGAAGGTGACAGTAATCCTGCCTTACATAATACCCAGTGGCTAGAAGCATCACCAAAGGAGGAGGTGGCACACCCAATCCCTCCTCCACCAGCAAATTCCCCCTCTCTGCAGATTAATACAAAATTTAGAATGTCATTTCTCACAGAAGTGCCCTGGCGACCAGGCAGAGCACTGATATGGATCTTGAACTCCTCACACATGCAGTGCAGTTTCCCAGCACAGGCGGAGAACAGACTCTCATCCTCCTCTGCTGTTCTCACACACACCCTCCAGAGTAACCCAGAACCTGGAAACTGGGGACTGGGTTCAATCTCTTTGGGAAAAGGGAGGGCTGACCCTGCATAATTCCCTTGTTTCAGTATGACAGGGTGCTTTCACCATCATCTCCTCCTTCCAACAACTGTATTTCAAAAGAAGCTGACAAAACAGATATTGAGCATCCCTGGGAAGCCCAGACCTTCTCCTTTTGGAGGCCAGGACAAAGAAGCACCCCACTGCTCAATCTCAAGTGGAGATATGGACAAACTATTCAGTCCTGACAAACCTGAGCCATTCTAGGCTACTACACAGGCACATTTATAAGCATCTAGGAAACTTTATGGTAATAAATAACTAAAATATGGCACCTACAATATTCTGGTGCCTCAGAGTGAAAAACGGATGAGAAAGTTTCAGTTGTTTAAGGTGCATCTGGTTCAAATATCTCTGTTCTCTGCTTTTCTGTGCTGTGTGTCTCACCTGTCTTGATGGAAAGCTCTCTAGAGTATTATCTCTTACTCTGTGCTTGCCCAATGATTAATGATTTTCAGGCAGCAGTCTGCTTTAGAAAGTCTGAAAAAGGAGACACTAAAACCAAGGTTTCTGTTCACCCTTAAATTTGCTCTGTCAGCACATACAGATCTGAAAACTTCGAAAATTATCAACCCAATTTTTGGATCATTATGCATTTTCAAAATAAAGCAATTACATTTTCATCAATAAAGTGTTTTGGAGATGTTCACATTTTAAATGATTTCATTTGCCTTGGCCCAATGCTTGGCTGGATTAAACTATTCTATAGAGATGGAATTTTCTGCAAAACCAGCTTTGAAACATATTTCAAACAGTTCTACACAGCGTATTACCAGTTTCTCACACAATGGAGAAATCAATACATTCACCAGGAACTGCGTTTCACAAGTGAGAGACATAGCTCTCCGTATTTTAATCTTTCATTTGAAACAGGAGACCTATGCAAACGAGGATGTCATTCTATGTCTCATAGAAAAACCCCAATCTGTAAATTATAAGCTCTCTAGGAGCCAAAAAGGAATTTATAACAAATATATCCACAAGTAAGAAAGTCAGAATTGCAGTCTTGTTTTCCCAGATAGGCATACATTAGACCACAAAAGGGGCAGTTAAATTGCATTTACTTGTCTTACATAGAAATAATCCTCTTTATCTTGAAGAAGGTGACCTGTTTACAGTTTGCACATCATCTTCAATATTCTTCCCATGCTCAACCGAATCTAATGAATGTGTCATTTGTTTGAACAGCACAGCACAGATTTTGTGCACAGCTTCTTGACATACTGTCTGGGTAAAACGGGGCAAATCACCATTTGGGTTTCATTCTCGCATTTTGTTATTAGGAGAGAGGCAACATGGGAATGAAAGGAAAAGGCAGAAGGAGAGAACATATAAAGATTAACACTGGGAACCAATTATATATCTGAAAGGAGGTAAGACTATGCGTCCAAGTGAAAATTAAAGCATGGAGAATTTCCAAGGCAAAACAATTTCTAGCTGTAATATGCACAAATGTAATCATCATTTATGAAATTTGAGCATTAAAACAGGACAGAGAACGTGACACTTTCACAGTCCCTGTCCTACAGATTTACTGAAGGTCTTTATTCTTAGCAGATTTCTAAGAAAATCACTTTTTCTGTGCCATGGCTATGAGCTAACTCTTCAAACACAAACAGCACCAAATGCCTGGCAACAATTGTTGTGGAGCCTTGAGATGTCTAAATCAAAGTCCAGTCAAACCTCATTAAGAAAAATCTTATCCCAAAAAGAGTCAATTGAAATGAGCCAAGTGGCAGTGAGAAAAACAATTTTCCAGCACTTGGAACTGCCTGATAGTGCTTTTTATAGTTACATTTGAAAAGGTTTTATTCTCAGTGATATTTTGTTTACTTCCCTCCTGCATAAATCATCCAGGCATTTCATTGTCTGTTTGGATGCATTTCTTCAGCAAGTTGTCAGACAAGTGTGGGTGCAAAATGATGGCCCAGGAGAAAGGCTATGCTGGGAAATGTCAAAGCCAGCCACACAAGAAGATGGTATTACTTGGCATTTCATTCATTAGAATTGCTATTCATGGAGATTTCCAAATCTCTAATGTTGAGCAAGCATCTATTTAAGGGGCACTGATGGTCCATCTTAAACAGCTGATTTTTTCCCAGATGATGTATTTGGTATCTCTGTGGTGATTCCAATGATCCATGTGACTCAGATGTCCAACTAGCTCAGGAACATGTCGTGTTATCTTTAAAGAAGGGTTCAACTGCTGAAAAGATCCTGTACAAAGCTGCAGTTTAGGAAGGAGGCAGCTCCCTCTCCACCTCCTTCTCTTACTCTCCATTTGGGGAAACAACCTTCCACTGATTTCTTCAATGACTGTCAACTTCTTTGTTTTACACACTGTGGCACTCAAATGTGGCCAATGTGCTACTGTAATCAGTGATTAACACAACAGGGGAACTGGAGTAAAATTTTCACTCTCTTCTCATTCTCATTCTTTTTTATACACAGCCATATCATTTGAATTAGTTTCATCCAGTCCTCAGTCAGAGTTCAGGACACAAGTGAGCCAAAGTGAATTTAAGTCACATCTATTCCTCCTTGATACCAGCCTGGCTTTAGGCCAGTCCAATCATCTTCAAGTAGCTATTTTTAGGCTCTGCACCAGCTCACATCTTGAAGCGGCTGACATGATATGACAAACATTTTTAAGATCTATCAGTAGAAGGTTATACATATTCTTTGCTAAGAAAGAGCATGCAAACACAATAGCCCAATGAACGGCTTTCAGAAAGTAATTTTCACAGTGTCACTGGAGGGATCTGTGAAGAGAAGCTGGTAAAATTGTAAGGACTGTGGATGGAATATGGATTTTTCTACTCTGAACTCTTCTCCTGTGAACAACCAAACTGTGACAGAACCAACATGTGTGGTTAACAGTAGACAATAAAATATAATGTTGGTCTATTAATGAAAAATTAGACAAAAACACAGGGAAGAATTTTTTAATGAACTGTCAATAAACTGTTATTGATCACATGTTATTGACCACAAGGTGAGGGAGTGACTACAGTTATTTGGCAGTCAGCAGGCATATTTGCAAGTAGCTTTAGCTTTATGCTTTCTTTTGCATCTCATCCCCACAGACAGTAATTAATTCAAAGGGGGATTGAAAGTGGAGAAAATCAACATTCTGGTACTTTTTCTGTCTGTACGACAGGAAAATGTTAAGAAAGAGCTGTGGAGGCATAACTGGTGGTCTCAAAATGCTGGTTTCAGTAGATGTTCACAAACAGGGAAGTTGAAGCTGTGTATAAACTCCCAGTCAGATCATTGCTGTTGCCTCTCAAAACACAGACTAGGCTAAACACCTCCTGCTGCCTGATGAACTAAATATAGGAATCTATTTTTATCACTAAAAATCAGCTTCCCAGTGGCCAAGATTTCATTTGTGTCACAGAAAAAAGGTGGAGATTAGATGCAGATGCTTCATAGAACACAGAGAGAGCTTACTGTATATTTCTAATCAGCATCCACATTTCTCACTGAACTGAACATCTTCACTGCCTGTTGTCAATGCCAGGTGCCTCTCTACCAGCACATCACTAGCTCGTATTACAAAGACATGCTGGTTTTAATTTGCAGCACTTGCAAAAGAGCTCTTGTGGCTGCCCCGGGGCAGCAGTGTTAATGTATTGGGCTCTTATTAGGAAGCTGTCAGCTTGTCACCATCTTTGAAGGTGACAGTTTATACGGCGTGTTGCTGAGATGAAGGCCCCTTGCAGCTCTTGGAGAAATCTTCTTTCAGCTCAGTAAAACCTGTGTGTATGTGAGAAAATCAAGGGCTTGGGTAACCTAAGCAGGCTGTTAGATAATGCTTTTGGTTTAGGAAGGTGTTGAGATAGTAATTTTAGGTGTATGCAACCTTTCCTTGGGATTTCTGATATGTGTAAAATTAAGCACAGTGCTACATCCCCTTAGGAACTGAAGCTAGAACATGTCTGAATGTTTCTCCAGAAGGCAGAGTTAGGTGTTTCCAGTACAGAACTTTCCCACTTGCTCTCTGCTATATTATAGCTAAGTTCGTGGAAACCTGTGCATCAGAAGTTTCCAACTGAGCCAGGCTTTTTGACAGCTAGCAAATGCACCAAAATTATGCAGATTCGGAGGACCTCAGCAAACCAAGTGATGGGCACAAAACTGGCAGATGAACTTCAAGATAGATGAGTTTCAGGTGATACATCTATGAGAAAAGAATGTAAATATAAATCTAAACCTGAGGCTGAACTCAGAACAGACACTGACACCTATGTAAAGAGATCCTGGAGTCACTGGTGACAGTTCACAGAAATCATCAGGGCACTGTGCAGCAGGAGCCAAGACAGTATAATTCTGCAGCTGTATGAAAGTTGATCATGTTCATGTCTGAATACTGTGTATGTCCCAGTCTCCACGTCTTAAGAAAGAAGTAGTAGAGGCAGAGAAGAGAAAGAAAGTAGCTAAAATGATCAAGGAGAAGAAGTTGTTTCATAAGAGACTAAAAAAATGTCTTGAGTTTGGTGAGAAAGAGGCTGGGGCAGACAAAACTCCTGAAGAGGATGAAAAAAGTGAATACAGAGCTGCAATACTAAAAGTAATCACACAGCAATTAATAACCAGAACTGGTTGCCACAGGCACTTGAGGACGCATTAGGAGGATGACAAAAGAACAAGATAAACTCCTGCACAGCAGGTGTCTACATGGATACTTGGAGGACTAGGTAGAGATGTGCAGTCTGACATCCTACCTACAGCAACTGGGACACCAGGGGTGCAGGGGGAAGGAACTGGAGGATGTGACCATTTTTCTGTGTTCTTCCTAAATAGCAGCTCCTGCTGTCTCTGGTGGATAGAAAGTACTGGGCTATCGGGATCATCCAGTAGGATATTTCCTACACTTTTCTTACATTGCTGAGCATATTTGGAAATGGGACATTCCAAACACAATAGACACCAAAAATTTATAATCATTAAACGACTGGCTGCACTTTCATAATTCTTTAGATAAGTAATGGTACCAGAAGGAAACTGTTTCACCTAATGATTTGTTTATTCTTTGATCACTCATGTACATCTGGCCAGTATTGTGACAGCTTTCAGTTCTATATTGCAGTTTCCATCTTATTCCTGATTGATGTATTCATCTTTGCCAGTATATAAAGAATAGATTTGTAAAGCTGCTCATTTTTTCCAGTTTGTCAGATGTCAGTCCAGCACTAACAGTCTGATTCAAAGCACACTGCAGTCAATTGACATTAGACCCTAATTAATGCTGCTTAGTAGAGAAGCTGAAAATTTAAACTGCTGCTCTCAGCTTCTCTGTTCCAGCCTAGAAGCACCTTTAAGAACAACATTTTGAAAAAGAAAAAAAAAAAAAGAAAAAAAGGCTTTGCTTCCAGGCAAATCCTTTCAAGTATGAGGTTTTTGGTTGATTAATCTGAACAAAACCTCACAGTCTTATCAGCAAAGTGGTGCCTCTGACTATCCCTAGAGTCCAGTGCTCAGAGTGCAAAGTCAGGGACTATAAATGTTTTTCAGGTAAGCAGTTGCCTTCTCATCATCCACAAAACTACATCAGGAGACAGTGCCTTCCACAGGGTAAAACACTGCTGATAACCAACCGCCAAGTCACTCTTCCCACTGCTTCTCAGTTGACATGGGCATTGGGGATGCAGCTGGCTGGTGAACCAGAGCTCCACATGTATGGCTGGCCAGCTGTGTGGCCTGGCTCTGTGGCCAGCTGCTTTTAGCCCTCTGTGCAGTCCTTTCAGGAGCTCAGCAGAAGTACTTTGGCACCATCTCACCCAGAAGAAAGAGTCCAGCTTTCCTGCAGAAAGCCACAAGACGCAGGAATTGCCATCTATCTGCAGGAAACCATCACTCAGCTGGTCAGTGGCATCTCACTCCTTTGCAAAGCTCCCAGCTGCCCTTGGATTCAGAGCCCTACCATCAATTATCCACCCGCTTTAAGTTCTATCTGATTGTGATATTTTTCTCATTTCATATTTTCTTTGTGCTAGTGTACATACTCTTTCTAGCGACTTACCTGAAGGTAGTGCAAACATTCAGTCTCAAACAGCAGGTTTCTAGGATTATACATAAAAAACGTGGGCAGCTATTTTGATTGGCATGAACAAACAACAGCATTTTAGATCATACCTTCACATTAAGATTCATCAAGGCTTGAGTCAAAGATCTCTTCCTTCAGCACTCTTATCCTGATTTTTGATGCATCACAGTTCCTCTTCTCACAATTTCATCAGAGTTTTTCTCCATCCATTGACTCTTCAGTGTGGCTTTCTCTAAGCAAGAAAAACCTGTGTATTTTTCCAGGGACTTGTGTAGATTTTAATGGATTTTTTAAATAGTCAAAAATGACCCCATCAGGAGTGTGAATCTCAATTAATTTCTGTAGAGATTCCTACAGTGGGTTATTTACTACTTGTTATGAGCTATTATAATGGAGTTATATCTCTTAAGTCCAGTAAGCTCAGCTGTGGCAAAATTGCCTGAAGCTTAGTGTTTGCAGTCTAATTTTCTGGAATAAGAATAGGACAACTGCTGGATTTTCTATCCCAGAGGAGATAAGAGCCTGAAGCTCCTCAGACTTCATGCCTGAGAGACCAGAGAGCAGATAGAAATGCTTTCAGCTCCGCATGCCACAGTTCTCTTTAAAAAACAAAGACAAGACCAAAGTCCCAGTACACCCATCAGAAATACATGCACTTATTACTTACCCAGAATGCCAGTTCTGTAACACAAAATCCAATTTGAAGCTTTCTCATAAGCGCTCAAGCTGTTATCCCAGCCTCACCTACCTTGTGTTGTCCTAGTGGCAGAAGAACAATATGAAAGAGCTTTGATTTTTCTTTGTGGATGGTTGGAGTTTGATAGTAAGTCACTGAATTGTATTACATATTTGTTGTTGTAAAGTCACGGGCATTGTTCAGCAACTCCTTTATACTTGCTGGCTTCCAGACAGCAGAGGTCTACTACCTGAAAGAAAAAAGGTTATAAAAGTAGTCCTTATTAGAGGTAAGGACAATATAGACTGTGACATACAACCAGCAGTTCTGACTTCATGCATGCATGGTCTCAAATTTATTAGGGTATTTGAAGAGTAGCTGAAATGAATCATTGTTGTTTCTGTTTCTCATAGACTTCTGTCATGTTCATTCACATGATAAAAAGTTTTTTTAAAATGATGTGGCAGATGTAGCCTGTCTGAGATTTGATGTCTCTTGAACATAAATGTATTCATGAATCTGCAGACAGGATTGCACTGAAGAGCTGTCTCAGAAAACTGTCCTTCTCAGTTTGTCATGAATTCAGATTGTTATGAACTAATACTCTATAAATGATGCTGTTTCAATGTAAATCACAAACCATCTGTCCAGCAAGGCGAACTAGAGGGCTATGATGTGCAGATGAGTTCCCATCATGCTTCGGAGAGGAACGGTCAGGCCACAAGTGCTAATTCAGCATCCTCCACGCTTGGGACAGATTACTGCCAGAGGCTGAGCTGATAGGTCTGCTACAAAGAGCCTCTGACATGAGCTTTACATGACCCTAAGATCAACTATAAATAGCAGTATATGTGGAAGATAACTTTGACACACAAAGAAAGAAATCTCTTTTTTTGGAATCTCCAAGTTCACCAGTCAGAGACCATCTTTGGTTTCTCACTGTCTCCTCCCTGTCCACTCTTTATTTCTTACTCCATTAGATTCTAGTGAAGGAACATGTCCAATATCAAACTGAAAAGTACTTCCAAAGAAACACATTCTTTAACTCCATAGTGCAATTCCCCCTATCCACTGCACAAAGCCTCCTGTCTGTCATTTCAGCTCCTGGGCAAAATACAGTGGAGTGCATGGAGCGGTATGATGCAAGTGTCCAAACCTCTCACCATTTGCAACAGCTCTTGGAAATACGACATTCAGATGGCTGCAAAATCTGGCTAAACCTCACGCTGCAAAATAAACAGCAACTCAAAAAACCCCCAGCTATATCCAGAAAGAAGGAAATAGATTCTTACTCTGGGCTTTATTACCAGGCTACATGCTGCTGTGCAGAATGCACTCTTTGGAAAGGCAGGAGCCAGCAGAAAGATACACAGTGAACTAGCCCATTCACCATATTTTTTTTTTCCCAATTTTATATCTCTATCATTTTTGTAATGTGCATCTGCACAGCAAAGCCCCTCTCTTTCCAGATGGCATCTTGCCTGCTTCACTCTGGCTTCCATCTGGAAGAATTGCTTTGCATCTGCCTCCAAAACTACAGCCAGCTCTCCTCCAGTTATCAGTCAGTAACAGGAAACAGTGACATAGTTCATGCTCTCTTAGATGAGGATCATTTCTATGATCCCACAGCTTTCAAAAGGATTAGCCTTCAAGCTAAAAGCTCTGCTATCTCTTTTTCTCAACAGAGCTGCCTGGAGCAAAACCACTGGCCTAGCTTTGCTGATGTTCATGGACCAGAGCTAGATGGAACTGATGTAAGAAAAAGATACTAACTGGATCAGTGACATTAAGAATTGGACTAGTATTTTTTAATTTCAGACATCTGAAGCTAAATCCTAACATGGTTAGGGTGGAAACAATAGAGAATATTGCAAAGTGCCTCTGCACCAAAGGATTCCTCCCAACTAAACTTGAAAGGAGAAGGTTTAATCAAAAGTATTCACCTAGTCGGAGGAGAGAGACAGACAATTCACCTGGCTTGTCTTGGGATGGGTTCAATCTCTGGCAGTCATGCTAAACTAGCTGTCGAGCCTGGCTAAATTCAGATTATATGAATCCCAGCCCGAGATAGATCTTGATCAAAATTCAAAGTAAGCTGAAGAAATTAAAATCTTTTTTTCTAGACCTTAGAGTCCTTCTGTGACAGTGCCGGAGATGACAGATGTCATCAAGATGTGTTCATACCAACTATCCATTTTAGTTGAAGTATTACAATAGTTTCAAATACAAGTGTTCAAATACCTGCTAATAAATTACAAAGAAGATATCTTCCATGGGACATATGAAAATGACTGTGTTAACCTTGTCCTTGGAATACCACAGGGAAAAGTGTCTCTTTGCAGTGATTTGTAGCCATCTCCTTAAAGCTCCCCTCCCACTCTTCTGACATGGATGATGACATATCTAGAGGAAATCTTCTTGCTGGCATGTGTGGGCCTACTGTCTGCTAAACACACTGGTTGTGTTCAGTGTAAGGATAAACTTTGACTAATTAAGGCTTATAAACTATCAGCCACAGATGGTACCAGTTTTAATGTCTCCTTGCATGAATCTGCATATGGCTTGGAGAACAGGAGCCAAATACCACCAGTAAACTTTCATTAACAATGATCCAGGACCTAAAACAGGTGTTTTGAAAAGGTTGGGTTTTATTCTGATCTTCTGAAGTCCCCATGAATTTGAAAGCATTCATCTCATGTATCTCTTAGGGTTTTGACATTTCTTTTCTTATATGTTTATCAGTTCTGAAAAATCCTATAGAAAAACTTCTATATGAACACACAGGTTGGAAGTTAAATTTAGCCAGGCTATTCCACTTTGATTTTGACCTATTGTGTACATACAGATAGCAGGTGACTCCCATTGATCTTCAGTTGTGGGTAGGTGTTTGTTTTCCACATTCTTTGAAAAGTCTGTGCTCTTTAGTTTTGCTCTCACAAATGGAAAAATATTATTTAAAGTGGTCCTCTTCTCAAGGCTTGTCTCAGTGGGAGTTTCTGCTGTTCACCTCCATCCTGGTACCTCAGCTTGCTAGTACATGTGGTTTTGAGTTGACATGCAGATCTTAAGTTACTAAGTGAAGGCAGTCTGGTTTGGTGTGACCACAGCACAAAAAGTAAATGTCACACTTCACCCCGCAGAAGCACTTACTCTTTCCTCACAGTCTTCTCCGCAGGAATAAAATGGGAGGATCATACCTTCTACAGGTGGGAAAGAGAAGCTCAATTTAAGCAGTCTCCAAAGTGAACTGTGATTTTTGAGTTAACTAAGCTGTATTAGCACCAACGTTGTATTCCTACTTCAGTATTTCTATTCCTGTTCATGGCCCAAAAGAACCACAGTATATGAAATGGATCAAAAAAAAAGAGATCACAAATAATAGCTTCGGCAAATGGAAACCATCTGGGTCAGAAGTAACTCCTCCTTTTCCTCTGCAGTGGACTATTATCACTGTTCTACAGTCTATGCCATTTGATAACAGGCTCAGTATTTTACAATCAAAAGGCTGACAAACAAAATAGTGAAATGGAAATAAATTACAAAGTAAGGAATGTTCTTTCTTCTTTCCTCAAAAGTATATCCCATTCAAATATGATGGAAGGCATTTTTGCTTATGCATTCAATACAGTTGCAACTGCTAACATCCATATTAAGATGAGCTTTTTTTATGTGGATATTGATGTCACCAGAAGAACCTTCCCAGCAGATTAACAGACATTATTTCTTAGCTCTCAGTTTATTTGTGAAGCTATTTTTGGTATCAACATCTTACCTGATAATGCATTTTCTTCTTCCTACAATATACAAGTTGCCTTTAGCACTTAAGAAAAATATTTGTACTGGATTAACCCTCAGGAACCAATGAATGAGAAACTGGGTCAAATTCTGCTAGACTGCAAATGCAGATGCACAGCAAAAAATACTGATGACTAAAAAAATGGAAGGGGAGGAATCCTGCAAGCTCACCTTAACAAAGTCTGTAAAGGGGAATTACAAAATATACGTCTCTCCCCAGTCCTGTATTTATATCCTTCAACTCTTTAACACAGTGATGCCTCAGTGATCTCTGTGTACTGGATTCCTGCCTCTGGTAGATATAAAGCATGGAGCTGAGATATAGATAGGACTTATCTCCTCCAGGCAGCTGGAGTGGAATAAAAAAGGTTTTTCAGTTCTGTGCATGTCTGCACAGAAAACAGCCACATTTGAAATGACAGCATGATTGTATTTTAATGGGACAAATTCAGGATTAACCAGTACTGAACAGGTGTCAGCCCGAAAGTGCACCACAGTTGTCACAGCCTCTGAGCATTAATACAAACTGAGCATTTGTTCTATTGCTGCAAGAATCTGGTCCATCAAAGCTGTCAGTCATGGGCAAACTTTACCCAGTAAAACCAATGCTGTTACACAGCACTTTTGGGCAAGGGTGAGTTTATGAACACAACAAAAGCACTCTGTCCTCATATTAGCACAGCCCAGCATTCCCTATGCTGCAGCTTATACAAGAAAGAACAAGTCTTCACTATTCTGCAGGGGGTCTCCTCCACCACCAAACACCAGCACAGCATTCAGATCCTTACCCTAAACCCAAGGCAAAAGGCATGCCCAAAAACTCAGCTCTCTACTTTTCAGACAGCCCCAGTACCAGCTGACAGCATGCAGGTAACACAGCGCTGATTCCGTAGTGCACAGACACCTGCTTTAGCTCAGGGCCATGGCAGAGGTGCAGGACCACAGGCAACCCCTTTGCACAGCAAATGTGGTACAGGAACACTTGCAGGAGTCTCCCGTGGAGAAGAGAGGATCTAAAAGGGAGCTGTTCGGGTTGTCTGCATGTTGTGAGGAGATCACTTAAAGAGATGTGTAGAAAAAAACATCCATAAGATGCAAGGTTCATAATGTCACTTCACTCAACTACCTCTTTTCAATGATTCAATGTACTGAAAACATGTCTCCCTTCAACTTCAGGGAATTTTATATCATACCCTATGTTTTTTTTATCTGAAATGAATAAAATATAACATCTCTATTAATAACTGAACAACTTCAGCTTGTCTTCTTCAAAAACTTTTAGAGCATCAGTAATAGAGTAATAGCAGTGGCTGGTAATAGGTCTGCTCCACCCACTCCTTCTAAATAATGGAGTAATGTTTTCAGCACAGCGTTTTAAAGCTGGATTTGCCAACAGACATCGTTTCTCATCACGTGCTATGGTTAGGATAGTGCAGCTTTGCATTTTCCTCTGCAGTTCCAGTCCTGAAGCCCGGTGGTGGGGAAGCTGCTGTATTAGCTATTCTAACCGTGCAGAGAAATGGTTGTGACAGTGGTCACTGCAAGTAGTGCAGCAATCAGATGTAACTGGACATGAAGGAACGCTTGAAGCATGTCACAGCTTATTTTTAACTCACTACCCTGCCCTACTTATTCATTATTTTTGATGCAAAGTACTTTTAATTCCATGTGAATAAATGAACAAAGCGAAGCATGAGGCACAGCCTGTCCCCAAGTACAGCACTGAGACCAACAGGCACTGCCTCTGAAGAGGGAGATGCTTGAAGCACATGGAAAAGGTGCTTCCAGAGCCTCCACAGAAAGGCTGCCTGAGTCCATGGAGCATATTCACTGGAGGCAAGAAATGGGGCTGAGCACAAAGAACCTACTCAGTATTTCTGGAGGGATATAAAGAAGCTGAAGAGCTTACAGGCAACAGTAAATGATGGGTCAAATTTCTGACAATTCAGAAATCAGTACAATGATGATTGTATTGAACAATATTATCAACACAAGAAGGGATCTGGGCCCAAAATGGCAGGAGAATAATAACAGGGGAATAAATAATAATTCCCCTGAATAAAAGGGGGAATTCTAGAAGTGTTACCACCAAGCACAGTCTTCCTTAAGCAGAGATGACCAAAAGCAGAACTATTCAAAACATGGCAATACCCAGCTTACACTCCAGAAAGGAGTCTTCCAGTCTCAGTAGGCTCCCCAACACAATGTTATTTGCTTAATGGGAGATTGGTGATTCCTTGCAGCCAGAATATCCCATTGCTTTATCTCTAAGTGAAATACATTAATGTTTGGAAACAGATGCTCAGTTACTAGGCTCACATCCTCACTGCAGAGAGGCTCAGGGCCCCTCTGCTCTTTCACTTTTGGACTGAAGCTTCTGCATCCACATCACAACTTTTCTGTTGGGATGAGATGTATATTACCTTGATTCGCTGCATGGCCCTTGATGCCTCTAACTGGTGAGCTGGAGGAACCTTATGTTTCCATTACAGAAACAGAATGTATTAAAAGCCTAAAAATGTGTTAAATTATAAATTAGACACACTTTTAACTTTACTGGGATTACCTATTCTTTCTAACATAGGATTGCTTTTTTCAACTGCAAATTGTTCACTTCATTACATCACAGAGACCCCCCAGACCTTGTCACATGCTGGATCCCTCATTACTGAAATCCCATACAGATTTGGTGGTTCCAAAATCACTAAATCCAAAATCTTTAATTTGTAATTATGACCTTGCATTATCAGAGGGCAAAATTAGCATATACTTCTGTAACTACATGTCTTCCTCCTCTTCCTTTTATTTATTGTATTTACAATATATATTTTTTTTAAATCTAAAAATATTTAAACACTTATTCAAAGAGAAACAAAGAGTACAATTCTATTTGTCAAGCAAATAGTGATTCTGGAGATGTTGCTAACACAGAGAAGTCTGGCCATATGTGTGCTTTTTAAATTGATCTCTGCTCTGTTCCCACTTTCATTATTTAGGCAGAGAAGCCTTTCTGGATTTTCCTTTCCATGTTTTAAATTTTCACTGCATGAATTAAACTTCTGTGCTTTCAACAGTTCATTGAATCTGCGCGTATTCATACATCTACTGAAAAATGAATTGAGTTCGTTCATCCCATATATCTTCTCTGACCTCTCAGGTCTTTAATTAAAGGATTTCCTTCCAGCCTGCATGTACAATGCAGATAAATATCTTTATGCCTGAGTCTAGGGAGCCATTCCTTTCTCATTAAAATGACAAAGCTATTGGCTCAACCAGGCAGTGAACAAGCTTAGGGAACTGGAAAACACCTACTACAAGGGAGCAGAGGAAGGCACATTAGCAGAACATTAAAGCTACTCAGTCATTAAAAAGTTGTTAGCAGCTCACAAGCAAAAGGTCCACTGAGGTCAAGAACGGTGCTACATCTCCCACAGTCTGGCTCACCAACCCACTGAAATTCAAACTGTCCTTGGAAAAATACCGATTAAACCTTGCCAATATTAGCTGAACATAGAGAGGGTTCACACACACCTAGTGTGGGACTGTTTGACACCAGCCACTGCTCAAGCTCCCATGACCAACCAGCGAGAACAGGAGCACCACTTCTCTGTGCCAGGTCCCACCTGGTGAACTAGACCCTCCACCACCGGGTGCATCACATTAAGCCTTCAGTCCAGCTCAGGGTCAGTTGGCAGCAAGGCTGCGAGGTCTTCACCTGCAATATGGCTGTGATCATACCCTCAGTCTCAGCTGCTTGGGACCTTACTGCATAGAGATGCATGTTCTCTGTCACATCAACATAAAGAAGACCAGAAGTATACAGGAAGATGGTTAATATCCCCAAACCCAGCACTCTGCCTCAGTGACAGCCCTGGTCAGAGATGTGTCAATCACAGGGATTAACTGCTACTCATCACGCTGAGGAGGCTGATCTACTTCATGTCACTACAACCACAAAAGGCTACTAAGGTTGTGAAGAAAGAGGAGAAAAAGGAAAGAAAACTATGAGTGGCATGTTTTCAGCTTGAATAAGATTGCTTTAGCAGAATACTTTAGTGCCCTTACATCCCCACACAATCAATGCATAGAGCAATTTAAGGGCACAGTGTTATCACCTTTGGAAAGCTTTGTGCTCACTAGTATGAACTCAATATAAACTTCAATATTTATAGAAAGAGAATGGTCTATAAGGCAGGCTACTGGTGTGTGAAAACTTGCTACCTAATGCAAGACTACTTTAAATTTTACATGGATGGAAATTGAGGGAGGAATTGACTACTAAAAAAAAAATAATTCTGCTAGCTTGCTTAAATTCAAACTTTTTAATACATTCTACAGCTATCCAAACTGAAAAGTTTGAAATTGAGCTGACTTTGCAGAAGGTTTAGGAAAAAACAGCTAATATGCCAGTTTTCAAATGAAACAAATAATATTTGAGTTAATTTCCCTTTTTTAGAAAGTATACCTTCTATATTGAAAATAGAGCCATCTTTGTAAGTGAAAAAATGCATACTGAACTTGGAAAAGAGAGAACAAAATGAAAGGTAAGAATAATGCAAATCAAAAAAGTCACTTTGCCAGCTTCTGGTGTGGTTATTCAGATTATCCACATGAGAAGCTAAAATGTCTCATTTGATTCTCCCACTAATCATCCACAAAAGAGAGATTTACTGATGACAATCCCTGAGTTTAATCTAACACACTGTAATCCACTCCTTCCTAGATGTCTCCGTCCTGATTGATATCCGACCGCAGAGACCAACACAGAAGATCTGCAGGATAAATCAACCAAGATCAGGTCATTGTTTAAAAATACCCCACTAACCTCAAGCCACAAAAGAAGCTGAAACCTTAAAATTATTATCTTGGCCTCATAACTGCTTCATTTAGGGTCTTGGTGAAGAATCACACGAGAACATACAGCCGGAGAAGCCACTAGCCGAGAATTCCATCAGTTCCACAGATTATTTTTTGTATCTTGTATCCAAATTCATTTGCTATATTCCACCCTCTGCCAAGAAAAAAAGAAGTAATTCCAAGGTGCCCATCTTCTTCATTCCCTTTTCCCTCAGGAAATACAATTACCACAGCCTAGAAAGGCAGAGCACCGGGATACAAACTTTGATGTGAATGCTTCAAGTCCAGGATCCCTCCAAGGCTAATCTCATTACAAGTCCTCCAAAACCAAAGTTTACCCTGTCACCTAGAGCTGCCATCAGTGGGACTGAACTATGCCAGCAGCTACCATTAGGCTTGAACCCAAATGTTTGTCTAGTGTCCTTGTTCCCAACATTGCTTTTTCACCAGGTCCCACTCCCACAGTACCTACATCTAATTTCTTCCTGCAGTGTCTTTGCCTCTTAAGGCTAATTCACAATATCAGGGGTTTGGACCATTCTCTCTCCAGATAAGCCTCAGCTCAACTAAGCATCTAAAATGGGAGAGTTGTCATGATCTGAACACATTGTGCTGACAAATTCTTTCCCTTCTTCATCCAGCAAATCAGTCGAAGTTTTGTTCAGTCCTTATGCTTGTTACCTTCAAATCACAAACCAAAAAATTTCTTTGTAGTGAATCTATCATTAATTTTTAAATCACCCACTAAAGCTGTATCTGTCTGATAAAATACCAGTATAAAAATCAGTCCTAAGTATCATAAAGGAATATAATCTCAAAACATCTGGGCACACTTATTTTGGCGATTCTCTAAGAAATAATAAAAACATCTGTAGTACATAAAAATGGTTCTAAGTACTTTTTTAAAACAACCCAGGTTTCTGGGGACACTCAGAATCCAGAGAAACTCTGCAACTGTTTGCAGAATGTTTAAAACAGTTCTGATAAAAGGTGATTAAAAGGCTGCTTTCACATTAATTCTCCAGTGGGAACATGTGCTTTCCATGAAAATTCCCATTTAATAGAAATAGAAAAAAAGAAACTCTCAATTAAAAAAAAATTAAAATAAACTAAAAAACAACAAAAAAACCAAACATAATTGTAGCGAGCAATTAATAAATGTACACTTCTCAGTCATGAAAATCAGATATGTGCATGATTTCTAGGAGGTGGATGAGCTTTTCCTGAAGATCAGAAGTGCTGTATTCATAATTACTGATAAACTGACTGATTAATTAAGTACTAGAGAGACATATTAATTCATCTAGTGCCTGATCCAGTTCTCATTTAGAACTCCCATTAGTAACATTAATGTGAATTGCAATAGGTATCTCATCCATTTCTGTCTCTCCATCCATTATGCTTTAGGGAGAGTTGATTGAATGCTGCAAAGAGAGTGAGTGCATCTTGGCAAATATTAATTTGCACTTTGAAAAGAATTTACTGTGACTGTTCTAGTTTGCCAGCTGGAATACCCATCAGAATAGGGAATTTTAAGCAGAGATTGGAGATCATTCAACAAAAGCAAAATTAGGATGGTATGATATTCCCTAGGAAAGCTTTTCTGATTATTTATAAATACATTTAAATAAGAAAAATATACTATAAGACTATAATGTGCAATAAAAGTTTTGCCACCTGATATCATACATCAGCTAAGGATTGTGAACTACTTATAGCATGTCACAAACCAAGCACTATTCACAGTTCACTATTCACTATTCATCATTTGATTAATGGAGGCAAAAAGTAAAAACCTGCAGATCTGGGGTGATCTTCTGGCTGTGCAGCCAGAAAAAAAAAGACAAAATTCACTGAATCACCTTTTCATTTCAAAGCCTCCTTAGATAACTTGAAAACCCCAGAGAAGACACCCCCCCCAGTATTCGGCATGAGGTAGAAAATAAGGTTCGTATCAGTTGTCATGTTGGAGAAAGGTAGAACAATCTCTCTGAACAAATTCACCAGCCTCATTTTCACCTTGTAATAGCCCCAGAGCTGACCTAGCACCTCAAAATTCCCATATCCTCTGTGAACCCAGGCTCACTCAAAAAACAGGAATAAATTTCTAAGAGAAAATTCCTTCTGTATTCAGCGGAGAACAGGAGGAAAAATTCCAAAACATCACGACATATCATTTGATACCTGTCAACTGAAACATTCGTGGGACTTTCCCCGTGACAAAGCAATTCACATGTCATCCTGCACACTCTTCTTGCTTAGCTCACTCTTCCCTAGTTTATCCCATAACAAAACACAAGGGCTAGTCTACTCCACCTCTTTGTTTCAGCCTTCTGAGCACACGTAAATTGTTTCATCCTCTTGGCATTATTCAACAATTGCATTGTATGAACCAGATCCTCAGTTGACATTAATCCTATTTCAACATTTCTCTAAGACAGGACTGAAAATTAAGTATGGTTAGGGGCGCTGTATTCATAACTCAGTCTCCCAGTGGACATAGGCAGTGTGTATGTGTGCACAGCAGGGTATCTGTAAGGATAAAAGAAAATCTTTCAGAGATGATAAAAGGATGGATTCTCATCTCCATTTTTGGAAACCTGGAAAACAGGCTTCTGAGAGGGGCCTTTAATAAGTCTGGCAAGTTTTGCTGCTCTGCCTGCAGGCACACACAGAACTACTGCCTGGCTCTGCCTTGCTCTACAGAGGCTTTTAGCTCTCCAGTGCAATTAACTTTTTTTAATCAGAAATACATGAATCCAGCGCTAAGCATTGCTGAGGTCTCTTGCATCTCCTCTAAAGCATCCCTGTGGGAACAGCAGTTTTGCTGCAGCACTGACATGGCTGGCAGCTGTGGGGGACATACAGAGAGAGGACTTTACAAGATCCAAACTGCTACATGGACCAATGAAAAAGGGACATCAGTTAATCTTCATCTTCACATCCTATAGTGCCTAGATCCTGTTCTCTTAAAACACAGTGAAATGAACATTTAGAAACAATATTTCAGCAAACCTTCCAGCTTAAACCTCAGCTGGTGTCATAACCCAGTGTGCTGAGGGCCAGGACCAGTAATTAACTGATCAGTTGGTAAACAGAAAAGATAGAGTTGTTTGTTACAACAATGACACCCTGGAGAACAGAAAGCAAAGGTTTTCAGACAACAAACACAGCTCAACTTATTGACATATGAATTATGGGTAAAGCTTAGAAAAATGATAATATAAACCCCCACTCATGGTATTTAAAGACTCAGAACACTGCACATTTAAATGCTTTTACATGCTTATACAGAGAAGCTGGCAAATAGCTTAGTGGTTTTTTTAAAGTCTTCTATTTTCTGCTTCTCAAATTTTGGACACCTCCAGACTCAGGAGAGTAAAGATGGAATTTACATGAAAATTAAAAAGCATTTTACATGTTCGATCCGTGTCACTTTTTAAAAGTTACTTTCATGAGGGTGGAGGACGTTAGATTGACAGCTCTGGAGACTGACATCTCTATTTAAAGCCAAGGAGCAGGGAAAACAAGGGCAGGAGCAGGGCAGGTGCCTGCCCAGATGCCCTCTTGTTTTCTCCTTTTGCTGCCTCCTCTCTGTCTTGCCCAGAGTCCCTCGGGGAGCAGCAGCAGCCATTGGCTCTCCTGCTTTCCCTGCAGAGATGCCCACAGAAGAGGTGACAACCGCTGCCAGCCACCAGCCAAGCTGGGGCAGACACTGTCACCCTGCATGTTTGGGTGCTTGCAGCCCAAGAGAAATCAACCAATGTGCACTCAGTGAGAAAGCATTACTGAGAAATGTAATAGAGAAGCTCGAAATTATTTTCCCAGCATAATGTCCACCGAAACAGTCTGGGTTAGGCTGTTTCCAGGCTAGAGGCAGAAAGGTGTAGAAATCAGGACACTGTAATTTAATGCACAGGACTGGAGAGTGAGGATGCAAGAATAGGTCAATTAATGACAAAGGAATTAGCGTGGGGCAGAAGTGGTATTTAGCACAGCAACAAGTTTATTATAAATTCATCTTGAAGCCAGGGATCAAGGGGAATTGTTCAGGTAAGACTAAAAAAGTTTTCCAAGTCTGAACCAGCATAGCCTACATAGACCAGTGATTTAATTTCTACAGTCACATTTTGGGGAGGAAAACTTTGCATGATTGCAAGAGTGTGAACAGTTAATTCAATTGTCAGCTCTGTTTGAATATGTTAACATCTCATTTTGGAGATGCTCTTGCTATTTTTAAACTCTTTTTACATTTCAAGAGTAGACAATAGTATCTCAAATACAGACAAGGCTGTCCTTTCTTTTTGTTTACAAATTGAAACAAGGTATTAAACCAAAAAGGTCTGGGGCAGTGGCTAACATAGATTGGTTAAAGACCAGACAATGGTCATTAGATCAGAGATTATTCATGCAAGAGATCTGAAGGATCTTGAAAAGGAGTTAACAATGATATCTATCGGCAAAAAAGCTGAAATGGAAACTGGACCTGCAATCTGGAACCTTCTTTTGAGGGGCAAGACCTTGATTATACAGGAATTTTTAACTAGCAGAATTGACTTATTTCACAAGGAAATTGATTGAAAACATAAAAAGGGATAAAATAATAAAAATACTAGAAGATCACAATGATTAACAAAGTTATATCCGCAAATCTGCGATCAGACTCAAAGGAAGGTGGAAAACCAGGATTCCTATCTCCTGCATAACCGTGATTGTAGCTGAAGCACCTTGAAAACCTTCAGGCTTAAATTTAAAGTTGGAAAAGACAAGTGAATGGTTTTGCAAACCTCCAAACGTAGCTAGAGATCAGCCACAAAATCCTGTGAAATCCATGCATCTTTTTATCCAAAGAGTCGGTCATAGCCTTCCGTGCTTTGCATGCTTCAGCTGGCTCACCCTCCAGCCACAAGCAGGGTCACTGTACCTGCCTTTAAAAAGGTGTTTTTCACAATGCTTTATCCTGATCCAACACCAGGGGGAAAGCTCTTGTGGCTTATTTGGGATTTGCTTTTGCCTCTTTTTAGAGCAACCTGTTAAAGAGAGAAAACAGAGGAAAACTGTGCCAGGTGGAAATCTTTCTATTCGGCCATTTCAGCAGCGCTTGCATGAGGCTGCAGATGGACAGGAGGAGCCGATAGAAGGGGAATGCTCCCAGCAAGCCCAGTGGCAACCAGACCCCACGCTGGGATGGGAGGAGCTCCCCTACAGGCACGCAACACAGGTGCTGCCTCAGTACCAGCCTTGTTTCCTCAGCAGATGACTTCCTAAGTAGGCAGGGTAAATAAAAGGTGATCTGTCAGACTGTGCTTTCTCTCCAAGGATTGGAAAGGAAGGCTTTTAAAGTTGTGCTAAAGGCAGCAGTGACTCTACCACTTGGTGAGTAAGAAGTGTAACGGTAGCGTGAAAATTGGAGCCAAAGAGGGGAACAGGAAAGAGAAAGCGAATGAGTCAGAATAGTGATTGCGGGGGCGTATCAATATTCATAGCAAAAATCCCCAGGCTTCAACTGACTCTATCTAGTGGCACAAAAAAGATTTGTTAGAGGTTTTTTAAATGCTAATCAGAAAATCTGTTTGACAACAATGAGGACCTGTTGATTCAAGCCTTGTGCTCTTCAGAGCTACACCAAGCTCTAAAGATTATTTCCTGATAACTCTGCTATTGCCAAACAAAAATGTTTGCTAACAGTTTCCTTAAAGGCCAAATAGCTTTGCCTTTTTAGCCTACAATGACTGCTTGTACTGGATTTACCTAATCTGCTATCCTGCAATTAAGGCAAGGAAATAATGAAATTAGCAAGATTAATATATCATTTGTTTCAACAATGACATTGAAAGAACTATTAGGATCTGGAAAACAATCTGAGTTTGCTGAATCTGTTGCTAAGCAATTGAAGCTATCAAAGTTTAAATCTTGAATTATTATCCTTTATTGTCTGTTTTATTGTCTGGAAATACGATGCAAGTGAATGGTTCAAAATGTGAACTGGCATGTTCTAGTTCAACTCCCGGGGGCTTCTCCAGTCAAATTTCACCATGATCCATGTGGCATAGGAGTAAGTTCATTTTTAAAAGAGCCAAATCTTCCCCTTGTTAAGCTATCCCTTTCAAAATAGCATTTGCCAAACAGGCTTTTGAGGGCATGGAAGCAACTTCAAATTATGAAATGTACAAATGTATCATCGAGCATGTGAAATGCTGATAACACAGCACTTAGCTTACAGGGAGGCATTTTAAAGAGTGCAGAAAACAGCACTTAATGAAACAGACAGCTTCTCACGTCCAACCATTATCTTGTCCCACAAATGAATGTCTTTTGCTTACAACAGCTAATGATACACTATGCTCTGGTTGTGTTCACAGTTGTGCTTTGTTTCCTAAATACTTATAATTCTGTTTATTACCCACAGACATTTAATCACCCCTGGCTTAACTTTCAAAGCACATTATCATCACTCGCTCACTTAATCGCTGATTTCAGACTGGGTTTTCAGCAGGAAATTGTCCTCAGGCAATATGATAATTTTGGATAGCCATGGATGGAAGCCAGTTTGGGAGTTATTGATTGCTGATATTTTCATACCGTGCATATTTTTATTTCAGTTTGGTAGGGATGTGGGATTCTGTGCTCTCTCTCTCATGTGGTCTGAAAAGATTTATACCAATAAGAATTAATTTTATTGGAAAAAGCAATGTAACATTAACAGCAGTCCATATCATGTTTCTACTTTGATCTAGCTACTTAATGGCTTTTAAAATACATTTCTTGATTGTAGAAATACTTCTAGAAAACAAAATCAGAGTAGATTTTGGTTTCCTTTTAGTGCTTTCAATGATTTCAGATAGATATGTAAGAATCTCTCATGTCACATAAAAAATACACAGCGTGAGAGCCACAGTTTTTTATTCTTGTATAATCCTGTAATGTTGCAGAATAATTGCTCAGTAGAATATATAGGTGCAGTATAAGGTGTAGAATATATCCTGGAACAGATTCATGACCATCTTTTGGCTTTTAAAACGGGATAAGCCTATTTGTACAGGTACCCTGGGACAGCTGTAGGAAGCTGATGTTTCTACTTGTTAAGTGAAATCATCCTAGAAAAGGCTGAGAATTTGGCCTTGCATGAATTCACACATCTCAGACTTTTGTAGATATATCAGACCGAAAGAACATTAGAAACTATCCCATTAATCAGTTATGAATGTGGACACAGTAATGGTAGTTGCTAAGGGCTTCCAATGAAGTAATCTGATGCAAATGAAACTTCTCTGCTACCTACGTTTTCCATCTGTTCACCAACAGCAAGGAACACAGAACTCCTCTTCCTATAGAAATTTTCTCTTTTGGTGTTAGAACAAATACTCAAGCAATGAGACAGACTCTTCTTCCTCCTTTCTGTCCATTCGCTGGCAATGCATGAGGGCCTGAAACACTTTAGAATGGCAAAAGATGAGGTTAGATATATGTTCAGAATTTAGTTGTTTCTTCCCATAGATCAAAGGAATTTATGTTTATTGCTGACATGCAAAATATAAGGAATTGAGCAACTCACAAAATACCCTATAGCAAAAGCTGTAGGTCATGGACTGTTAAATCAATTGATATTTGAATATTGAACTATGGGAAGCTCTGGAGGCAAAAACAAACAAAAAAATATACCAAAGGCTGCATCTTTTCAATGGAGATTTTTCTCCCCTATGCAGGACTTCTTAAAGTATGCAGAGATGGCTGGGAGAGCAGTGTGTGGTGTTTCCTTCCAGCAGAATGCTGGACACATGGACATATGAAGGCCAAGATAAGTATCTTTAGGAGGACATTTCAGAAAACCGTTGTTTCTCTTCCTCTCCTGACAAGGCTTCTCTTTGGCTCCCCGACAGGATTCAGCCCTTGCACCCTCTGACCCACATGATGCACAGTGGTACCTGCATGGGACTACACGTGCTGCTGGAGGTCTCTCCCTGTTCGTAATCACCACTGTGATGTGGCTTGTGGGTATTAGAACTTGTTGAACTTACTGAAAGCAGTGAGAGTCACCCAAATGCAGGCACAGAGAAATATTTTCAAAGAAATTGACAGTTCAGTGTGAAAGTATTTCTGGGCTGAGTCCAGCTGCTCAGATGGATGGATCGATAGCAACGCTGCCTGTCACGATGACAAGGCACCACTCTAATTACCAGCACTGGGTAGGTACAGGCTCCCTACCTACTCATGGCAATGTTTCTCAACAGGACCCTTATTAAAAAAAAAATAAAATGAAATAATTGAGGCTTTTCTGTGAAGGCTTTCTCATACATTCATATAATAATAGTATACATAGTACATATGCTTTGATGTTTCATTTTCTTTTACTTTTGATAAGGTAGATTTGCTAAAATCTGAAATTTAAATATTTATACTGTAGGCTTTTTGATTAGCATATTTTGAAGCTAATCATAATAGGGCTTAGCTCTCTTAGTAGGTGTGTCAGTAAAAGGAATAATGAATTCGGTGACAGGGATGAAGAGGAAAGGATGAAAAAGAAATAATTTGAAATTGTGAAAAGGATAATGCATGTTACATGGGGATAGACCTACAGAACAGTAAATAAAAGACTGGTCCTGTTCCCTTTCTAGTTTAAGGAACAATTTTTTAGAGAACGTGCTTTCTGAATATTAAATATCTTTATCTGAAGTTAAAAACTTCCACTAAATTAGTTTTTAAAGCTTCCCTTAACTTTAATGAGAAAGGATTCAGAGTCTCTGAATATATGGTACAAAGCTGATCATCCAAAGCATTTAAACCCTGGTTTGGCCATTTTCAAATGGACACATTTGCTAGGATTTCAAATACAAGCCTTCTGCAAGTCCAAAATAAAGAATTAATAGAATTGTTTTGTTATCATCTATACATATACATTTTTTATATATATATATATATACATATATATATACACATTTTTTTATATACATATATATATACACATTTTTTATATACATATATATATACACATTTT